>JANJGK010000005.1:64316981-64379481 GCA_039081455.1 Macrobrachium rosenbergii
AACTACGCATTGTTTGCAAGGTGTGCTGTTTTTGTAGAGAAGGCGGTAATGCTATCAGCCACTTCAGATGTTTTGTTCAACTTCTATTACAATACTTTTGCTCAGAAGTGTTTTCTTTTTCCCCATCAGATGACAAATTCAATGAAGACCGTCTTCTGACTTTAAGGAACTTCGACTGTTACCGTCAATGCCTGAACATTTCGGGTAAGTGTTACTCAATTCTCATGACTAAAGTATCCAAATTCCGTCGAGGTGCCATGGCGCAACTCTGCCCTGTGGCATATGTCATGCATTTGCCTTGAGTAAAATTTTAGATTCTGGGATACTGATGCTTCTTAAAGCCCTATACACTTTTCCATTGCTAATTCTTGGTTATTTCTTAACTAATGTTTTCATGTTTATATGTGTCTCTTTATTATCTCTTCTATTTCTAGTTTGTACAAGTTTTTTTTATTATAAATGTATTTGCAGTTTGTTCTACTGGCACTTGTTTAGCGATCGTTTGTTCTATTTGAATGTGTGAATTTTGCTTCTGAATCACTGGCTAAAATAAAATCTATTCGGATTTTGATTCAAGTATGACAGGTTCACTATTAATGGAAAGGTAAACATTAAGCGTAAGAGGAAGTAGTAAGTACTTAATTTTTCTTGAAAGGTCTTTTAGTAAAAAGTCACTGACTCTCCTGCGATGCATAGAAATATTCTTAAATTTATAGGGATTATGAAGGGTTGTTCTCTACTTCACTCTTGCTATTGCCATCGAGTTATTGTAACGTTGCACTCAGTGAACGGTCATATTACTATTGCTCATGGCATTCCTTTTTTGTATTTTTGTGGGCTTTAGACCTTGAATAACATTTAAATTAGAAAGGGCCGATTTATAAATTTGGAACGCACCAGGACCCTGATAGAAGAGAAGGTTACGGCCACCAAGACTTCAGAGAGACAAATAGAAGAGAAACAATAACCATTCCATCTAAAACTTAAGAATAAAAAGCATCCATTGTTTTATTGTGGCTCATACTGGGTTTAAAACGCATATTGAATATATGGCTATCTTTTCAGTAGTCAAATCCATAATACTTGGGTGAACTTTTTTTTGAAATTTGTTGTCACTAGAATTTGTTCAAAATTCCCAAATGTTCTCTATATAATTTCCATGGCATTAACATTAAAATAAAAAGGGGGGGGGGGCCAAAACACGATCCTTTAAAGAACATGATAATCTGGGAAATATTTCTCATAATTAACCAGAAAATTTAAGTTCTGGTGTGATTGCCCCCCCCCCCCACAAAAAATTACTCCGTTCCTGTTACGATATTTCATGTTTCCTGTAATTATTCGTGCTTACATATTCTGACTCACAGGAAATTTATTTTTATTTATTTTTGATCTTAATTTTCGTCTTGTTCGTCATAAATTTGCAACTTTATTAACTTTTAATTTATTCATCAAAATCTCCATATCTTGAAGGATTCAAATGTTATGAAAAGAGTTATAATCATCAAACAAAGGGCGAGTAACATTAGTCAGATTTCTTTTGCTCGAATACTTCAGTTTCTTTTTCCCCTTTCCTCCATAAAAGAGAAATTTTTACTGATGCAGAATTACTCTGTAAACAATGGATCATTTTACGGTGTAAATTTGATTCCGCCGTCTACAGTAGTTCTCTTTTGCACAGGTGACCTGAAAACATTTGGAACAGTTTACGAATTTACTTTTATTTCTTGTTTGTTTTCGCTTTATTTTCTTTTTCGTACCATTTGTATTCTTTTTTGTTTTTTTGTTTTTCTGTTCTTCGTTTCTTGTAACAGTAAGCATTTTTTCAGAAAGTTTATCTTCTGGGTAATTTTATCAGAAAACAATGCTACGATTCCTTTTATGCCGGCATGACCGTAGTTTGTGGGAACTAGTGTTCGTACATGTGTTCGTTTGTTTGTGAGCTTATACTGTATATTTACATATTTACACAAGACAGAGAGAAACACAATATAGATATTGGGTAAGTAACGTGAACTCTGTGACACAATGATCGTGGTTTGCCAAGAGGATTAAAGGAATAAGAGTTGATAAATTGGCCTTGATGCATAATTTGTTGAAAACGAGTTACATTGGCGTTTCATTTCTGACGTCTGAGTTCCATTCTGAGGAAAAAGAAACAAAATGCATTTAACAGAAATGCCTAATTCTTTTAGACAAAGTTGGATAGAAAAAATAATTTACTATTTCGCCTGGTGTCAAAAAGATAAATTCAGAATTCAGAATGATTCAGAAAAGTAAAAGTAAATTGGTCGCCACTACTTTGGAATGATCAAAAGCTCTAAATTATCGTTAAGAGCCCAATTAATTATATGAAGAACAACAGAGAAACCAGCGTAAACAATCAAAGTGCACCAACGAAAAGATAATAATGAATCATATAGTTTGGAAGCATGAGGGAACAAAAAGTCTTAGCTGGGTTTTAATTTTGAAATTAGAAGCTAATTTAGTTCAGGCTAACGACATCAAGATTCTGAAAAGAGAAATGTATCTACAAATGTTAGAGAAGATCAATATATATTGTGAGAAGCTGTGGCTACGGGAATATGTTGTGGCAGTGAGCACGGAATTGCCTTCTTTCTATATTAATTCATATTTTCTTATGTTTTTTATTATTATTTTCTCCTCCGTATCCCTTCTGCTTACCTTACGTCTTTTTTTTCTCACTCATTTCTCGTCCAACACATGTTTTACATCCCACACATAATTTTCTCCTTTCTGTTCCGTCTTCCATCAATATTGCAACTTCGAATTCCTCTTCCTTCCCTCTTATTTTCCTTGTCGTCATCTTCATTAAACAACCAATCATGGCTCTTGTTCTTTGACATGCGAGAGAGAGAGAGAGAGAGAGAGAGAGAGAGAGAGAGAGAGAGAGAGAGAGAGAGAGAGAGAGAGAGATAACGGGAAGGCAATAGTGGGTAAGCCCTTGTTTCAACTTAACACTTATTGGGCAATTCTATTTTGCGATGCTGAAATTCTCAGCGACTGACCGACACTCCCTGAGTGCCAAGCGGTTCTAGCTCAATACGTTTCCGGCGTTCCATTTCAGGCGCCTCTGTTTTTGGCAATGAACAGAATCCACGGAGACGCTCTCAAAAGTCAGGGTTTGAAACTAATGTGTATGCATGACGACATGCCAACCAATTTGCTGCGTTATACGACCTTGCTTGAACTTCACGCTGCTATGATGGCATGTTGGTTGGAACGCTACCTGAGAGGGAATGCGAGCTTGAGTTTGAAACCCGAATTTGTGAAATTCCTTAAATTAGGTTGTTAGATTTTCTTTGTGGATAACATTTTATGATTCTGTGTCTTTCGGTTTAAATGTTCGCTCCAGTGGAAAGTCTGCAATATATAAGCTTTGTCAGCCGAGTGTTTTATACTGTATTCTTTTAAGCTTTTTGTGATCGCTCCAGCTACTTTCGTTTGCTCTTGTTTTGAAAGTAAATATGTCTGATATTACTGTTGGTCTTATATAAAATGTGTTTGAGGTGATTCTCTTGCAGATTAATGTTGTCGTTCATTGCTCTCCCAGTTTTATTCAACGTTTCAAAATTTCCAGAATTTAACATTTCTTAAGAATCTTTCTGACATATATAGCTTATATTTCGAATTTACGGAACAACTTCTGGTAATTCTCGAATGACTACTTTCAAAGCGGTGACGCTAGTGAGCAACATAAGAAATTCATGTTACAAGGAATCATTAATGACCGCCGTTCTGCAGAAATTTCCTCAGAACTGATTGCTTGAAACGTCTACACTGAGGGATCATTACCAATACATCACCGACCCCTTACTGTTAATGAACCTCCCTTTTCTCCAACTCTCCTCTTCTCTCATTATACTAACAACGACCTCCATTTTAAAATAGTCCACACCAACCCTTAGTTCTCCATATTTTGACTAACTAATAACCTTAGCTTTGTACAGTTTTACTCTCAACTTTCACCTCTTGCATAAAACTTTCGAACCTTTTCTGTAGTCCCTCCAGGCTTTTCTTGACTATTCTTATACATTACCTTATCATTTGCAAATAATAAACATTCTGCACTCCATGTATGACTCTTTTACTTAGAAATTAACTTTGCACCTACATCCAGTTCCATTTCTTTAACTATTATATCACTGTATTCATAAAGTTATTAAAAGAGCCAGGGAGAAATAATGCATTCTTGTCTTAAAATTTCTTTTCCTCTAAACCAGCGACCGTCCCTCAAAATATTCTAACATATCCCATCTTCTCCTGTTGTTAGGCTTGCCAACCCTCTCGGATTCACCGGGATTCTCCCGTATTCCTGTATATTCTCCCGTCTCCCATAGTGGCTTCAAAACCTCACGGAATTTTAGAAAAATTTTATGTTTTTAGTAAAATGGAATTTCCATTTTTTAAGAAACTGTTAGCAGTGGGCCAAAGAAAAAGTGTAATATATATATATATACACTGTATACACACATATATATACATATATATGTATATGTTATATATATATATATATATATATATATATATATATATATATATATATATATATATATTTATATATATATATATATATATATATATATATATATATATATATATATATATATATATATACAGTATACTCGTATGTATATATATATATATATATATATATATATATATATATATATATATATATATATATAGAATTCCCTGATGATGTGATTATGAATCACGAAACGTAGGAAGCAATAAAGGAAGTGTGAATCTTCAGAGTATTCCTGCCCTTGACTACAATTTATATATATATATATATATATATATATATATATATATATATATTGTATATATTTATTTATATATATATTTATGTATATATATATCACATAATATATATATATATATATATATATATATATATATATATATATATATATATATATATATATATGTGTGTGTGTGTGTATGTATATATGCACATACAAGTCCACCCGAATTAATCAGTGGGTGATCACGTCATACGAGTATAAGTCAAAGTACACTAACTAGAAACAAACAAACAAGAGAAACAGCAGCAGCACTAAGGAAGTTGGTATTCATAAATAAAAACGCATTTTGTGGTGTGTGTGTGTGTTTTCGCGATCTCCCGGATTTCTAGATCAGGTAGTTGGCAAGCCTGCCTGTTGTGGTTTGACAGTTAAGCGTGTTAACTGCCTTCCTTACGTTTTCAAAATTGAAATCTAAAGACATCCTCAAAATTACCATAACCTTTTGAAATGGATGCCACTCGTCCCTTGCGTTCTCCTATCTTATATATTCTTATATATTCAGAAAATCATCAAAGTACTGTGGAAACCGACACGAAGAACGTTCAACTCAAAGAGTACAGAGTATTTGTTCAATTGCACCTTTTATTATGATATCCATGAATTTTTATACATCAAACTTTTCCCTCCCTCTGCAGATTGAATCTATAACTAGTTTGGAACTTGTTCTGATAATTTAATAGTGGCCAGAAAAACCTTCAGATTTTCCTCCATCTGGTGTTTGTTGGTCAGTTGTAACTGAGTACATTGCACGAACCTGTTATGCGTCACTGGTACGATATTCTTGGTAAAATAAGAAACCTTTCCGCAAATACTCGAGAAAAATATAGTTTAATGAATACTGATATGCGCCGCGACCGTTAGAGTCGGAAATTGCTTGAAATGTTTCTGGAAACCCTTCATGAGAAATTCGGTCATCGAGGATAATGTTATAAGCCATGCTTCTCGACAGCAGATCTATGCAGGATATTTTCTGGAGTGCCGTTATAAGGATTTCTATTAACGAGACTAATGTTATAAGCGGTGCGGTAGAACAACCAATCAGAGCTTTTACGTTATGTGCGAGCCAGTCAGCGCTCAGAATATTTAGTACGCATTGAACACACGTGAGTGCTTCGTAAATAAACCACTTTATCGCTTTTTTTTTTTTATTAATAATCATCGAGAGACAATATTACCTCAGTACTCAGTTTAGACAAGTAGGTTCTATGTAAGTGTTCGGTATAGCCGGGCTGTCCTGGTTAGTCAGAAAAAAGGCAAAAAGGAAAATAGGTCTGTGTCGGTGACTTCTGTAGTAAAGGTAAAGACATTTTGGGTGATGTTTCACGTTCAAATGGTGGCAGTAGTGGTGACTATGAGCCTTGTTTTCGGTATTGGATCTTTGTGGTAGTGATGTTATTAGTAACGCAGTGTCATATTAGGTAAGGGTGAAGAGGCAACCAGTGATACTCAAGAGACAGGAAAGGGAAAAGGTCAATGGAAGCCTATTAGTGTGAAAAGACAGAAAAAATCTCATTCCTATTACGAGTGTAACAGCAGCACTTCAAATAACGAGTCGGCGTACCCTTATAACAGTGGTAGTGGTACAGACTATGATGGTCCATCCCCTTGCTCCACTATCATCCCCATATGTGTGGACAAGTGTGCTACCCCTATCATTTTCGAAGCCAGTGACAATGCTGGCTCCCAACCTGTGGAACCGTCTGTTGATGAAGTTGAACACCCGGTACAGCAGGAAAAGGAAGAAAACGTATTATCAGACTAGAAAAGGGGGCTACTTAGGCCCTGTCCACACTAGCGGGCACCCCCCGACGGGCAAACACTGTTCCCATAACCGTTCCACTATATTGACCGACCGAGTATGGAGCCACAACGATGCGATTGTCTGGTAACACTGCTTCAGAATCGAGAGAAAATATAAACAGCTGGAAGTGCCCGACGGTCATGCCCGGTAGTGTGGACAGGGCCTTAGGTTGCTGGAATAAAAAAAGAAAAAAAAAAAGTTCCTTTCCTATCAATGTTTTGTTAAAAATGTTACTCTTAGAAAGCTGTTCCAGCGGAGAAGGACGGTCTACCTTGTGACTCTGCAAGAAAGTCTATTTCCAAAATGGGAGATGAGGCGATTAATATGATCTTCAAGGCACACTGGTCAATGTGGGACTACAGCCCATCTAGAAGGAGCCATCTAAGGCTAAAGAAACAAGAAGTGGACATTGAAGTGCTCTTTACCTTAAAGGGCAAGTAAGTTACAATCTGCAAAGGTGCCCTTCTTTCCATTCATGCAATAATCGCTATGAGGACGCAAGTTGCTATGGGAAAGTTGTCTGAAGGAAGAGAAACTAATTTACAAAGGCCCTGTGGGGTACGAACCCCAACACCAGGAAAATAGCAGGTCGCTATTGAAAACATACAACTTCTGCCAGTAAGGTCCAGCCACTACACCCTTGAACACAACCTGAACCGGCAACGTTTAGAGTCACACAGTATCCGCTCACCATAAAAAAAAATACCCCGACTGGGTGGTCGTCAGCTAACTTAATGTTGCCGTGGTGGAGTTAAAATACTACACAAGATTTTTAATTACCATCGTAATATCAGTTTTCGCCCAGTGAAAAAGGATACCTGCAACGCTTGTGAGCGGGTCAGAAAAGCTTTTGTTGAGAGCAAGAACAAAAGGCACAGAGCGAAAAAATATCTGCGGCTTCCAAAGCCATACAGACTGCCAAACTCTGTGATGGTGAACTCTGTGATGGTGACTGGGTGGGCCTGTTTCGTCAAGGAATTACAACAGAAACATGCCATACCGTTGTCTGTCTGTCAGCTCGCCGCACCGAAACTAATTTGTTCCGTAGTCTTTTCGATATTGCCCACCTCCCTCGCTCCTTTTTTATTTCCTCGTCCTGTCTATTGATTAATGTGTTTGACTAAACTACAAAAATAATCAATAAGACAAGAACTTCTCAAATTTTGGTGAGTAAATCTATGTTTTGCCATTATTAACTTGGTGGGACGCTATTAATTTTTGGAGATTTTATATTTTTTTAGTTTTTGCGTTATTCACCATAATCTTCATCAGTCATCATTCAGAGGTTTGGGTATAACTAGCAGTTAACAGTGTTTCTCAACTTTTTGTGATAATTATACTTTCTTGGATTTTTTTCATTAATTCAATTATTTTCATCATTAGCTCATACTCACATGTTAGTTAGTATTATTTTTAACATACTCCATAACATGCTTACTTATGTTTATTGCTATTTATTAATTACCTATGTTTCACGATATTTTTGGATATTTTTCGAAATTTTCTTGAACAGGAAAGAATCGGTTGGTTGGATTGGAGCGGTTTTTTTTATATTTTCTCTATACAGTATTCTAAAACAACTTAATGTAACAGGACAGACTATCTCGCCGATTTTTTACCATAAAGACATGATAAAACACATTGCAATGAATAAATTGGGGAATTTAAGGCAAAAACAAAATTCCGTACCCGCAAAATTTTGGAAATATCTCGGAAAATAATAGACTTTTTAGTGCTTAGGGCATTTGACAAACGATCATGAATATTTCGATCGGGTTCTCAAAGTGCCCAGAAGGTAAGGAATTTACATGCTTTGGTTCATAACGGTTTTTTATTAAAAATTGATTTTTTATTACCCCTGTATGTTACAAGAATTACATATCATTTGGTTCTAAAGGGAACTTCAGAAGCTGCATCTTATTATCGTTTTATTATTTTGTTTTGAGGAACAAATGAGGGGCGTCAGTAGAATCTGGCTGCAGTTTTGTGAACATGATCATTGGAATGATATGGACCTAGGGTCATATCCCGCTATAGATATCAAAATTTAGCTTAGATTCAATCTAGAATGAAATTATAGGGACTGATTAAGACCTGCTAAATCGGGCAATAAGTGCAACGTGACGTTACAGATATTATTCGCTGGAAAGTTTGCTATGATCAAATTATAAAAAAAAAAAAAAAAACAGTACGGTAGCTAGTTTAGAAACTGACAACAATTTTAACTCCAGGTTCGTTTTCGCTTCAAATAAATTTATTTACGTCTCTCTCTCTCTCTCTCTCTCTCTCTCTCTCTCTCTCTCTCTCTCTCTCTCTCTCTCTCTCTCTCTCTCTCTCTGTGTGTGTGTGTGTGTGTGTGTGTGTGATATTGACATATCTGAAATACATCGATTGTCTAGAATAGCGTGTAATATATTAGAATATAAATATCCTTACATGGGTTGATGAGTGCGAGACAGGGAGACAGAGACACAGACAGACATTAATGCCACTTCCTTGTCCTCCGTGATGAGTTAATTAATCGGTGTGTCTGATGTTGGGGCTGAAATGCTAGATAATGTGTTTTGCTCAGTCCTTCGTTAATGGAATCCTTTAATCCTGGAAAAGTTTAATTTACCCAGTAATTTCCCTCCCAATATTTCAATCAAGATGGCCAATGCTGTCGTTCATCTCAAAGAGAGACGTATTAAACCTGTTGTACCATTATTCGAATAGCTTGAGAAATTTATATAATATCCTCATTCACAACTATATATATATATATATATATATATATATATATATATATATATATATATATATATATATATATATATATACAAACTTTTAAAGTTATCTAAAAACTAATTTTGTATAATAACTTTACATACACACACATACCACATAATATATACTGTGTATATATATGATATATATATATATATATATATATATATATATATATATATATATATATATATATATATATATATATGCGCGTGTATGTGTGTGTATGTTGTATGTATGTATGTATGTAAAGTTATTGTACAAAATTAGTTTTTTTAGATAACTTTAAACGTTTGTTTTTTGCCAAAAGCTTTATCTCCCTGAACTGATTTGTACCAATATCAACTGTCCAATGAGAGTAATTTTTATACCTTTATTATTTGCTGTGAATGCTAACAAAAACTGTATATGTTCCGAATGTCATTTCGGAATGTATTTATTGTCAATTAATCTAACTAAAGTCTAATACCAGAGGAACCTTTTCGTTTCGTATATCTCTTTTGTTACTGAAAAATTTTGTTTACATAATAACATTATAGGGTATCTCAGTAACTCTACATCAAATTCAGTTATTAGCGGGAGTCGGGATTACATTTCTTAATGGCACTTATCCATGCTGTTTTCATTTCTCGCGTCTGTAGTACCCTAACCTTAGTCTACAGATATTGCTGAATGTTTTACAGTGATATATGGAAATGATATATTATCCTTATCTGAGATGTCTTTTTCCTATTAAAAACCTTATTTTGAACCTTTGAGTAAAATTTTTATCCAATTCATTTTATTTTTACTATCGGTTTTACCTGCTGGATTTTTGTTGTCTGTGGCAATTCCATTCTTGTGTGTTATCCTCTTAAATGTAAAATACTTCAAAATAATGCCGTAACAAAGGCTGTACGTAAAATTTTGCTCATTTTTTTTATAGTCATTTACACGTTGAGAAGATTTTCTTCATTGCATCTTATTTCCAAGAAAACAGCATTCTAAAGATTCTGGAAATACTATCCTATAAGGCAACAACACACAAGGGTTTTCTGCTTGTAATAATGTTCACATGTTCGTTTTGCAATATTAATTAAATCACTGTCTAGAAATCAGTATACATCACAGTCTTCGTTCTTTGGTTCTTGTATGCGGGATGATAGATAATGTGGAGGAATTTATAAGCAATTTATTGCTCTAGCAATTTTAACGTGTGGTACAGCGCTATTTTAACGTTTGATGGATTCAAGGTTATTGCCAAGACTACAGCGCACAGACGAGTGAATTAGGGACATTGGAAAAATAAGTGTAAAAGGCGGATAGTTGTGTGTAAATATATATATATATATATATATATATATATATATATATATATATATATATATATATATATATATATATATATATATATATATATATATATATATATATATGGGGACTTTTGTGAAGGTATATTTATCGTAAGGGTTGAGACCCAGTGTCTCGAACCTTTTATCTTACCGTCATTTTCGCCGATATTCGAACATCAGTATTGGAAAACCTACAATGATTTTATGCATTGGGATATGCCTCCATAAAAAAAAAAAACAGTACACCCGTAACACAAACACTTTAATTTTGTAACTGATGAGTGAGGGATGGACCCTCTATATCGACAAATTCCATAGCATTTTCAATTATTCCCCTACGCACTGGCCATAAGCGTTACATCGATCACCTGCAGACAGACATTTGAAGATCATTTTTCATTTTAACACTCTACTACATTTATCTGTACTTTTTGTTATATATATATATATATATATATATATATATATATATATATATATATATTTATATATGTATGTATGCATATATGTATATATATACGTGTATATATACATATATATACACACATATATATATATATAAACTCCCAAATAGATGTATTTCTGTGAACTGTTAGAGCATAGATTCTGTACTAACCAATCAGTCACAACATTTAAATGTTTTTTTTTTTCTATTTTTCTTTCATATCAGCTAATCTGCAAGAAAAAAAAAATATTACCACTTTCTAGACTGAAATTATTCTAACTTTCCAAGAATTACTGGCGGCACGTTTCTCCACTTCGTTTTCAATTATTTTAATCAGACAACATTTAACTTCATTTTGAGTTATTTTATGTTGCGTCACGTCATCCTATTATTGTAACGACTTTTTTTTTTTTTTTTTTTTTTAAGTGGAGTCTTGTACCTTTCAGAATACTGTATTAGCTAACGTACGAACTTTTTTTCATCATGCTTAATTTTTGTTTTTTCATGGAATGTAATTCATTTCCTGCAGTGTCATATATATACTGTATATATATATATATATATATATATATATATATATATATATATATATATATATATATATGTGTGTGTGTATATTTATATATATATATATATATATATATATATATATATATATATATATATATATATATATATATATATATATACATACTGTATATGTGCGTATGCGAGTGCGTGTGGGTGTGTGCGAGTGCGTGTGCGTGTGTGCAAGTGCGTGTGCGAGTGTGCGAGTGCGTGTGCGTGTGCGAAAGTAACGATGTTTAAGATGAATACCGATTTGTTTTGCAAACTCTCATATGAGTTTTTATCCCATTTTATATAATTACATCTCGGAAGTGTTCTTTCATCATATATGTTTATTTTTATTATTTTCTCGGTTTACAGTATACATTTTGTTCCTTACCTCTCTTCTTTGATCCCACTTAATATTCAAATTCTTTTGGATTTTCTTTTCCTATTTATTATTTCTCTGAATCAGTCTGCTTTGTTTCATATTGCTTGTCCTTCTTCCTAATCCACCCATTTATTCATTACTCTGTTTTGATGCGCGAG
Organism: Macrobrachium rosenbergii; assembly: GCA_039081455.1. NCBI lineage: Eukaryota > Metazoa > Arthropoda > Malacostraca > Decapoda > Palaemonidae > Macrobrachium > Macrobrachium rosenbergii. The sequence continues at coordinate 64,329,252 of JANJGK010000005.1, forward strand.
GGACACCTTGAGGGTAACTTTCCTTTGCTTTCATTTTTTCCATATTGTTCTCGTGTTTTATACCTTAAAGGGAGAGTCTTTATTTTAATTCAATACAGTCTCTATGCAAATTAATCTTAGCTCCTTTATATTTTTCTTACTGAAAACAATGATGTCAGTTTCTGTTTCTTTAGAACATTTTAATTTCATTGTATATTTGCATCGTGAGACATTTTTGTAACAATCCCCTTTGTTTGGCTAGCTATTCATACATCATGAAAAAGTAATTTATTGTCATTATTATAATTTAGAGTTGTGTAATTCAATTACCTCAACAATGAAATCAAATGTTTCTGAAATATGTATGAAATGAATGCGGAGTTGAAATCTTTATTCACTGTCGAAGAAAATCTCGCTTTTCAACTCCCCTTGTGGAGGGAGACTGCGCTTTTTCACTTACTTTGTCGGCATGTCTGATAAGAGCCTGCTACACTTTCCTTGTCAATGCATCCATTGTAGCTTGAAGGAATTTTAGTCAAATTTGTTCAGAAAGGTAAGCTACCATAATAGATATACGACAAATGATATAGCCTGTTCGCCAAGCTTTCTTTCATTCTTGAAATATTCAACTGAATATTTCAGATGCAAGAACAATTACAATGATTCCGACGATGATCATTGGGAAAATATCGTATTCAGTCGTAATGATTATAATGACAATCCAAATGACTATGAACAACAGCATTAAAACTAAGTAGGTAAATTTTAATTATTCAAATGTTACAAGGGGAGGCCGTGTATGCCCTTATTTACCCCTGAATATCGTGAAGTTATAAATGTTACTGGATTTGAATGAAAGTGAACTTTTAGGAAGCATAATTGTATTAAGGCACGCTTTTGAATTAAAGGGTTTTAACGTTAACCTAATTACGCTTGACATTACTTTTATCTTCTAATAGTGCTTCATTTTCCTATTTACTTTGTTTTTAAACGGACAGTGATATATCACGATATATTTTCATATTTTGTGAAATTTGTAAGCATTGTGAAAAGTGGAAAAATCAGACAACTTTGTGTTTTGTTTCATTAATTCTCTTTGTGGTTGTGGACATGCATTCTTCCATACACAATTTCAGGGAAATAATAGGTTGTAAAAATTTTGAAGACTTACCTGTCTCATTTTTATTCATAGCACAGTGGGGATAGAAGCGTAATAAAAAGATATGCAAACGTTTTTTACTTATTCCTAGCAGTTATTATGTTTCTGCAGCAAAAGCTGAATGAGAAGATTCTATCTAGTAGATTCCTAATGAGTGTAAACTCCTCGCCTATAACATCCCGATGACCCTATAGTTAGCACTCCTTGTAAAAATCCCACTGTTTTTAACGATCATTTGTTAGATCATTTTTATCTCATTTTAGTTTTTCATCTCCCATCACTCCCCATTCTGCGCCTATGACATCCCATTTTTTTTTTTTTTTTGTAAAATCCGCAGGGTTCTTGTTTCCTTTGATATATGTAAGTTATCTATGCATGATTTCCTTGGAAATGTGTTTTCGAGATGGCTCCTGGGTATGGAATTAAAAATTATTATAATCCCTCTTCGGCACGGTAGTTCTGTCAGTCTTTCGTTGGAACTCTCTCTCTCTCTCTCTCTCTCTCTCTCTCTCTCTCTCTCTCTCTCTCTCTCTCTCTCTCTCTCTCTCTCTATCCACGGGTTTTGCTGGTGTCCTTTTGTGTAAACCATAATGAGATAATGAGTAAATCCCTTCTCTGATAATTGTACTTCCAAAAAACAGTTCTCTGCTATACTCTTACTAATCCCATCAGCAGTCCCTCTGTTTTTCTCTTTCCCCTACCCGGTATTGATTTACCATTAAGTATCTCCCTTTACATTATTATTGTTGCTTAATTTCTTAGTCTCTCATATTAATCTGTTAAAAGGTTTTCTCTTTCCTCTTAATTTTTTGTGTCTGAATGACAGTGAACGCAACCAAGTTCCTTGGCCGTCAATTTTAGGATGCTAAAAATGAAAACGACGGTCGCGTAAAGAGAATAAATATTATCGTTATTCATGGATCTTTATAACAAAATTATCTTACATTTATATGCATAATACGCTAGTCAGAAATGGACTACTCAACCCTCCCCAAGAATGAAATTTAGACAGGTAAATGCCGTATAGGATAATGAAATGTGTCAAAGCAAAGCTTTTGCCTGCAAATAAACTATAGAAATTAAAACGGACAGTTAAGGAACTGGGATCGGTGAAGGAATTTCTATTTGTTTCAAGTGATAAAACGTAAGGCCACTTGAGCATTCACATCTGCAGCTGTTGTTAGTTCAAGCACAGCAGTGTTAATATCCATATCTGTATGCATATATATATATATATATATATATATATATATATATATATATATATATATATATATATATATATATATATATATTTATATATATATATATATATATATATATATATATACATACAGATATGGATATATATATATAAATATACATATATATATATATATATATATATATATATATATATATATATATATATATATATATATATATATATATATATGTGTGTGTGTGTGTGTGTGTGTGTGTGACAAAGAAAAACAGATTTAATTAACAAAATATATTTCAAAAGAGGAGTAATATGAATGGATATATTTGAGCATTGCAATTCCGACTAATGAAGCACTGAAATGCAATAGAAAAAAAGTTAAAATACGTTTTCCAGGAAGATGCAGTTAACCAAAACTAGGAAGCAGATCAATTTCCCCATGAAAAACATACACTTTTATAGCTCTTTGGATAGGCAAGGAAGACCTTTGATCAGGAAGATTAATAATTTCAGTTAAATAGATATGAAAATTTGGAACGTATGGGTAAAAGGTTTACGAAACGTAAAAGAAAAAGAAATAGGAGTTTTACATTTCAAACCTAATACTCGACAGAGCAAGTAGTTCACAGTTGCAAGTATGAATGGAATTTCGGTCAAGTGAAACAAGTTTTTTGTACATTTTCTTTCTGATTAGATGGAAGTTTTGCCGTCTACCTGCTATTATCTATAGGGTTGCATCTTGAGCACAAGTTTTGCTAATCCTGTATCTGCCTATTTTGATTATTTATGTATTATAATTGAAACAGCATGAACTCAGGAACGTTAGTATAATTACATAGTGGAAATTGTATTATGTACACAAGTGCACTGTACGATTTAGCATTGTGAAATACAGGTCACATATTTTAGCGAGAAAAATAAATTGTACGCAGTGGAGCACAAACAGCATTAGAAATACCGTCCAATTTTTTTGAAAGCTTTACACTCCCTAAGCATGGGAAAGCTAAGAGAAGCTTAACCAACCCTACTACTACTACATCTCTCTCTCTCTCTCTCTCTCTCTCTCTCTCTCTCTCTCTCTCTCTCTCTCTCTCTCTCTCTCTCTCTCATCAGTGTTATTACCTATTGCATGTAGACACTTATAGCGACCTCCTGTTTATATTATCTCCCAGGCAACTTTTATAACAGTTTTGACTCGACTGCTGAAGCAATGAGAGTTGACACTGATTTTAGTAAGTAACTGTCAAAGTAGTTAGTGCTCCATGAATCCCTTCATAATCTCTCAACACAATATTGCAATAATCTAATCTAATGTATGCACGATAAAGAAAGTGCACGATAAATTAATGATGTAATAAAAGATATCAATATGAAAAATAACAGCAAGTCCTATCAAGAGCGATAATTGCGTCACGACTTGTCCGCACAGCTGCAAAAAGAGATTATTTCTGTTTGCACTCTATTTTCCAAACTATCACACTGAACTCGTTCAATAGGTTTGATAAAAGGTATGAAGCTTTTCCTATTAGTTTTCAAAACTTTTGAAATGCATTTTCTCAGACACTAAGAATGTTAAATTAGTTTTGTTTGAAACGAAGCATCCAATTTCAAGAAAGGCCGGTATGCCCAGATACTCTTAATATCTTGTAACTTCAATTTGTTACTCACACATAACCTTAATAATGAATGTTAATCCAAACCTTTTCAAATTAATGGATGTACTACCGCTGACGTGGAAAATATGAAAATATGAGACTTGTAATTAACCTTCGCAAGTTTCGATGCTGTCACCAATTTAGGTGTGACTTTATCATGCTGTAAAATATGAATTTACAAATATCGAATTCACTTTACCTTGTTGAAATAAAATGGTTTAAAGACCCAAGAGACAGTGCCATACATATTGCTGTTTCGAATTAAGACTGTGGACATAGAATCGAAATCAGTTCATCTCCCTTAGGATATCTATGTAGGAATCAATTGACTATTTATTTAATACATATATATATATATATATATATATATATATATATATATATATATATATATATATATATATACATAGTGATAGTAAAAGAGAATAACAGCTATGGCAATTTCGTCAAAAATATAATCAGCATTACACCATGAAATGGAAATGGCCAAAAAGAAATAAAGGAGATATTAGTTACGGGACCCACCAAAAAATACCAGTTGCAATTTCCAGTGGTTATTGGGAAGCAATCGCATTGTTTCATCATCATCATCAATCCAAATGTAGTTTTTGATATCTAATGGGATAACTCTTTCGATTCCCTGCTTAAATCAAATTCCATTAAAATGTCTAGCTCTCAAGTACTTATATTTTTCTAGTCTGAAATTGTATTCTTTTATAAGCTGAGAATGATTTTATTAATTTAGTGCTCTCTCTATGCTATGAATTCTTAGATCTATTCATGTGTTGAATTTATAACAATTATTAAACTTTTCTGGACTAAGCAAACTTAATACTAGTAAATAATACACCACGAGCATTGTCTATATACATTTACTCTTGGGTCTTTGATAACAAATTTCATTTTTCTTTCCCCCTCTGTACCCGAATCTCGAACCGGACGAGGAGGGAATATAGAAGCATTTCCAATGATTCATTGTACCTTTGTTGACTTCAACAGTGAATTGCGTATCTAGCTAACAGGCAAGTGCTATATGTTGGAGAGAGACAGGAATAAAAGGCAAACTAAACCTTAGTTTTATCCCTTCGTCAAAATGTGCAATATCACAACGGAAGAGCCTCGACGCAGCAAAGCCTCACACCACTGGGGTGAAACCATTCAAAAGATATCCTCTTTCTATCAGTATAGTTTCTTAGTTTTCTGCCTGTGAATATGAATGTAATGGAATAGGAAAATAAAAGCGTTAAAGCTTGAAAATTTTACCATTCGCAGACAGTGAATATTATTCTAAAGGATTTTCTATGAAGCCTAATATTTCAATAGAAAATAATTAGTAACTTGCTGAAGTAAAACTTTTTCATAAAACTGATAGTTAAACTGAGTTTCAAGATAAAACTGAATCTAACAAGTTTGAAACTTTCTAAGAAGTCAAGATTCTGTCAAAGATTCATTCAGAGAATGCGCTCTCAGTGATTTTTAATATAAAGTGTCAGTCATAATTTGTCGTGAGAGTAAGATCTATGCTGGGCAGTTGCAGAGCAATATGAAAAAAAATTACTGAGGAAAATTCATCAAATGATAAGTTAAAGTAGAGTAATCAAGAATAGCAGAATAACAGCAAACCTGAATATCAAAGTGGGGTTTGTCATCACTCTGATAATACATTTTCTGAGACTGCCTTTTCACAAAAAATTAAATGTTTTACATCATTATGCAACAAATAATTACTCTCAGTAGGTGGGTAGTGCCGTCAGTGCACCCCACGCTGTGCACTGTAACCATTACTTAAGATTCTTTGCAGTGTTCCTTCGACTCCTAGCTGCAACCCTTTTCATTCCTTTTACTGCACCTCCGTTCATATTATCTTTTTCCATCTTGCTTTCCATCCTCTCATAGTGCAACTGCAAAGTTTTCCTCCTGTTACACCTTCAAAACCTTTACACTCCCAATTTCCCATTCAGCACTGAATGACCTCATAGGTCCCAGCGCTTGACCTTCGGCCTAAGTTTTATATTCCATTCCATTTCAACAAATGATCACTGCAATCGTGAGATACGCGAAAACAGAATAGTATTAGGAATAAGATAGAAAAAAATGAAAATTTGGGAGTTAGATAGGGAACTAACATTTTGAGTATTTCATCTCTGGCTTAGAAATTCTTGAAAAGCTATACTGGACACACACACACACACACACACACACACACATACACATATAAATATATATATATATATATATATATATATATATATATATATATATATATATATATATATATAGATGTGTAGGTTTCCTAAACCTGTCTTGATCACATATTTACGATTTTGTAGTCTGCCTGTAAAAGATTTAATTTCTTTTGCGTACTTTGCGTTTTGTTGAGACTTAGATGATGACCATAAATACTTGTGTGTGTATGACTGTGTCTGAGACAAAAACGTTATTCTTGAATGGAATCAGGTAAAAGAAAAATTGACTAGGTAAAGGGTATATTTAAGGAATATTAATTTGAATTTAGAAAACAGAAAGAGACAGTCTTTCATAAAAAAGATAGAGGAATAGGTAAAAACAGCATTTATCCGTCTAATGTTTTTAGTGTGGCATTGTTTAATGCCACTGAGAGAGAGAGAGAGAGAGAGAGAGAGAGAGAGAGAGAGAGAGAGAGAGAGAGAAAGAGAGAGGGTTAATCTGCTCCTGTACAGAAAAACTCGAAGCTTCTTAAAGATTTTACGTCTCCTTCCCGTGAATATCGTACTGTCAAGGATAATGAACTGACTGACTGACTGTAGACATGAACATCAGTACTCTTTTTCCTCGTATTTCTTGTGAAATCCAGACTAAAACCTCTCTCTCTCTCTCTCTCTCACTCTCTCTCTCTCTCTCTCTCTCTCTCTCTCTCTCTCTCTCTCTCTCTCTCTCTCTCCGTGGATCTCTTTGAGTGTTTGCCTATCAGAGGATCGAAGGTTGAAGGGGAAGAGTTTTATCCTTGAAAGGTATTCTGTCTGGCGTCCAGGTTCGTGCATCTGAAAGACGTTATATTTCGTAGTCCACCAAGAAAGAGAAAGAGAGAGAGAGAGAGAGAGAGAGAGAGAGAGAGAGAGAGAGAGAGAGAGAGAGAGAGAGAGAGAGAGAGAGAGGGCAAGCACATGTTAATAGTAAAACGTAAAAGATTTTGGGGTAAATTTCAATTGGCCAGTATTATTGAACTTAAACTTACATCCTCGGAGTTATGGAAAATAGAATCACCGTGTGTTAGTAAAAAAAAAAGGGGGGGGGCGCCGCTGAAACAGATCATAGACTTATAAAATGGAATAAAATCAATAGAAGTCATAAAAGCTGCAAAAACGTAACACATACATTCTTATTCGACATATCTTCGAAATAAATGCCTTCAAGAGCTTGAGAGAGAGAGAGAGAGAGAGAGAGAGAGAGAGAGAGAGAGAGAGAGAGAGAGACTTTGTTACTGTTACTGCGGGGGAAATACAATTATATAAGCTGAAATAAAGGATTATCAGTAATATTCCTGTATGTTTCTCCGTTTATTTTTTAATTTCATTCAATTTCCCAACCTTCATTTTCCCATACTCCTCTCCTTACATATTATTTGATTACTGTTCCTTTATTCCATTATTTTTATTTGTAACTTATGAAGGATGTCGTTTTCTCCTTAGGATACGTCAATCCTGACTGCTGGTTTATATCTGGTGACCTAGTAATGTAAACAGTGGCTTTCACCTGATTGGTCAGTTTACTGCGCTGGGTCACAACCCCGTATAATGAAAGAAAAGGAACCAGCAACTGGATAAAAGAGTTTTCAATGTAAATCACAAAGATAATCATCTTTAGCCACAGAGCCGAAATTAAAAATCATGTACACATGAACAGACAGACAGACAGATACAAACACGCACACACACATACACGCACACACACACACACACACACACACACACACACACACACACACATATATATATATATATATATATATATATATATATATATATATAGATAGATAGATATATATGTGTGTGTGTGTGTGTACATAAACCAGACAGATACAGGTAGTAAAACAAACTGCTCTCAAACAACATGCCGTAAACATTTACAATGTGGGACTAAACTCGGTATTTTCGTTGAGCTCGGGAAGTGGGCCATTAACTTTGCAAAGCCAAACTTCAACAGCACGTCCCAGCTATGTACCTTTCATTAGACAGCTGAAATGACTGTTGTATAGTTTAAAGTTTAGTTTTAAAATTCAGTACTTGTGTCTGTTATTGAATAATGGCTAAAAAAAAAGCGGGGTCGATGTGTTAATGCTAAATAAAACAGGGCTTCACACAGAATGCCAAGAGTATTTGGTAACGTAAACTAATACTTCCGTCCACGATTTGCAGGATTCTTTGGACTGGAAAATAAAGGCGTTAACCACGTAATAATATGGTTAGAAAAACAAATACTGGTACACTGAACAGCACCAAAACATAAGCTGGATATACTGTAGTATTAGGTTCATCACCTGTAATTCTCCTGCACAGAAGTAATGAACCATTAGGTCTTGCTCATCAATGCAACAGCTGCTAGTGCTCTCTCTCTCTCTCTCTCTCTCTCTCTCTCTCTCTCTCTCTCTCTCTCTCTCTCTCTCTCTCTCTCTCTCTCTCTCCATTAAATTATCATTAAGCTCTCTTAGATCCAAACTGGAAAGGAGCTGATAACGATGACTCCTTGGCCAATATCTCTTTTTCCTTAATATTTCATTACAGCAATACCTAAAATTTATTCGACAGAGAAAGGGGAGAGAAAGGGTCATTTATGTGATGACATCTGATCCCAAATAACATTTGTCAATACTAGAATATGACGCGAACGACGATTATGATAATCGTTTTAAAAACATTTCATTATAATCATTACTATTATAATTATTTAGAAATAACAGTAATATAATAATATTATCGAATAGAAGTAAAAAAAGATAAAAAAAAGGGAAGTAATACCTTTAAATTTTGCTGTAAAAATAACAACCGCTTATCGTAGCATATAAAATTTCTGGATGACGTCAGCAGTAATGATACCACATTCAGTACAAGAACACAAAAACATGCATGCGCACGAGTACGCATATGTGTGGAAAAATATAAGCATCAACTATGAACGCACATAAACATATTCACGCATATATATATATATATATATATATATATATATATATATATATATATATATATATATATATATATATATATACATATATATATATATATATATATATATATATATATATATATATATATTGTTACGTGTGAGGGTCTTGGTTGATCATGTATTATTCAATTTACGTAATTTTTTCGGCCCTGCAAACCAAGATTACACATAACCTGCCACTTGAGGCCAAAAGTTAACCTCAAAGACTGTCGTTAATTAGCCAAAGGTCGCCAGTTAAGGGTTATTAACCTTAACAAAGAATATTTGAGATGAATTTGATTTTAAACGCAACGGTTCTTCCAAACATTCGGACGCGAGGCATACAAAAGCATCGAGATTTAACCTGATTTTGCTTACCCTAAATCCTAGGTATTTTACTGGAATAATGGGGTTGAAGCTAACAATAAAATAATTAGGCTTAATCTAGACTTTGTAAACACATATACCCTAAGTGGTGGCTGAAGGAAGAACACAAAGAAAAAATGTGAAATACAGAAAAGTACTAGTCAATCGACGAAGCTTCAACAAGAATCGGACTTACCGTGAATGTCGAGTCGCTGCGCAAACGAGGGACCTCAGGAGTCGTATTCTGGCAGTCTTCCCAATTCACTAATTAAGATAGACGTAGGAGAGAAAGAAATAAGGAACAAAGAATATCGTTCGGGCACGCACGCAGCGTCACCCTGGTTCCGTGACCGCTGGGATCTCTCTGACCCGACCTCGCTTCGTTCCCGCCAGAGGAGGGCTTATACCGCCCCGGGCAATCCGACCTTGACAAAGGCATCGTCGAATGCATAGAATAAAGCTTAAGGGCCACCATAACTAGGGGTCATTGAGCGTAAACCCTCTCTGAGGCTTAGGTCCCTAATGCCCTAGCATATTTTGTTTACAAACTTTCCAGCCTATGGGGTTAAATGCCTAAATGCTACCTATTCCTTTCTCCAACGGATGTTAAAGTTTGAACTGAAGACGCTTCTAGCGTGGGACAAAGCAATTTCCCTGTCTCAGTCAGGCTGATATTTCTATCCCTAAATGTTCGAGGGCGAACAGCGTAAATATTTATAAAAGCTCCCCCCTTTAAGAGGGCCTTCACTCCCTTTTCGGGCGTGAAGGTCTATACTAAGCAAGCTGTTCGCCTCTCGTAGGTTACTCTCCTTCCCCTGAGCAGATTAGTCCTGGTTAGCCTACCTAGCTACAGAACTACCTAACCCTAGATAGGATATGAGCTATAATCACTACTTAACCTAATTCTAATAGTACTAGAAGGTGCTCACGGTTATTATAGGCTACCTCCTACAATCATGATGTGTTTTAGACCTAGCCTAGTGGTACGTTCTATGATATTCCCTAGCCTAACCTATCCTAACCCGACCGTAGCACCCACATAAGAGTTAATATTCTAACTAAATTACAACATGGTTTATGTTTAATACAATTAAAATTTACTAGTTAATTCATGAGGGTTGCCTCATATGATAAATGGGTGCCTCACTGAGGTCTTAGGCCATGCGTGTCACGAGCATCGTGGCTCGTTTCACAATAGTTAAGATTACTGAAATTAGTTAGGCTACTTACATGATTACTGCGGCTCGGTGGTAAGTGGAAGGAACAAGGTTACTAAATTGATGTACCGTACTTTAAGGTGGCCTAGGCTATGCACAATGAAAGGAAGAGATCACACTGGCTACCTCCTCTGGGCAAGGGGCCAGGATCACTCTTAGCTGTTAGGGCACTGTGCCGAGAGGGCACTAGTGCCAGGATGAGCGTATAGCTCGGCAACTACTGGGCTCTCTTCCGCCCCTTCTTCTTCTTCAGTTTCCTCCAAGGCCTATCAGTAGCTGGCCTAGCAGGTGATGAGAGCACTGACTCGGGGGACAGGCCAGAAGGGCTAGCGGGCGCGAAGTCAGGGGCAACTGCAAAAGCTGCGGGAGGACTCCCTACTCCGGCTGCTGCGACAACCGGAGCGAGAGCGATCTCGACTTCTGCGTCCGAGGATGCCAGTTCCTGGTCTTCCAAGGGAGGGGTACCATTTCGATCCTCCAGGGGTTCATCCCCTGGAGTCAAATTTTGCAAAGAAGAAGTTTCGGGTGCTGGAGGCTCTCCAGTCGCGATGATCAACTGCATGGGGAATCCTAAATCTCCCGGAGGAGGATTCGCCTCATGATTTAGACCCGGCATAGGGGCCTTTTCCATTGGTAGCTCAACGTCCGTGGCGGACGGAGTCTGGCACTGCTCAGTGCTCGCAAGTGGCACTGGCAGCAGTTGAGGGTCAGGCATGCCTGATGAGGGGTCCGGAGGTGCAATACCTCGCGGACGACTTGTGGTTGGCTGCGGCAGAGATTCCTGCCCCAGCGGGAGATCGTAGCCTCTCGGTGAGTTTTGTTCGGGGGCGTCCGCTGGGCGTTGCTTGGTTGGGCAGCCCTCCCAATTTGTGGAGTGGTCTGCCCGCTTGCACGTCCTGCAGCGGTACTGCTCCTCCTGAATCTCTCTTCGCGGAGGGGGAGGACCTCTTGGTGGGCCAGCCCTTCGCGATTGGAGAGGGCTAGGCCTGAAATAGGTTGGGTGGCGCCCCTTCCGTGAACCACTTTGGTGGGCGGAAGGTGGAGGTTTGTCATTTTTGGGAGTTACAACTGGGGCCTCCGTGGAGGAGGTAACGTGGCTGCGGAGTGGCGTTGGGGACGGGCTTCCGCAGAGAAGATCCCGACCCAACAAGAAGGCCACTCCGGGCCGAATTCCACCTACCACGCCAAGGCGGTGGGGTATCGTGCCCCAAGGTGTCATAACCTGGAGTTGGACCGTGGGAACGGTGATGGTGTGGCCCTCTATCCACTTCATTTCCCACCGGGTTTCTTCGTCAACCATGGCACCGGCTGGCACTTGGGCCCTAGTGATCAGGCTAATGTCTGCCGCAGTGTCTACTGTGACTGGAAGGGTCACTGGCAGGCTAGTGCTCTGAAGAGGGGCCACCGAGATGAACTGGGTTTCCAGTCTCTCGGGGTAAAGGATCCGGTGCGGACCAGCAGCAGAAAATGAAGTGCTGATTAGGTTGACAAATTTGGTGGCGGGGACATGATGTGGACAGGCCGGAGATCCAGCATTGTAGTGGCTAGCAGCCCCACAAGATTTGCACGGGCCTTTTGGATGGGCTCGGTGGCCTGCAGTAACTGTTGGAGGAGAGGGCTGAGCGGATGAATCGGGAGCGGAGTTCTGGCTGGTAGGGTTAGGCTGCTTATTAGTGCCGAGTTTGTATCGGCACTCAGCTTCAGCGTGGCCCCCCTTCTTGCAATAGTTGCACAGGGTCTTGCTAGGCAGTCCATTCTTCGGGCGAGTGGAGTTCGAGAGGTAGGCCGGAGGGATGATTCGCTTCTGAGAGGTGCTATGCGACTGATTGAAGGTTTCCCACGAATCAGCCATGTGACAAGCTTCCATAAGTGTGGAGGGCTGCTTATCGTTAAGATATACAGCAAGGGGCCCAGGCACACATTGGAACAGGTCTTCTAGCATGGTCCGATTGAAGAGATCCTCAAACGTCGTGCAGGCCAAGGAGTCGAACCAGCGCGTACCGGACTGGGTTTTGTGACATGCCCATTCCGTCCAAGACCAGCCGACTTCCTTGGCAAGACCTCGGAACCGTTGTCTCCATTTTTCTGGGGTTATTTCGTAGGCCTTTGTAATGACTCTACGAACTTCTGCCATGTTGCCTCTCTGGCTCTTCTCCAGTGAGCGAAGCGCTGCCTTGGCTTTTCCCTCCATATGCTTGGCTAGTATTAAGGCTCTCTCCGTCTCCGTGGTGCTGTAGTTATCGAAAAGAGCCTCGATCTCCTCCAGCCATGCTTCTGGCTCATCCTCAGTCCACTTGGGGACTAGAGAATTGATGCTCGAAATTGGAGCGTTTGATGCAGCAGGTGTAGGACTGGAGGCTTGGTGGCTAGCCATAGCTTCGGCATTCTCCATTTTCGCTCTCTCAAGCTCGAGCTCCTTCTCCTTTAGGGCTAACTCAGTTTCCTTGCAGGCTAACTCATGCTGTCTCCTTCTTTCTTCTCTTTCCTCTTCATACTGCCTTTGCTCGGCGTCATACACCCTTCGTTCTTCTTCATACTTCCTCTGCTCGAGTCTTTCTTCCTTCTCCCGCTTGGCCAAGTCGTCCACTTGCTCCTTAACCCAGGTGGTAAGTTCCGAGCCGGTGAGACCTGCCGCCGTCCCCAGCCCCAGGAAAATTTTATAATGCTCTGCTGCCATGGTTCTGGTGGGGAAGGGCGTCTAACCGGGTCGACTGGGCGTACTTGGGCAGCGAGGAAGTGTCTCTTCAATGACGTGGCACCCTTTCAAAAGGTGGCACTGTAGTTTGGGTGTGCCGTGTACAGGTCACACTGGTGGCACTCAGTATCCCTAGGCACTGGTGCAGGTTAGGTTCCAGAAGAACTTTCTCTTCTGTGTTCCCTTTTGGTTTTGTTTTATTTATTTTTCTGGATTCTTGCTTGGTGGCACTTATGGTGCCGATGTGTTCCTAGGGACCCTCTACTGGAGTCCAACTAGGCTATATGGGAGGAAAGGCACTCTACACCCCCTGCAGAGTGCAACAATCGAATGAGAGAGAAAGGGAAGGTAAAAGAGAGAGAGAGAAGTAAGCTATTCAAGTGATGAGTGCTGCAAATTATTGGCACTGTGGAATAAAGTGAATTTGGGTTTTTTTTTTTTTTTTTCTTAAAAATCCTCGTGAGTGGCTGGTCCCAGTACCGGCCCCAGTGCTGGCCCCTTCTTTTTTTCAGAGGGTGAAAACTACTGTTTGCTTCGGTCTGGATAGCAGGCCTCACTCGTGACCGACAGTTTATCACTGTGTCGTAAGTACTCTTAACTTGTCCTCATCTATTGTGGGACAGAGGTGTTTCTTTTATTTGGTTAAAGTATTCGAATTAATTAGCCTAGTGTCGGCCGTTCTTTCTTTGAAGAGGGTCACGTACACTTAGGTTAGGAATGCTTACTTGAATGACGAGAGAGAGAGAGAGAGAGAGAGAGAGAGAGAGAGAGAGAGAGAGAGATTTTCAGTCAGCGAATTTCTTGCTGCTTGAGAACATGTAAACAAAGATTTTATACATGCACAATGGCATGGATCTTAATAAAATGATATAGATGCGTCGTCTTGGCTTCCTTAGGGATTACTTTATTATCTTAATTTTCCCGGGAGCCGACATCACAAAAGTTTATCGTAAAAATTTTAAATTTTCTTTATATGATTTTATAGTAGGTATTTGTATAGGAACTTGTTATTACTCCTAACTAAGGCCTAACTTTCCCTGCCTAAATTATCTTTTGGTTTTTTCCTAGCTAAGATATTAGGAGGTGGGTTCGCTACGAAAAGCAAAAAAAAAATATATGCCCCAAGAGTGGCGGGGAGCAGAGTCGAGGTCACAATAACAAGGTCGTTGAGATGGCGGCCAAGGTCCCGTTAGGCCTAAATTTCAAAACAACCTCGGCCGGCGAAGGAAACCCCAAAATGGCCGTTCTCTCACAAACAGTTCGAACAATTTCAAAACAACCGCGCGGCGGGTATTTTCTTTTTAGCACAAATTCAAACAACGAACGAAACAAATGCAGGTATCCAGATTTTACTTTAAATATACCAATCATGCATAGCGTTTTACGTTACGGATGGAAAACTAAATTACCAAACAACTTTGTGTCTTTTGTTATCGTTCTCTCGCGGTGAAACATCCTCGGCAAACAATGGAATAGATTTGCGTGATTTGGAACGGACCAAATTTACTTTACTGAAAATGTATTTTATGATACAATTACTACTTCCGTTCGTTCGCCACTTCACTGACACGGTTTTTTGAATGATTCCCGCTATATGCAAACAATAACGATCGGAATTGCCGACGCGATTACTACATTACTTTGTGTACATGAAATGGGCTCCGCTTTTCTCGGCCTTAAGATACGTTGCTTGAACGACTTCTCTCACGGTCCGAACACGGTAAAATGCCCTTTCTTAAACGACACAAATTGTGATTCGCTCTGCTCTCGAGTTGCACCCTTTCCTACGCTAATTCTCGCTACACTTGTTATACTATTCTCTTTACTGCTTATTATTATGCCTCGTTCCTTGTTTGGAAGAATGAAATGGAGTTCGATATCTGACTTTTATTTTTTGGAATTAATGTAATTTTAATTTCCTTTTCTCCAGATTCTTTCTCTAAAATGTACTTTAGATTCTACGCAAGGTCGCCAATGTTACGTGTGAGGGTCTTGGTTGATCATGTATTATTCAATTTACGTAATTTTTTCGGCCCTGCAAACCAAGATTACACGTAACCTGCCACTTGAAGCCAAAAGTTAACCTCAAAGACAGTCGTTAATTAGCCAAAGGTCGCCAGTTAAGGGTTATTAACCTTAACAAAGAATATTTGAGACGAATTTGATTTTAAACGCAACGGTTCTTCCAAACATTCGGACGCGAGGAATACAAAAGCATCGAGATTTAACCTGATTTTGCTTACCCTAAATCCTAGGTATTTTACTGGAATAATGGGGTTGAAGCTAACAATAAAATAATTAGGCTTAATCTAGACTTTGTAAACACATATACCCTAAGTGGTGGCTGAAGGAAGAACACAAAGAAAAAATGTGAAATACAGAAAAGTTCTAGTCAATCGACGAAG
Organism: Macrobrachium rosenbergii; assembly: GCA_039081455.1. NCBI lineage: Eukaryota > Metazoa > Arthropoda > Malacostraca > Decapoda > Palaemonidae > Macrobrachium > Macrobrachium rosenbergii. The sequence continues at coordinate 64,345,110 of JANJGK010000005.1, forward strand.
CTTCAACAAGAATCGGACTTACCGTGAATGTCGAGTCGCTGCGCAAACGAGGGACCTCAGGAGTCGTATTCTGGCAGTCTTCCCAATTCACTAATTAAGATAGACGTAGGAGAGAAAGAAATAAGGAACAAAGAATATCGTTCGGGCACGCACGCAGCGCCACCCTGGTTCCGTGACCGCTGGGATCTCTCTGACCCGACCTCGCTTCGTTCCCGCCAGAGGAGGGCTTATACCGCCCCGGGCAATCCGACCTTGACAAAGGCATCGTCGAATGCATAGAATAAAGCTTAAGGGCCACCATAACTAGGGGTCATTGAGCGTAAACCCTCTCTGAGGCTTAGGTCCCTAATGCCCTAGCATATTTTGTTTACAAACTTTCCAGCCTATGGGGTTAAATGCCTAAATGCTACCTATTCCTTTCTCCAACGGATGTTAAAGTTTGAACTGAAGACGCTTCTAGCGTGGGACAAAGCAATTTCCCTGTCTCAGTCAGGCTGATATTTCTATCCCTAAATGTTCGAGGGCGAACAGCGTAAATATTTATAAAAATATATATATATATATATATATATATATATATATATATATATATATATATATATATATATATATATATATATATATATATATATATATATATATGCGTACTCGTGCGCATGCGTATTTTTGTGTTCTTGTACTGAATGAAGCATAATTACTGCTGACGTTATCAGGAATTTTATATGCTACGATATGTGTATGTATATATATATGTGTGTGTTTGTGTATATATGTATATATATTATATATGTATAATATATGTATATACTTATATATATATATATATATATATATATATATATATATATATATATATATATATATATATATATATATATATATATATATATATATATATATATATATATATACATAATATATATATATATATATATATATATATATATATATATATATATATATATATTATATACCTTTCTTTTACTTATGACAAATCTTATGTAGATGCAAAATTCAAATGAATGAGAGACGCAAATTGCATCCGTGTTATACTTTCATCGCAAATAATAATTGGTGGTTCTTGTTTCAAAGATGTGGCACCATAGACCAAGATTAAATATTTTTTCATACAAGGAACCAAAAATTGAAATTTTGATTTTAATGAATATTTATTCACAGGCAAACATCCCTAGAGGGAATTTTGATGAAAGTCCTCTCGTTACTTTGCTAACATGCTTTTAACAGATACAAGTAACTGAAAGAGGAATGCAAACGGAAACTGGAAGATAGCGAACACAGCTCCATAAATATGATACAGATATAGATAAATCAGATGCCTCGATAACATCTCAGATAACACAGTTCATTAACTTATCAATAACTATCTTTATTTAGAGGCTTAACGATAGTCATTGAAATCTCGTGTTGTTAGTTGATGTACATGACAGTTATTATTTGGTAGAAAATATTAACGACAACAGATTTCGCCATCATTTTTCAAAAGCAACTATTAGAGAACTGTAGAAATCGTCGAAACTGCGAAATTTTCTTTCACCTCGAATTGCTGGCATTCCAAAAATACTCTCGCGTAATGACACACCCACAACGGGAAAACTTCAATGGGCAATGTAATATTTCATTCGTGAAAGGAGAGACCGGAAAATGAATGAAATTCGCTCAACAAAAATTCCCTCAGTGAAACCCCGTTTCACAGTGAATTCACAGGTAGCAAATATTCTCATGTCTCATTCACATGATCAACGACTCGAGCAAAATTCAGTGAATTCAGTCTCTCGTTCGTTTCAACCGTTAATAAATCCAATTAAGCCATTAAAAAGACACACAGAATCTCACAGATTCGTTATCAGTGCTGAGAGAGAGAGAGAGAGAGAGAATATAATCACACAGATTCTTCGGTGACCATTTTTCATTGCTTTGTGAACATTACACGATGTGTAAAGATACGTAAACAATATTTAAGGGTGATATGAGTAATCTTAAAATAAGTTCTATGACAAATCGTGGGGTAGATAAAAGGAAGGAGTAAAATAAATGTGCAATAGTATATACATATATATACGATGATTATTATCACATTTGTACGTGATTCATGTATTACACACTACCACAGGTGAAAAATAAGAGACGGGGTGTAGGTCCATTGACTTGGAAATAAAGTCGAAACCGGTCAGGACCGGTCTCTTATTTTTCATCTGTGGTAATGTGTGACATACAACAACAAAATACCTTAGTTTAACCAGACCACTGAGCTGATTAACAGCTCTCCTAGGGCTGGCCCGAAGGATTAGACTTACTTTACGTGGCTAACAACCATCCGAATCACATTATAGCGAGAAATGAATTTCTATCACCAGAAATAAATTCCTCTAATTCCTCATTGGCCGGCCGAAGACTCGAACTCGGGCCTAGCAGAGTGCTAGGCGAGAACTCTACCTACTCGTCCAACGAGGAACTTATGTGTGACATACATACATACATACATACATACATACATACATACATACACGTTGTAAAGGTGTACTATTACACATTTGTTTCTTTCCTTCCCTTTATCTACCCCATGCTTTGGCATATAACTTATTTTAAGATTATTCAAAGCTCATTTAAATATTGTTTACGTATCTTTAGTCATTGCGTAATTTTCACAGAGCAATGAAAAATGGACACTGAAAAATTTCTGTGATTATATTCTCTCTCTCTCTCTCTCTTCGCCAAACTTTAATATAAGTGCGAATGCATAACGAATATTAGATGGCTTAATGTATTAAACACTGATTTATTACTTTGGGGATCTAGAAGTTTATGTTACAAATTCTGATCTTGCAACATGTCGAGATAAAGAGCATCAAGGGAGAAGTTGCCCTATGACGTTTGTTTTCTCATTATTAACGACGTTCAGTTGGTAATTAATTTACTGTTTTTTTTCAATATTGTGTTATTTTGATAAATCATTCTGGGATTATTCAGAAGGTTCTTTGAAACACCATACGAAATTTACGTGAATGTTTGCTTTTCATTAAGTGTTTCATTATTCACTTACTTTTGTGAACCTGCATAGCTTACACTAATTATCATTTACTGCAAACGAAGTGTTTTCACTAAGTGTTTAATGTTGGAGGATGACATTATTATTGAAAATTAAAGCAACATTATTGGAGTGATGTTTTCATTTGAGGATTAGGTGACAGTAAGTTTGATGGGATGTAGTTGTTTATAATATCCCCGCCCTCTTTGCTGTCTACTTAATTGTCTGCCTATCCGTCTGTATGTCTGTCTCTTACTTCAAATACATATACATATATATATATATATATATATATATATATATATATATATATATATATATATATATATATATATGTGTGTGTGTGTGTGTGTGTGTGTTTGTGTGTATTATATATATAAATATATATGTGTATGTGTATACATATATATAGTATATACACACACACACACACACACACACATATATATATATATATATATATATATATATATATATATATATATATATATATTTATATATGTCTATATTATTCACAAGATAACGCATCCTCCTAATAGTATCGTCTAATACATTAAGAATTGAGGAGTTTTAAAATAATTCCAAACGTAATCACTTACATTGAAGAGAATAAGAAGCTGGGTTTAAATTGAAAAAGGATGAACTTTTTTTCTCAAAGAACTATGATTACCATCAATTCCAATTGGCAGAGAGAAGGAGAGTAAAGTATATACCTTAGATTGATTTGTTTGCCCCTAAGTGAATCCCTATCATATTCTGTCACACAGAAACACCTGAAACATGCTCATTTTGACTGCAAACAACCAATGAAATATATATATATATATATATATATATATATATATATATATATATATATATATATATATGCGTATGTATATATTTCATTGGTTGTTTACAGTCAAAATGAGCATGTTTCAGGTGTTTCTGTGTGACAGAATATGATAGGGATTCACTTGGGGGCAAACAAATCAATCTAAGATATATATATTTTACTTTCCTTCTCTCTGCCAGTTGGGACTGTTGGTGAATCATAGTTCCTTGAGAAAAATGTTTATCAGTTTTCTACTTAAACCCGGCTTATATATATATATATATATATATATATATATATATATATATATATATATATATATATATATATATATATATATATATATATATATATTCCACAACCTGAAAGAATTCCCATGTTTTGTAGATGAGAGAAAAGCATTTGACAGAGTAAACTACCCGAAGCTCCTCCTGAAGCTGCACAAACGAGGCACACCTCTATATCCAATTGGCATTTTATGTTGTTGGTTCTCCACACAGCAATTCTGTGTCAAATGGGGGTAACGTATTCACCTTCGGCTCCATAAACGAGCTCCGGCAAGGGGACATTCTCTCTCCATACCTGTTTAATATGTACACAGATGCCCTGAATGTCAAACTGAACTCACTCCCAATCGGATGCACTATCAACGAAACAACAATAAACAACCTCTGTTACGCTGACTATGCAGTATGCTTCTGATTTCTCCATCAGCGCAAGGGCTCCAGCAACCCATCGACACTTGCCGTCAACATGCATAGGAATTTGATACCCTATACAGCGAAACCAAGACCCAGTGTATGTCGCTGCTCCCGAGATCGCTTTAGCATATTGCAGAACCACAAATTTTCCTCGGAAATCATCGTCTGGAATTCGTGCATGAATTTCCGTATTTGGGCCACATTAGCACGGGCGACCTAAAAGATACGGCAGGCATAGAACAGAGGCGTCATAAACTGTGTGCAGCTGGCAACATGATTGCAAGGAGGTTTGCCTTCTGTCACCGAGACGCGAAACTACTGCTCTTCCGCTCGTACTGCTACAGTACATATGGGTGTTCCCTTTGGACGAATTATACCCGAGAGACATTGAGGCGTATCACTGTTGTTCACAATGACATTCTGAGACGCCTCACAAACACTCCTCGCTATCGCTCAGCCACGCAGATGTTCATAGAAAACCGCCTGGATAACCTAAAAATCACTGTTAGGCGAAGTGTTCAGTCTGATCACCCGACTGAGAAGCAGCCGCAATTCGCTCATACAAAGCATCCTAAGCAGTGAGGCGAGAAGATCTAAATTGTGGGAAAAATGGGATAATGAGGCGTCTGTTCCTTAAATGACTTATTCTCTATTTTTGCAATTATGAGTGCCATCTCCAGAATCTGTCATTATTATTATTATTATTATTATTATTAAATACAAAATCCACATTTATGTAAAGTAATGTATTTACAAATGATAAAATAAATTCCAGGAGCTTTCGAGAGCCTGCTCAGCTCCCTTCTTCAGCTAGAAATGACAGTCTTGGTTATGAGGACTTAAAAACAAACTTTAAAGGCAAGGGTAAACAAGACGCATTCTTTACAAAAAATGATGATCATTAGGTAATTCCCTCGTTCTCGATCTCCAAACAAGCCAACCGTCGCGATCTCCTCAGGTGACTGCCTCCACGGTTGTTTACAGCCTCCTCTCTTCTCAAATCAGCATAGGCGCCTGCACCGGAGTCAGCTGTTTGCAACTCCGTTACCTGGGCGGGAGAGGCAGAGGTAGCGGCAGTATCAGGGGTGACTTGTGGTATACAAGGATTTCTATAATTAAAATTTTTGATATAAGTAGAACAAATAAGTCTGTTGATAAAGCTATCTTCTGTTGTAAACGACTTATTACCTTCCATCGAGTTCCCCATGTTGATGACGGCCCCCTCGACTAATCTTCTCTCATTGACATTATGGTTCTTGTAAAGCAATTTAGACCCTTCCCAGTTGATTCTGTGGTCGCATTCCCAGCTATGTCTGACTAGCACGTTATTGTTGGACATTGATTGATATGCCCTTTGATGTTCATTAATGCGAATTTGCATACTCCTACCAGATTCCCCGTAATAATTAAGATTACAACCCCCGCAAGGTATTTCATACACCCCTACGTCTATCTTCATTTCTTCTTCAGTTTTGTTCCGAACCAGTCTTTTCCTAATTGTGTTCTCGTATTTGAATACTAAGTTTACATTGTCGTCAGAATATTTACTAATGAGGGTTTGTGTGCTCAAGAAATTAGGGTGGAAAGGCAATGAAAGGAATTGCATCTTTTTCATCTCTTTACGTGGACGTGGATTGTATATTTGCTTTTTAGCCCTACAAAACGCTTTTTCAATGAAATGTGCTGGGTAGCATAGTTTCGTAAATGTCTGTCTTATATGTTCCAGTTCAGTATCTAAATCTGTGCAAATCTGTGCATGGAATTTATTGAAACTGAGATATTAGATAACTGTCCCCCGAATGTAAAACCTGTGCTATGGTTTAGGTATGTAGACGATATTTTCATAATATTTCGAGGCACTGAAGAACAGTTTAACGAGTTTTTTAACTATGTCAATAGCATTGTTCCTTCAATACAGTTCACAGTAGAACAGGAAATTGACCATCAGATAGCGTTTCTTGATGTTTTAGTGTTGCATGATCCTTGGACAAAAAGGTTTAATTTTACTGTCTTTAGAAAGCCGACTAATTCAGAGAATTACATACATTTTTATTCCTTTCACAGCCAACAAGTAAAAAGTAATATTATCATGAATTTTGTAATTAGAGCATACAGACTTTGTGACCCCCACCTTTTAGATACTGAACTGGAACATATAAGACAGACATTTACGAAACTATGCTACCCAGCACATTTCATTGAAAAAGCGTTTTGTAGGGCTAAAAAGCAAATATACAATCCACGTCCACGTAAAGAGATGAAAAAGATGCAATTCCTTTCATTGCCTTTCCACCCTAATTTCTTGAGCACACAAACCCTCATTAGTAAATATTCTGACGACAATGTAAACTTAGTATTCAAATACGAGAACACAATTAGGAAAAGACTGGTTCGGAACAAAACTGAAGAAGAAATGAAGATAGACGTAGGGGTGTATGAAATACCTTGCGGGGGTTGTAATCTTAATTATTACGGGGAATCTGGTAGGAGTATGCAAATTCGCATTAATGAACATCAAAGGGCATATCAATCAATGTCCAACAATAACGTGCTAGTCAGACATAGCTGGGAATGCGACCACAGAATCAACTGGGAAGGGTCTAAATTGCTTTACAAGAACCATAATGTCAATGAGAGAAGATTAGTCGAGGGGGCCGTCATCAACATGGGGAACTCGATGGAAGGTAATAAGTCGTTTACAACAGAAGATAGCTTTATCAACAGACTTATTTATTCTACTTATATCAAAAATTTTAATTATAGAAATCCTTGTATACCACAAGTCACCCCTGATACTGCCGCTACCTCTGCCTCTCCCGCCCAGGTAACGGAGTTGCAAACAGCTGACTCCGGTGCAGGCGCCTATGCTGGTTTGAGAAGAGAGGAGGCTGTAAACAACCGTGGAGGCAGTCACCTGAGGAGATCGCGACGGTTGGCTTGTTTGGAGATCGAGAACGAGGGAATTACCTAATGATCATCATTTTTTGTAAAGAATGCGTCTTGTTTACCCTTGCCTTTAAAGTTTGTTTTTAAGTCCTCATAACCAAGACTGTCATTTCTAGCTGAAGAAGGGAGCTGAGCAGGCTCTCGAAAGCTCCTGGAATTTATTTTATCATTTGTAAATACATTACTTTACATAAATGTGGATTTTGTATTTTATAAACATATTCACGGGATTGTGAAGAAGATTTGCATTATTATTATTATTATTATTATTATTATTATTATTATATTTCTACGTGCCTTTTATTATTGGTAATTTCCTTTTTTATTATTACCGTGATTAATATCATTGTAGAGTTTTGCTATTTTCAATTTTCGTATTTAGCCTTCTGGACCTGACTTCTGTAACCACCCAACCCTAGCTGGAAATTAATCGTCTGCAATCTGTATTTTTATTACATCATTATTACATCATTTGCAATGTCACTGCTCAGTGGCCTCGTAATGAGACTTCTAGTTATCTTGCTAGGATGTAAATGATCTAGATCTAGATTGAAGTATAGTATTAATTAGGTAAGACACTTTCTGCCGGTTAGCTCCTAACATTTAGCCTCTACATATCTGAATATTCAGCATTTCACCAATTTTTTTTATTTAGTTGTCTAATAGCAACTTGTGCAGCTGCATAGGTAATCAGTGTGGAAAAAGTAAAATTTATTATTTCGTGAGAAGAAACTTAGTGAAATGAAAAATCAAACGTCCTTCAATTAATCTGAATTAAAGAATATTAAAAAATCTCAAATTCTTCTGTGTAAATCTTCAATATTGGTAGAGCCCAGAGTGCGAGCAGTGGTTGTATAATAAGTGGCCACATTGGTAATTCATTTGCCTTGTTGATTGGGTTCCGTGAAAAGTAAGTTACTTGGAGCATCTGGGCTGTTGATAGGATACTCAAGATTTAGTAAGCATCGTATGTCAAGGTTGCGTTAGAATTTATTTTTGTTCTTTGTTTCTTATCCCAAATCCATGGTGATATATACAGTATATATATATATATATATAGTATATATATATAGTATATATATATATATATATATGTATATATATATATATATATATATATATATATATATATATATATATATATTGGTGTAGGTATGTAATACGTATGATTGCAGTATATATATATATATATATATATATATATATATATATATATATATATATATAATATATATATATATATATATATATTGGTGAGCGCATGTAATACGTATGAATGCAGGCATGTGTGAGATTTGTAAAGAAACAGAACTTCATAAAAGACCTTTTAAATTATATATTTTTTTAATCATGCAAACAGTCCTAGCGAAATTCAGCGGGGTCGCAGAAACATGGATTCTAAAAACCTAGATGCAGTACTCAAAAGGCTTAACCTCACTCAGCTTCCACTTGAAGCTGATGCTGGATAAATGAAAATGCGGAGTACAATTAAATCGTGTGTGAAGGTTTAACGACGTCCTGTCTAATTGCTACCGAGGGCTCAATGCGCTCCTCAGATCCAGTATACATCGTTGGGATTGGAATTGTGCAACTAACGATGCTGCAATGCCTCGACTTTGTTTGAATGGCCGATAATAGACAAACTCGGCAACCTGAGAAAATACCAGATATATGTAGAAAAGCGGAACGGAAAAAGTGAAATAAGTAGAAAGCTCAAGAATTGGGGTTACAATACTTTGCTCTTAAATATGATGGCTCTTATTTTCATCTAATATAAGACTGTAATAAAACTGTTTCTATTTTAAAAGTAGTCACATATATTGTCAGTTAATTGGTCGACAAAATGGTCGAATGTTTTAAAAGAATTATTATTGAGTCAGTTTGTTGCAGTGTTTACAAAACGCTACGGTCATAGGATTCTTCTTACGTGACCGATCCACCCAAACCCTTTCCAGTTAACTATCTGACCTCTCACAAAATCTGTTAGATCCTACTTTTAACCGTCCATTTAATTTCAATCATACTTGCAGATTTGCTTAAAAGTATGTAAGAACTGGCAAGAAAAAATCAACCAGTAACAGTCTTGAGTGATAAACTATAGTTGTAGTGTGGTGTCTTAGTAAATTATGCTCTTCAGTTCACCAAAGTTCTTTTCAGTCGTCTTTTTTTTTTATTAAAAGATCTTTAAAACATCTTATAAAACTGTACGATGTTCGTTTCAAGCATCTCATTCCATATCACCAAAAATTACCTGTCAAGCTACCCTCTCAAAAATGTCAAATTTCATAACTCACTCATATCCATATAGCCACCATTGATGGAACCGAAGTATTGAAAAAAATATCTAGCTTCAAATTTAACAAAAATCATCAATACATTAACTTTCCAAGCATCTCATCATATATCCTATAAAATGCCCCTTAAGCCAATTTCTTATGAAGTATCTTATTTCAAATCACAATACTCCCCACTCTTTAAACTTTAACGACTCCAATCTTATCTCACAAAAGGTCTGTTCAGTCGAGTTAGTCGCTTTCTCTTATGCTTACATTTTATATCTTAAAAAATATCTTCCCAGTCATTTTTTCCGAAATAAAATTTCGTTCCAATCCACTTAAAATATTTCCTTAACAAAACACCTTTTACTTCATATACGGTACCTAAATAGTACTCCGGAGATTCTAAAACTCAACCCAGACGAGCGTAAGAGGGCAGCTGGCCTTAAGCACTGCGGTACTGCTTCAAGAAACCCTCTATCAGGCCCATGTGCAGCCCAGCTTGTCCGCACCACAGGTCATTGCAGGTCATCCTTTGTCCCTTAGGCATTTATTCGGCCCAACAGCATGATTTATACAAATGAATACCATTGAACCTTGTAGATAGATAAATTTAGATAGATAGATAGGGTTGAAGCGGTGGAGAATGTCTGCCATAGGGTTGATAGCGAGCAGAAACATTAATGTAATTAAATAAGTACGATTAATGATAAAAAAGACAATGAAAGAAGTGGGTGCATATAGCAGATGAATTATATAACGAGTAAAGAAGTGTACGTAGGACAGTATCGGTGTTAAAAGGTATGAAATCTCCATTTGAGCTGCGCAGCAAAATAACCATGGAGAAGTTTTGTTGAAGAGCTAATGGTGGACACAAATCAAATGAGACCCAACAACACAATATTTGTCTCCACAAAGAGGAGCAATTTGTTATGTTACCAGTGTCGTCATACGGGTTAATTTGGGCATTTCATTAACTCCCTGCGCGAGCCATGAATATGGGCTTCTAATTTGCACTGGAAAATACCGTATATATCTGACTTTTGAGCTGTTTGCATTGGCTTAATAGTTTGCGTTTGTGGTCTTTATGACGTTCATGTTTATCATGATTTATTAACTGTTTCTGTGATTTAAAATGTCGATATAATAATGAAGTAATTAAGATATTGTTTATAGCTAAGATAAACTTGAGGAAATGAGGCCTGTATCGCTACCAAAAACTTTCAGCTCAAAAATCCATTCACAGGAAACATGTATTTATATGTGTATGTGTGCGTATTATTATAGAAACCAATTTGCGTTCATTTAAGTACCCACCAAAGGAGATTACACTAGGAAATAAAAAAACACTCGGTTATTGTAAAAATAATATATATATATATATATATATATATATATATATATATATATATATATATATATATATATATATATATATATATATAATATATCGGTATTGTCTCACCCAAGGACTATGATAACTGGTTATAAGGTCGCCCACATGTATAGTGACACAGCATCCATTAATGGCAGCATAGACACTGGCCAGAAATGCATGAAGTAACTAAATAATATACAAAATGGAGAGGTGGAGTGTTCTCAGGTGCATTAGCACATTTTCTAACCCTCGTACTTTTTTATGTAATATTGATAAAATACTTATACTGCATATGTGTACCGGTTTAGACGTCCATGCACAAAGGTATTTGATGAGTTGTGTTCCTTGCGGTGTCAGTCTAAAAAAATGTCAGATGGAACACTGTTCCTATTCGTTATCCTACCCCATTCCTTTCCTCTCATATCTGACAAACTCCTTACCTGTAGGAGGAACAATTAATCACAAAAAAAGTCGTTAAGGCGGGCTCACCCACTCTCTCTCTCTCACTGTCTCCCCGCCCCCCTCTTGACAGATTTGATAACTTCGGAATATTGTATTTCGAGAAAAGTTAGTCGGGCGTGTGGTCCTATTTACTAGGAAAAACTCACGAGCGGAAAGCAAGCGAGGAAGAAGGGATGATGCCTCGGAACATCCTTCCCAAAGAAAGCAAGATGGGAATGTCCACATTAGGAGATCCTCAGAATATCTAATAGACCAAAAAAAGGCAATTTACAATTAGGCAATTCAGAATGCTCAAACCAATGTTGCGAGTTATCACTGGAATTACTAACTATAGAGATAGAAAAATATTGTGCGGGGTAATGCTGAATCATATAAAACACAAAGACCAAGATAACGCGCTGATCAGTAACGAAAATCTCACCTAACGAATTTGCTGAAGAAATAAATTGAAGCATATCAGGTCAATCCACAGACATGAGCTCAGTGAGTAAATAAATGACGCGTTATTCAGATGAGTGGATGCACAAACAACTATTAAACACACATAAAGGTACATGGATATACATTTCTCAGCAGCCAGATTATTCAGAAACAAACTAAAGTATTAAGCCCAGTACGATAACTCCATCGGCATCTGCTGTTAAAGAGTTTATAGTGCAAATGAGCTGGATGGTGGGTTATGAAATTTAAGTTAACTAGAAGTAGGATGAAATCTTAGAACAGCACTTAAATATCCCTGGGTTTGTGGCTTTCAAAATTGACAAGGTTAAGTCGAAATTTGATTTATCAGCTCGCACGAGCACTCATGGCGCTCAAGAATCACGAGGCCATTTGAGAGATCTACGAAGAATCAGAATTTTGTAGCTTTTGTGAAAAGAAAAAATACTTAGGTGTTGTAGGTGGCTCTTCAGGAGCACACATCAACATTTTCTAAACGAGTTTACCATTTTTGCGAAAATATGGGGAGGGAAGCAAATTTATCATGTTAACAAGACGTAACCGCATACCTTGAAAAAGTAATAACTCTCTCGAGGGAGATAGACACATAGCTCTTTGAGAATAGAGAAAAAAGACATAAGACGGCCAACGTTAGTTCATTATTTAAAAAAGTTTTTAATTTCGCATATAATCGTGTCTGAATGCAATGAGAGCAGATATTGTTCTACCGATGGAAAAGGGGAGTCATGCATCAACAAACAAGGCAGCTTTATCAAGAAATGTTATTAGTAAATGATGCAACATCGTTATCATTCGATAGGTCGTGAGGAAATTATTTTGCAATAGGAGAGAGAGAGAGAGAGAGAGAGAGAGAGAGAGAGAGAGAGAGAGAGAGAGAGAGAGAGAGAGAGAATGAATTTCTTTTTTTCTCCGCATCAGAAACATGTCTCCTTTATAATTTAGTCTCAAAAGTATCATGTGGTCAGATCATAAAATATTTGGGTCCTTGTAATTTTTTTACAAAGACCATCCGGATAATGAGGTTATTATACAGTAATTAAAAGCATACCCATTTGATACTTCCTGAGTATTTCTTGATTTGGAAACTGATTAAAGAGAGCTGCTTCCGAATGAGGTAAAGATGTTCTTTCATTTCTCCTTTTTATGTTTCTGTTTCTTCGTAGATGAAAATGATAAGATTTTGGAGCTTTCGCACAAAGTTTTCCTGTTTGGGTCGCGATATTAATGTTTATGCATGTTAACTGAGACCTCTCTTGGTGCTGTAATATTATAAGTCAATGCTGCCTCAGATGTATTCAACTTCCGGTTTTCTTTCTCTATTTTATGTTTGTTTTCTATTGCTTAAATAGGTGGGTCATATATTACCGATAGCCTGGGCGAATGGAAGTGTGGTGATCCACTGGTGAAAAAGTGGTCAATAAATCTTCGCTGTCAGGAGTTGAAGCTCTCGAATTTCTGGGATGGAATAAAGTTAAAAAGACGTTGAGAACACTAGCAAAATTAATCACAGAAGTCGGAAAAAGGAAAAGGAGATTGGGTTAAGTGTGTGGCTACAGTATGAGTAGATGAAGGCGATAGCAGAAATGTTGGTTCCTCCTTCGGTGTTGCCGAAGCATTCCAGTAGGTTTAAACGAAAAGTAGATAGTTTGCTTAACAATAGGGCATGAAATAATCAAGATTACCAAAAAATGTCATGAATTTACCCACCTCTCCCCCATCTTGAAAGCATCATCTAGTTTTACATTTTTTTATCACATTCCCTGAAACCGAACTCCAAAAATAAACTTGCTTTTATTGCGGATTTAGACAAATTCATCGCCAGTAGAAACTATGATGAATAGGTTAATCCTTAAAATGTGATGTACTGAATACGTTTCTAACCTATTTAGAAAGAACCTGTTTATTTGTGAGAGGTTCTTGTTAAATAGCACAAATAGATATCATATTAACGAAGCCAAACAAGGTTGCAAAATTGTAACATATGTAAATCTATTGTAACGAAGTCGACGAAATACTTGGTGATACTAACAGGTAACAAGCAAAATCATCCGCTAAACATTCCCCCAGATTGAGTGGTAGCGATGAGGAGAGTATTGATTGTTTTGCGATATTTGAAGCAATCTATTCAACACTTCCCTTTTTTTATGACCTCCCACAGGCCAACTAAAACAATTTTCGTTTTAGACTAATAGTTTTATGCACTGAAGCATTCAATTACAAAGTTTCTATGTGGATAGCGAATCTCTTTTTGATTTAATATATTCTCCCTCCCACACAAGACACTGTGGAGACTTTTGAGATAGATTCATAGAAGCACATAATATACCCTTACAGATCCATTATTGATTCTCGATGTAAATCCCCTGTTCACCAAAATGCAGTAAAAGATGTCATACAGTTTGTGTCGAAGAAATTAATGCTTCATTTTGGATAATTTACTGCCAGCATACTTATCGTCCAATTACCCTATGACATCTTAACCTCGAACCCTTCCACTCCTCTCAGTCTTTCTGAAAATAGATCATGGCCCCTTCCCTGGCTCTGCCTCTCTCAACCACCCTTAAACATTTAGTCTTTGTCTTTCCTCCCCATATGCATTACTGAAGGTTCCTTGCAGCGTCCTTTCGGCCCCTAGCCATCTTACTTTCCACCATCTCCTGGCGATTGTTTCAACATTATCAACACTGAGTGACCTCATAGGTCCTAGTGTTTGGCCTTTAGCATAAATTTTATATTCCAATCCAATTCCTTTGTGTCTTCTTCTCATTTAGATTATTCTTTTCAGTTCGTTCCCTTGTGTGCCCCCTAACTGCCCTATTGTAGTAAAAGCGTGAATGCCAATAGCATCAAGTAATGAAGTTAATGTACCATTAATGTGTTATTTTCTTCGCCCTGTGGGTTTATAACCCATTTCGTTCCTCTGTCTGGGGCTATAGTGTCCCATAGTATCCCAAGCCCTAACCCATCCTTGGCCAGCATATCCAGGCATTACTGCGTACTTAAATAAATCACAGTCGCATTAAATTACAATATAAATATTATTGCTTTGCTCGTCATCTGTTGTACTCGTTCTGCTGGAGGCACGTACCTGTCCGTCTCTTATTTTATCCTTGAATTCATACTCATTCCCATGGAACTCACAAAATAAAAGATATGCCAACAATAAATCGTTGTATTGTCAAAATTATCTCTCTCTCTCTCTCTCTCTCTCTCTCTCTCTCTCTCTCTCTCTCTCTCTCTCTTGGTTGTATAATAGATACAACTTATTCTCAGAGAGCAGTTTTTAGCCAGATCACATCACGAATACTATCAAATAGATAGCAAGACAAATACTACATAAGACCAGCGAGGCGTTCAATTATGAAATGATCAGGATGGAATGGAATACTTACATTTAAATTAAGTTTGATGTCGAATTAGCGAAGTTGAATGTATATCGATTACATTTTAAACTTTGGGGATGCTCTGTTTACAGCAGCATAACTTTAAGTTGCAGTTTCTTATATGAAGTTTACCTCTTGCCTGCGCAAAACATAGCTAGAGAGAAAGCGAGAAAGATGGGGAGAGAGAATGCAATAATAAATGATTGCCTCTGCTTTCTCACACTGACGTTTTCGTGATTTCTTGCAATTTTGTTGCTCGCTTTCTCGGGAAATGGATAGGTCTTATATTTCTCTGAATTTATTTTGCAATACATCTGCGTTCTGAAACTCTGGCTTGTGAAAGAACACGCGGACTGCTTTCTTGATAAACGTTCAGCTGTCTGTATTTCCCAAGAAATGTACACTGTTATGTTGCTTTTTATCATTTGTGTCATTTCATTTGCAGTAAATTTAATTCGTAATTTATGATTCCAATAGCGGACATACATGGCATTAATTTATATGTATTTATCTAAGGAAAGGTATTTTATCGAAGCGGCACATTGTGTTGAAAAAATTTATATATACGGTACTTTATTTTTTAGAATATTTTTATGGCTAAGTAAAAAATACGCAATATGTGTCCTGTAAAATAAATTAAAGCAATTCAGCTATAAAAATACATTAAAAAGAGTCTAACAGCAAGAAAAATTATTTTACACAGACTACATAAAGAGAAACTTCACTGTGGTCGACTGATTTACATTTTCTAGGTTTAACTGTGGCACTCTGAACTACAGTTTCTGATGAAAGCCTTAACATAAGTTAGTTATTCCCGTTAAGCTGTCATTGTGGCGAAGAGTAACTTAACTGGTGAAAGTGACTGGTTGAGTATAATTATGTCCTGCAACCTAAGTTCTAGCCTTGGGTTTCTGAGAATTAGGAGAGAAAAACTTTACCTTCTTGTATTTCCAGACATAAGAACTCATACATAACTGTATTTTCACTAACTTTTTTTATTCACTCTCACTGGTATTCTAAAATTAATATTTTAACTCCCAGTTCCTATTGATAGTATAGTATCCCCTTCCATTTTTTTTTTTTTTTATAATTTCGACACAAAAAATATACCAGTGTACAACATCATGTGATGAAAAGATTTTTACAGCAGAAGCATCGGTACCAACATGAAATTCCATTTAGCCATAAACTAACGCCTTTAACCAGGTATTACACAAATGTTCAACGCTTTTTATTCTCTGAAAGTCTGTTGTTGAGAACCACCTTTCATTTTCTTCCTAAAACCTTCTTCCACAAAGCTTGTAGGCCAGCGATAGCTTTATTAATATATTGTTTTACATTTATCACTTTATTTTAATTAATTCCACCTACATGAACATTATTGTACATATCTTAAAACATACATAATAATCTCCTAATTTTTATGTCTAGTTTGATATTTGCTTTAGTACTTATAACCCCTCCCCCCCACTCTCTCTCTCTCTCTCTCTCTCTCTCTCTCTCTCTCTCTCTCTCTCTCTCTCTCTCTCTCTCTCTCTTTATTCCTACAGTGTAGTAAATTGCTTAATCATTAACATTACTAAAAGATTTAGTTGGTTTGTAGCCTTTGTAACTCAGCACGAAATGAAGTAGGTTAATAACCATTTGATATGAAACAGAAAAATAAAGCAAAATAGCTTTCATTACTCGGGTACTTTGGCTGTTGTTGGGATAGAAATTTATGTTCAACTGAGCTTGAAATTTCCTTTTTATGTCAAGGTACTAATTCTTTTTTTTTTTTTACTGTGGCCGGTTATTTCCTACCCGAATCCAACTTTACTTTTTTCCCAATTGTTCTACTTCCTCACACTTTAATATTCGTCTCTTTCAATTTTTCTTACGTACAGACTGAGCTCTCTCATCGACTGAAGCCAAAGAGGCTTTATTGATGATCGATCCTTTTCAGCGGAAGTTCTTCTGATGGAAGCATAGGGAAAGTTTTTTTTTTTTTTTACAGCAGTTGATTTCGGAGTAATTAGGTGGGGCAATGAAACGCCCATTAATTTTCTGTACTACAACGATAATATTAAATAGGCCTCGTGAACTACTAAAGAATGTTATTGAACTTTCTTATGCACTGAATCATAACAAAAGAAATGTTCAAAATTAAGATGGAAATTAGGATGGAAGGGAAACAGTCATTGTGTGGCTCAAGGAAATAAAAAAGATGGTAGGATGAAGGTCATCATTAACAAAACGTAATACAGATTTATAAGGCGTACTTTTGTGTTTTCAGCCTCCCTGAAATATATCATAAATATTATTTTAAGATTTGTTCTACCGTCCCTGGAGCTTTCGGTTATAACTTGATCGGTAAGTGAATTCTGTAACTTTAATTTTTTCCCAATTTGTGGCACCCTTTTCACACTAACAGGTAGGTAAATTCTTATTCAAAATTTTGTGAAGTTATACCTTTTTATATTTAAAAGAAAAAGAAGGGTTTATTATTTAGGGCTTTCCTTTTAAGGAGGATTTATTTTAATATTACAGTATAGTAATAAAAGCTCTGTGAGTTACACCTTATATGAAAACAACCGTCTACCATTTATTTTATCCATGAAAAAAGTCATATGTATGATAGGAGCTATAACGTCAGTATCAAAATACACGAAAAAACTTAAATGACGCCGTTCAAAACTGCTTTCACTATTGATAATAGTAATAACCTTGAAAAAATGCAACAGTATCATGGCCCCTTTAATAACAGTGGCGTCTGGTGGGTTCTTGCTGGCCCTTGCTTTGGGAAACCCTGCTATAAAAGTTTTCCGTTTTCTTTATATTTATGATGATTGCTTTTTTAGTATTCGCAAAGGCATTGTATTGCAAACAATGTGTTCTCAAGTATTAAACTTTTTAATTTATGTCGCTCTATTCTCATGAGCGTGTTTGTGGAGAGAGAGAGAGAGAAACTACGATTCATTTTGTTTTTTTTCCACAGTTCAGATATTAAAATGAAACTCGAGATATAGCTGAATACTCACACAATTTCTTTATTCACAGTCTTCTGGGAAATTTATGATGCTTTTCAATTGTAATACAATTTCAGGAGCACTTTCCTTTTTCTACCTATTTTTTCCGTTGTTTCTTCGACTTCCCACGTTACAAAGTTGTTGTTTTGAAATGCTTTGTTCTTTAAAGTTTTGCTTTTTAGTTGTTTCCTGTGTTTTTTTATTATTGGCGTTATTACTGGTTTCATAGTTATAGGATGATTTTCATACTGAGCGTACAGTATAGTCATTTTATTATTCTTGCATTATGCAAAGAAAATGTGATTTATGTTATGTGAGGAAAATTATGTTAAGTAAACAATGTTCTTAAATTTTAGATGCGATCATTATCAAAACTACCAGAAACAGCAATTCACTCGCAAGCTTTAGTATTCTTGGGTGTCCATTAAATTTTTACCTGTCATTGAATGAATTTCCAAAGCAACGTTAAACTATATAAAATCTAGACTATTTTGCAGAGCATGTTATACACTTTACAACTTTCGGCAATCCTCTAACTTAGAATTCTTTCAAGTTTCTTTTAAAATAAAGGATATCCAAGTAACATATTACAGAGAGACATTCAACAATTCCTTAATATATCTCTCGGTAAAAAGCAAAGTAAATATACCAAAGGTTGGAAAACTTGATACGCATTTCTAACTGCTATATATGAGTAATTCATGATGCAAATATTGTGCAAGAGAAGTAGATGTATTTTTAACTATAGCTTTCACTATATTAAGTCCAAAAGCATTTCCACTAACAACCTTACTATTCAAGCACTGTCAAACAGTGAAGAGGTCAGTCCGGACGAGATCTGAGCAATATGACATATCTAGAATTGGTTGCTTGCTGGTTAAGTCAACAAAATCGCCTTATTAAGGAATTCTGAGACAATCGAAGTAATTTTTAGAAAGCCAAATCTTACAATAGATAGTTCTTCATCTCCTGTGCTTTTACTGTAAATTGTTCAACATTTCTCTTTACCCAGTTTTACTTATTCAGTATTTTATGCTACCGTAAAATGTCTGTAAGATATGTGTCAAAAATCTTTATTATTAAGTACTTTACAGAGCTTTCAGAGCCCATGTATACATGTATACATACAAACATATGTACATCATATATATATATATATATATATATATATATATATATATATATATATATATATATATATATAGTCTTGGTTAACTTGGACAGCAGTGGAGAACTATGTGCTGGCCTGTCAGTGATACTTCCACTGCAGGTGCATTTGTGTTGACTTGGAGGTTTGCACATTTGGATACAGTGAGGGTGTCTTGACGCATGCATTTGTGCTTGCCTGACAATGATCAGGATTCAAGTGCATTGAGACCATGTGAGTGCGTATGTGTGTTGCACTCGCGGATGGCATATTAACAGGGGGACAGACTCTTGCAGGGGGGGGGGGTTGCGTTTTGGGACTGGGTCTTTTTCGGTTAGTGGTGAAGTGTCGGAAGATCGCAGCTGGAAAATCTGTTATTTGTCGCCATAGAAAGCGCGTACCATGACTCATGAACACTTCTATCTTTTCCAAACATTTGTGGAAAGACCTAGTAGTGCTGCAGTGAAAGCCTTATGAATTTTCCTGTTCTGTTTCCATTGTGCATTTTTCTGTTTTGAATAGGAATGACATTTAACACCATTTCAGGTTTTAATATATGATATGTTTCTTTCAGCAGGAATTCTGGGTTCGTCTTGTGAGGACGAATATTTTGGGAGGTGGAGTTTTTTCTTTTACATACTATATGACATTTATTGTAGTTTAGAATAATTATGACCTTATTACTTGGTTTGGTGACCAGGGTGTTAGTCACAGGTATCAGCTGGTTTAGAATTGATAACCTGAATGTTTGTGTATCAGATTTCCCACTAGCGATGTTTCCATTTGTAGGGGGTGGAATAGTTCTTCTTTGGAGGAGTGGTAGAGCTTTCGACTGGCACGCTGTTGGCCCAGCGTTCGACTCTCCGAGCCGCCAAAGAAGAATTAGAGGAATTTATTTCTGGTGATAGAAATTAATTTCTCGTCATAATGTGGTTCGGATTCCACAATAAGCTGTAGGTCCCGTTGCTAGGTAACCAGTAGGTTCTTAGCCACGTAAAAATAAGTCTAATCCTTCGGGCCAGCCCTAGGAGAGCTGTTAACCAGCTCAGTTGTCTGGTTAAACTAAGATATACTTAGGGGGTGGAATTCATTCCATTTCATGATCGTAGCTTTTGCTGAATCACATTCGTTAAATTTGCAAATAAAGTCTAGTTTTGTACGTCAGTGTTCAATTCCAGTAGACCTTTGTTTAAGAATAGGTTCAGGGAGAGGGGTCAAAAAGGGAGAAGGAATTTGCTGACCCGGGAGCCACTGCTACCAGGTACGTCTTAGGAAAGTAAGATAATTGATTCTGTTCTCAAAACAGGTACAGCAATAAAAGATGGCCCTATTTGACGTGGGGATAGGGTCACTTAACATATATGCTGTACATATATATATATATATATATATATATATATATATATATATATATATATATATATTATATATGTGTGTGTGTGTGTGTGTGTGTGTGTGTGTGTGTGTGTGTGTGTGTGGTTCTGTCTATGAAATTATAGTATTTAATAAATAAAAACAAAAAGAGCGAGAAAAGGAAAAAAATACTAATTTTATACCCTTATGTAGTGACAAGGATTAACATCAGTATGAAATACTGATGAAAGATCTCTGTTGTTCTTGAACATGATGTCTTTATATCGCGAAACTTACTTGAGGCTAGCACAGTTTGGAATGCTGTTCAATCTGGCATTTCAGTTTAGAGTAGCCATATCAGTCTAGGCAAGCACTCTTGACTGGCTCGCAAAAAGATTAGATTTGAATAAAATTAGATGCATTTATAAAACACTAAATTTCGTGTTGTTGTAAGTGTTAATACTTCATCAAGTAGAGACAATTTCTGCGATATGGATGGGAAGGAATTGGTTTTTTGGCGTTAAAGAAGTAAACATACATGCACGCGCACGTATACACACACACATATTATACATACATTATATATATATATAATATATATATATATATATATAATATATATATATATATATATATATATATATATATATATATATATATATATATATATATATATAAGTAATTGAGTTGTAATTTTACCATTATATTGTTTCAGCCTTATCAACTATTGGAACTCATAATCAGCTCTTACTCGTATTTTATTTCATGTTAACATAATATATTTTATTTTGTAAATGATGCCTAAATATGTCGCGATGTTGTCACGAAACGTAGGAATGTACATATCCTCGATTTGGTATTAAAGTCTCTCATCCTGTTGCTACTTTGAGTACTTAATGGAACCTTCATTTCATTATTTGCTCCATTTTTCCATTTTTTGTGAAAATAAGCTGTGATTTGTTCTGAACTGATCCCGAGTTCTCAAATCCAATTTGCATATTACTCTCTTTACCTTTTGTATTAGTTCCATAAATAATATATAATTTTAGCTATCACTATTGACATTTTTTTCACTTACGTATACAGTATGTGAAAATTATTTCTTGTTTTAACATACATCCAAGTTTGCTCTTTCCGTTTCGTCTTTTACTCATATTTTAACCTTTTTTTTTTTTACATATGAGTATATTCATTTGAAGCTTGCTTACAAAAACCTTCTTCGAAACTGGTTCAATACTGAGAAAATCCCAATCTTTTTGTATTTACGCCAAACCTCCCCTTTTATTCATACACATATTTGGTTATTTGCCCATTAAATTTCTCCTAACTAATATTTCCTTCTTATTCCTTCCCCCTTTTATGGTCACCAATGCCACACCCTGTCTTGCATTATAGGCGAGCAAATGGTCATTGCAATTGGAAGCACAAGTTGTGCCACTGACGGCCTCGTCACCCTCCTCAAAAGGGACGCACACACACAGCACAATTACCTCGGTAGTCTTAGCTACCTTCACAGGAGAGTCGTCCCTACAATAAATTAACATTTATGTTATGAGGGTATTGTCTTACTGTTTTGCGTAATGATATTTAAGTTGTTCATAATGATACTGTAAACGCCAGAATGTTTTCTCATGTATTGCCTAAATTTATAGGTTCTTCTAAAATGCGCTCTTTGGATTTTCTTAGGTAAACAAAGAGAGAGAGAGAGAGAGAGGAGAGAGAGAGAGAGAGAGAGAGAGAGAGAGAGAGAGAGAGAGAGACGAGAGAGAGAGAGGGTGAAATGGGATGACTGGTTATATGTGGTTGAATCCTTTTATTGGCATCTTTAGAACGTGTTGATTAGCAGGTTATTTAACGTAAATGTCAACATTATCATTAAGATTCTCAAAATTTATTGTCACTCAAGTAAAGTTAAGTAATACTACAAGACCTTCAGAAAGTTTGTACTTTCTTAATGAGTAATCGAAGGAACAAAGTTTTTCTGCTTTTAGTTGATATGAAATGAGATGCAATATAGACTTTTTTTATTTTTGAAGACTAGCTTCCTTTTCTGAGAAGAATAAGTGTATATTACTAATTATTAATCAGTCATATTTTGATGACAGCAGGCCAAAGTTTTTTTAAAGATATCCTCCCATTTACTTTACCGGATTCACTCAATTAGCTAAAGTTTGTCATACGCTGGGAATTTTACTATATATAGGTATTAAGAACTAAATATGCTATTATATTATTTCGTGAATATTCATTTAGGCCTATACGGTTAAATGTAAACGAGTCATTAGAAATGGGAAAAAAAGTTAAACATATAAATAAATAAATATATTATATATATATATATATACTATATATATATATATAAAGGGTGTGTCATGTACTATGAACGAGAAACTTAGCTGCTACCATCGCTGTGATTCTTACGTGTATATGGAGTATGACAAATGTACGTAGTGTGCCCATAATCCAATCAAACTTGAATGTCTTTATACTAATCTTAAAAGTAGACTATTATTTTAAAAACTTATCATGCGTAATTTACGTCTGGATAAATAACAAAGAATCATTTTAAATTTGCTTCCGGTTACAAGGGAAAAACCACACTCCCTGGATTTCAATTTTTTTTTTTTTTTTTGTGGGTGAGGGGAACTGCATGGCCAATAAAAGAAAAAACCATAATCATGGGTATAGCTGAAGCGAAAAACTTTTCCTTCATGCAAAAATCTACAATAAGGCCATTTTGGGAGAGTCACCATGCAGGTATCTCCACCTTCGCAGCCTATTAGGTATTTGCGAGATTTATGTTGAAATTTGAGAATCCATATTCGTTCAATGTCCTTAGGAATAAACAGTAGATAAGGCTTCAAGGCTTATCTTGTAAAGGACTCGAGTAATCTATGGGACATTTAACTTGTTGAAATTTTTATTCAATAATTTTTGCATACTTATGTGAGCAACTTTTTTTCTTCATATCTATTTTAAGTAAAGTTATGTCACTGAGTGAATTATAAGAATTATAGTTGAAACTAATATAATGAGTGCATCTTTAAAAATATGTTTTCAGTATATGAAACACATGAAAATATTAAAGCCATGAAGCTTGTCTGTTATAGATCTTTAGATTAATTCATTTGTTTATCTCTTATAAATCAGATCAAAATACCTGGGACATATGATGAAAGTACAGTTTTCCGACACCATAGAGCTGGCGTAAAGATAAAATACAAAAGTGAGATAAATAATTTGATACCCGTTTGGGACTCATAACGGTACCTAAAAATGTTAGCACAAGTTACAGAGATGAGTTCCCAACACAGGACTTTCAAATGGTTTTTTTTTTTTTATTTGTCAGAGAAAAAGTAATCAGGTTGTCAGGTTTCCAAAGCAAGTTTTTCCCATACCTCGGTAGATGTTATTGTTTTTATATTTCTTTTTTGCAATAATTTTAATAGTTTACTTCGCTGGAATATTGGTATAAAAAGACAGCATATCAAAACTAATACAGAAGAAGGAAGTAGCTAACAGATCTTGTATTGCATAAAAAAATCCTTGATAAAGTTCCTCGTTGGACGAGTCGGTAGAGTTCTCCGGCTAGCACTCTGCTAGGCCCGAGTTCGAGCCTCCGGCCGGCCAATGAAGAATTTGAGGAATTTATTTCTGGTGATAGAAATTAATTTCTCGGAATACTGTAATGTGGTTCGGATTCCACAGTAAGCTGTAGGTCCCGTTGCTAGGTAACCAGTTGGTTCTTAGCCAAGTAAAATAAATCTAATCCTTCGGCCAGCCCCCAGAAGAGCTGTTAATCAGCTCAGTGGTCTGGTTAAACTAAGGTATACTTTTTTAACTTCTATGCTTGATAAGAGGAATTCTGCAAATTTCCTGTTAGGTATGTGAATAACATTGGGACACCCTGTTGGTACAATTTCATTTAAAATTTCCTATTTATTTCATCTTCTGTATACGGACAGTTTCCAAAGATTGAAGTGTCATTCAGTATAATCCCAGTTTTATCAACAGAGTAATTTTTTCTAAAGATGAAAAGACCAATTCCCTTATCTGATTTTATGATGTGAATAGCGTTGTTGTGGGTCCTTTATGCTTTCATTTTCATCACCCTGGTGAGAATTCCACTGAGATTCCGAGGGTCAAGGTGCAATAATAATAATAATAATAATAATAATAATAATAATAATGATAATGAAGCTTTCATCATCAATCGCATTATTAATATTTACCCCCTTTACTAATAAGAGTCCCGGATTCCACCCTAATGTATTTTTTCCAGGCTTTCTGTATTTACGGAATATCCCGTCTTTTATCTATTCGTTTTTCCTCATTACCTTTCAATTCGCCTTACCCATATTTCATCTTTATACCTTCACTCTTTTATGGTCACCCATTCGCAACCTTTATGCCATTACGGACAAGCGGATGGTCATTGCCACTGGAGGCCCTGAAATTAAGGACCTCGACGGATACGTTTTTTCCACCTAAAATGGGCAAACAACCAAATTACCGCGCCGTTCATGGTCCATTTCATAGAATCGTCCTTATAATGGCCTGTGTTTCTGTTTTTGTTCATCCAATTTTGCTGTTATTGTTTTATTGCTGTGCGTAATGGCACTGTTGCCCCTGAGGGTTGTCTTAATCATTCTTTTCGGTGTTGAATGATTCCTAGACCTGAAAACGACAGGTCCAGTAGAGGTGGTTTTCAGAAATTTCGTCTTTTAGGACATTTGCGACATTTAGTGCTAATAACGTAAGAAAGATCAAGACAAGGTCATGAGACAGTGAAGGGGAAGGAAACGCTGATGATATCTGGTAAGCGTTTCCATCGTGCAGAGAAGTAAAAAAAAAAAAAAATCTGCACAGGATTTCAGATTATCCACGGATTCTTAGTTCATGGGCGTGCACGTGATTTCACCAAGGAAGGTTGGGTCTCACTGTTATCTTGATGCTCAAGTTTTTCACTTCAAGGCGGCAAAACCAAAACACAGTTCTTTCAGAATTTGACCAGGATGATTGAAGATTTATTAATAAAAAAATCACAATCTGTGTATATCTACTACGAACAGGTTTATTTTTAATTTTATTTAATCTAGTCATCATATAGATTCTTTCTTATCTTTAAGTTTTCCAAAAGAATGATTATTTAGGAAAATCTCGTAAAGAGCGCTGGTTCTATTTTCACATCGCTCTAGAATAGCTAGGGTATAGCTGTTTCTGCTGGACACCAAAATCCACGAAGCTCTATGCCTCTGACGACAAGCAAGGATAAGATGTTTTCTTTTGTCATGTATGCACCATTGCACTGGTGCAACTTCGAGACAGCCGTAGTCATTTCACGAATGAGCTCAGTCCTAATGTGTAGGATGAGACGCATATGAAACGACTCTTTAAGAAAACATGCAGTACTATGAAAAGGTGAGATTATGGTGCCCTAACTGCGTTCAATTCTAACACCTCTGGAGAAGCGACAAGCTTGTTATGTGGAAGGACAAACGAGCAACAGGATAAGAAGCACTCCGTAAGTTTATGGCCAATGAAGTCAGAATTTACCACCAACTGCTGACTCTGGCCTTGTTGTACACTTCTCTCGAAAACAGTGAGATATGCAGAATATTCAGCGGTTTCAGGATAACACAAGAGAAGTTTCAAGTTATCATAAAAGCAAAAGAAAGGATTGTACACACACACCCCCTATATATATATATATATATATATATATATATATTATATATATATATATATATATATATATATATATATATATATATATATATATATATATATATATATATATATATATCAAATGTGTGTGTATCCGTGTATATATCTGTATGTATATGCAGTGTGCAGTTATATTCCATAAAATGTTTAGAGGGGATAGACACAAAAACAAAAAAACATATGAATGGTGAGACAACGTTTTACTTTGACAAAGCTCTCTCTTCATTTGCAAGAGTCGGCCACTATTGAAGTTGACATGTTTATATCGCGAAATTTACTTGAGCCTGGCACAGATTGGAATGCTGTTCAAGAGTGGCATTTCAATTTGCTGTAGCCTTATCGGTCCCGGCAAGCACTCTTGAGAGGCTCGCAACAGAGGAGCGAGAAATAACAATTTCTTGTCAGCCAAGGCAATCGGCGCCATGAATCTCAGATTTATACTTTTTCTGATTCACACAAATTTGCACGCGAGATCGGAAGCCATTAGGAATAACTGAAGTGAGTACTGCTGTAAAAGACCATGATTCACATCGTTTTACGAAGGAATTAATAAATAAAAAAACTGCAATTACCTGGTTTCTCAGAGTCAGCAGTAGTAGGCTATAATTTTCCTATATTAAGGGATATATATATATATATATATATATATATATATATATATATATATATATATATATATATATATATATATATATATATATATATGTTGTGTGTGTGTATACATGTAAGTATATACATACAATTATACAGTGATAGTTATCGGCTTTGCTTACCCTCAAGAAGCAGCGATTTAGGCGCACTTAGTTTAAATTGTATTATGTCTCTGCCAAACTTTGCAGTGACTTACATGCCTAATAGATGGCTGATTGCATTAGGTGGCAACCTGGGAAAAGAGGGCTGTGAGACTAACTGTTCGAAAAGACTCACTGAGAACCGGAAGGGTAACGCCATCTTGGGTCACCCAAGACAAAACTGCCCGAGTGTTTCTTCCTAGCTTATAATCATGTTTTTTTTCCTGAGTTTTATGTAACTAATATCTTCCGAACTGTAACATTTTGCCACGTTAAGTTTCTAAAAACATCGTTTAACCCTGCAGCTAAAATGTTTGGAATTTTTGCATTAACTGGAATTATTTTCATTTTCCCTGTCTTTACCTCATGTTATAATGTCTCTCCCTAAGGCTATTAGATTTGTGCTATCTTACCATGAACCCTAAAACTAAAATATTTTAGTTCAGCAGTGAAAATATTGCATTCCACAATCTTCTGAAAAGATTTCTTCTGTTTTTAATAACTACTTGTAAGAGAATGTTTACTAGTCAGATAACTGATTATTTCATTTTCTTACTTTCATATCGATTTAGATTTACTTATTTTCATACTATTAGTCAGTAGCTACTACTTTCATATTGCATGTGGGCATATCCATTCAAAGTTCGTATAGAAGGAGATCCAGTTCTTTTCAGTCTCGAGTCATAAGGTTTTATGAAAAATAATACATTTATCCCCATCTTCCCTATAATTAAAATTTACCTGAATGTTATTTTTCGTTCAGAATCCAGCCTAAAAATAGTTTTACCCTTGTTCTTTATCTGCCTTATTTTGTCCCTTTTTATCTATGTATGTTTGCGCATTTACCAGTTCAGTTCCACCCAACCACTGTCTCATCTTTGCTCCTTTGGCCGTTTGTAGTCATCTGTCCGAGGGGCTCATTGCACACGGTCAATGCAAGTGGAAGTCCTGTTGTTGTGACCTCTAGACCCTCGTCATCTCCTTAAAAGGGACAAACACAACCCTTTTACCTAGACAGTCATGGCCCCATTCACGGGAGAATTGTCCTTGTAATAGTTCGTAGTTTGTTTTTATGCTATTTCGTGGTTATTCTTTTTCTGGTGTGTTCTATTTTCTCAGAGAGAGAGAGAGAGAGAGAGAGAGAGAGAGAGAGAGAGAGAGAGAGAGAGAGAGAGAGAGAGAGAGAGAGAGAGAGAGAGAGTTTTTAATACACATTACGAAGCGCCTGGTGAAGGTTTGTTGACCCACTTATGGAAGGGAATGTAACTTAAATGTCATTTGAGCTCCTTCACTTGCGACTTATAGCTTCCTCGTCTTCATGCATGTAGGATAGCCGCCCTCCCCCCGATATATATTATATATATATATATATATATATATATATATATATATATATATATATATATATATATATATATATATATATATATATATATATATATATATATATATATGTATATGTGTATATATATATATATATATATATATATATATATATATATATATATATATATATATATATGTCTATATATATATATATATATATATATATATATATATATATATATATATATATATATATATATATATATATATATATATATATATATATATATATATATATGTCTATATATATATATATATATAATATATATATATATGTCTATATATATATATATATATATATATATATATATATATATATATATATATATATATATATATATATATATATATATTGCAACTGACGATTTTATATTTATGTTAATTTATCAGGTGAAGTAAAGTATGTAAAATTAATAAAAAACAAAAAAGCGAAAGGGTCGAGCTGAAGTTACCGTTGTTGGTTTAGTTTAAATTTTATCTGCTACATTTTAGAATAAGTGTGATGTATTTGACAAAAAATTTCGACTTGAAGAAGATACTGTGGCTAGAAGATGGACTTTTCGAAGATTCTATGAACATAGGCAAGGAAATTTCATAACAAATTTTGTTCCTCATGGACTTTTCGAAGATTCTAGGAACATAGGCAAATGCTGCTTCAGATGGTTTTACTTCGACGGTTAGTTTCATGAGCAAAGCAGAATCTTTCTTTGTGTATATTTTAGTTTTACAAGGTTCTTTCTTGTACAGAACTATCTAGGTAATAAGAAGTAAAATTCCAAACATTCTAAATTTACCTATTTTAATTATAATTCTCAGTTTTATGTTTTCTGTTACTTCTGGGTTGATTTTCCTTACACGACGTCTAAACACTTTTCCACGAGTCTTAATTATTTAATTGTTACTAAGATGGATGTTTATTCCATGTGGACCAAATAGTTTCGTGACAATTGTCCTAACCCCAAAACTCTCCGTTGCGTGAAGGGGAGAGTTTCTCAATTGCTCAATTACTTGAATGGACTTTCCTGTTAGTAACTCTAAAACGGCTCCAAAATGGTCGCGAAATTGGATAACTATGAAATCCTGAAATTCGGTTACCAGCACTGGTATGGAAAAAATAAACAAGACTTCCCACGAAGATTTTTTAACTCAATAAAAAATGGAAAAAGAGGATAAAACTGATTGCTTACGAAGTAATTCGTCTAATTCCTTATTCTTTCTTCACGTATCCGGAACATTCGCCGTAAACATTTTTGCCGTAGGAAAACTCGCCTCAGGAATGTTCGCAGTAGGAAACTTTGCCGTATAGGATTTTTGCCGTAAGACAATTTCGCCGCATTTGTTATCAAGTATATATGGCTCGCACTATTGTTATTTCGATTAAAACATTTTAACAAGCGAAGTACCTTGTTATCAAGTATATCTGGAACCTACTACCGTTACATTTTGATTGACGAAGCACCGTGTTATATAATTCAAGAATCCAAATTGAATACCTAATTTGAATTAAACTCTGTATTTTCTTTATTCATTCGAAAATATTTTTTTGTGCAGCCAACCCATAACAATGGTCTATCAAGTGGAAAGTACCAGAGGCGGTGTGAAATTAGTTGACGATCTTAACTTTGTTTACAGAATAGATAGAAAATACGGTGAAAAACATATTGGAAATGTGAAAATAAAGAATGTAAATCTAGAGTGCATACCGTGCTGGAAAATGATAATTTATCTATATGTAAAACATTTGGCGAGCTTTGCCATCCATCTCATCCATCAAAACCAAAAATGTATGAAGCAAAAACAAAATTGAAATCACTAGCCACTAATTCACAAACTTCTGCACGGTCATTAATTGAAGAAATTTCATCTAGTAAATTTCTACCTGGTAAATCACAAGTAACCTACAGCAGATTTTTTAGCGCTTTGAAGGACTCACACCCATCATTAGAGCCCGAGACCTTAATGGTTGATTTCGAGAAAACAATTATCAATGCTTTCTGTGATACATTTCCAACAACAAATATAACAGGTTGTTTATTTCATATGGCTAAGAATATCTATCGCCACATTGTGGATATAGGTTTAAAGTCACGCTATCTTACGGACGCAGAATTTAACAACAAAATCAAGTGCTTGACTGCATTAGCATTTCTGCCAGTGTGTGATGTTATTGTTGGTTTTCTCGAGCTTACTGACGACGATGATTTGCCCCAAGAATTTGTATCATGTTTTGAAACTCACTATATTGGAGGAGAACGGGGTCGAGGTGAACGAAGACGAAGAATGCAGCCAACTTTTCCTATTGAATTGTGGAATGTCTTCGAACGAACCCAGAATGGTATGATCAGAACCAACAACAGCGTAGAAGGCTTCAACAATGCAGTACAGGGCTCCATGACTAACATGCACCCAAATTTGTGGAAACTAATTGCGTATTTGAAAAAGGAAGAGACATTAGCAAAAAAGAAAAAGTGATTTAGATCGAGGAGATGCAGTACAAATGAAGAAAATATATGTTGATATCAATGCAAGACTTCAGCGGAAAATGCTTCATTACAGTCCAACGCAAAAAACACATTATTTACGAAACATTGCTTGGAATTTGCACATATTTTAAATTATTTCTTTGTTAATTTGATATATTTTTAGTCTTTTATTTTTTGCATAAATGTTTACTTTTTAATTTCTTTTCTGAAGTTTGACCCTGTAAAAAAGACATGTTAAGTAATACTTATAAAAATGAAGTCCTGTCTATATAGTTTTTTTTTCTATCCTTATCAAAATAAATCAATGTTTGGAACACAGTCAATTAATTCACAAATTATTTACAAGGAAAAAAAAAAAAGAAACATGGTACTTCGTTAATCAAAATGTAAAAATCAGATATACTTGATAAAAAGGTACTTTGCTTATTAAAATGTTAAAATCGAAGGAACAATAGTGTGAGCCATATATGCTTGATAACAAGGTACTTCGCATATTAAATTGCACATTACTCCAAAAGGGACCGTTCAAGATAAGGGTATCAAAAAAAAAAAAAATGCGACGAAATTGTCTTACGGCAAAAATCCTATACGGCACAGTTTCCTACGACGAAAATTCCTGAGGCGAGTTTTCCTATGGCAAAAATGTTTACGGCGAATGTTCCTAGAACCCTTTCGTCATAAAACTTAAGAAGAGTGTCACTTTTAATTATCTTTACATCATTTTTATCAAATATTTTTATTTTCGTTATATTTCCTGCTTGTTTTTATGATTATTTGTTACCTCTCTCTCTCTCTCTCTCTCTCTCTCTCTCTCTCTCTCTCTCTCTCTCTCTCTCTCTCTCTGGAAACCTAAATATTGACCTTCTCTCTATATCCTGGTTTTTGTTAGCCAGATCACACCTCTGCATTTTGGGATGGTTTTGATAACCGAATTTTCCCTTCTCCAAGTGTGAAGTTCTTACGGGAATATCCTTTGACTCCAACTGCAGGTCACAGACACTTGAAAGTCTTTAGAGATGGGTTGTTAGTCTCAGATTAAAATGAAGATACTGGAATACAAAATAATAAAAAAGATAAATTGAACGTTTTTGTTTAGCCTTCATAATTTTCAGGCCATGAACTCTGAAACGAATCCGGTTACCAAAGTCTTCTGCTTCATTTGCGATATTCTTTTATTTGTCATTTTCTTAGGATATGTAACAAAGTCTCTCTCTCTCTCTCTCTCTCTCTCTCTCTCTCTCTCTCTCTCTCTCTCTCTCTCTCTCTCTCTCTCTCTTCGTCTGTCGTGTTTTGAATGCTACTTTATATTAAAAAGTTATTTTGAAGGATGGTATGGTTATATGCTCTTCTAGGGCTACATAAGTTATTCGCATTTTCGTTTGAAGTTTTGTTTATCTTTTAACTGTAACAGTTTTATCGACGGCCGCAATTTATAGTTTTCATGTGCTGTGATGTTTAGTTTCTCACTTATCTATTATATATATATATATATATATATATATATATATATATATATATATATATATATATGTGTGTGTGTGTGTGTGTGTGTGTGTGTATATATACATATATATATATATATATATATATATATATATATATATATATATATATATATATATATATATATATATATATATATATATATATGCATTAAGCTACAAACGTCCTTTAATATCCAATTCGCTGTACCTCGGAAATAATATATTTTCATAATGTTACCGAAGGGGAATTTTTTAGTTGATAATAAGTTCGTCGTCCCGTGGGCTCGTGGCTTTGTGGGTTAAGGCGTCACTGTAGTCCTGAGTTCTTGTCCTTCGCTGGTTCGAGCCCACGGGACGACGAACTTATTATCAACTAAAAAAAAACTTATTATCAACTAAAAAAAAAAATTCCCCTTCGGTAACATATATGAAAATATATTATTTCCGAGGTAGAGCGAATTGGATATTAAAGGACGTTTGTAGCTTAATGCTTGTATATGAATCACGGTGATGTGATAAAATTTATATATATATATATATATATATATATATATATATATATATATATATATATATATATATATATATATATATATATATATATATATATATATATATATATATATATCTTGAGGTGAGAACTGGGTCTCCACTTGTATTTTTATATTTATGATAAAAATAAGAGGATAGGAGAAACAGAATATTGGGCACTTTTGTAATAACATCAAACAGCAACAAGTAAACATGGAGGAACTCTACCTACTCCAATCTTTTTAGGAGGGAAACTTCGTCTCCTATTATTAATTGTAAATGACGTAATTAACTGCTATTTTTTAAATTCCATTAATCTGTATTTCTCTTCATTGAAGTGACCGATTTATTTTAATGTTGCAAGGAGCTTACAGTAATAAGCAAATAAGCCAAATTTTTCTGGCACAAAAGACCTGTAAAATCTAATTCCTTTTGCCCTTTTATGAATTATATGCCTTTTCAAATAATTATCGTTTGAGATGAACAACGATTAACGACCAAAACCATAATTTTTGTAAGAGTTAGAGTTCATCCAAATGATTACAACGCAAAGGAGGCAGGTAGCATCTGCATAAGTAATTAGAGACTCTTCGGTTATTTTCTTGTTTGAGAAATACTACCTACAGAGGACAAGAGCGTATACACCCCCAATGATTCCATATAATTACTATGTACCACAATGCAAGAGCAGATACCTCCAAAGTTAATATTTGTCAGAACTTGATTCTGTTACCATTAAATGAGAAACACTGGCAACTACACTATTATGTCAACAGGTCCCATTAGTAACTAAGATTGGGAATGACACAGAATTTACGTGGAATTTGATAAACACATCCATCAGTATTTTCGTGAAAGTTCTTTATTAGTACTTATTTATGACAAATCCCGTGTAAGTCCTGTGATTGCTTTAATATTAATTAAGATGTAAAACCAGTGCATAAGCACAGAAACATATAAAGTACAATATTATCATTAGCTTCACAATGAACAATAT
>JANJGK010000005.1:64416981-64509112 GCA_039081455.1 Macrobrachium rosenbergii
GAAGACCCTATTCACTGCATTTTCGTTTATATATAGAGTTTATGTCGTTAATATCAGTCTTACGGAGATGTTAATCCCCGAATGCTCCAGAAACAAATTGATCTCCTGTCCTTGGCAACATTGCTGGACTGTTTCTTTCACTGTAAACATATAGTTCACATTAAAGTTTTCATAGTGATAGATATATTTTAAAAAGACAGGTAGAAGATAATTATTTACAGATGTTTCGAAGCAATTTTTTACCACTGCAACCAAGACAGCGACGAGTTTCCCATGGCAAACTGTTATTTTTGTTACTCATTCTGAGGAACAGGAAAGGGCGATAACAGTAAACCCTTGCTGAAGATAATCTCGTGATAAAGCGACTCTCTTAGTTCTCGTCAGACATGACGTACGACTCCGTAAACTCTAAACTCAGCAACAAAGAGTATAAAACTCACTTCATGCTACGTTTATACACAAAGTTCTCTCGGCGCTCGGGGATGTTATACTTCCCATGCCTGCAGAACTACGGTAATTACAGAATTGTGAGTGCCATGCTGTGATATGCGGTACAAGGTGCGCTGCCAAAGTAATAATAATAATAGAAGAAGAAGAAGAAGAAGAAGAAGAAGAAGAAGAAGAAGAAGAAGAAGAAGAAGAAGAAGAAGAAGAAGAAGAAGGCGAGAGTAAATGCAAGATACAATGTTCCTATGACATGCTCGGTTCTGGACGACATAGTCAAAGAACAATTTTTCTATGGTCACCTACTGTACTGTGTCACAAACCATATAAAATAATTTTGACAGGATGTAGGTGGTTTAAAAAAAATCGACGAGTGCATGGTCTTCGCTCGTGATCATTTTTCTTAACCAAGTATGCCGAGGTGTAAAAAAAAATAGCTAGTTAAGGACTTATCTTCAATTTTTCTTAAGACGAAGAACTTAATAGACGTAGTTAAAAATGTTTTAAAATTCTCATCTACCTCACTTTCTAATTATTTCTAGCACTATGAAAGCTTTAATGTGAACTATATGTTTACAGTGAAAGAAACTTTCCAGCAACGTCGCCAAGGATAGATCAATTTGTCTCTGGAGTATTCGATATTAACATCTCCATAAGACTGATGTAATATAAGTCTATATATATACACACATATACATATATACATATAAGTATATGTGTATATATGTATATATATATATATATATATATATATATATATATATATATATATATATATATATATATATATCACTAAGATGATATATTCGTCATATGGAATTTTAAGGGTAAATACTTTGTCGATCGCTTTTGCCCTGTATTAATAAAAAAAAATCATAAACAAACGCGGTAAATAAAGCTAATTGATGATCTACCGCAACTGTCCTCTCTTCCTCTTTTAAAAAAAAAAAAAAAAATTAGAAAATCCATTGATTGCCTCCACGAGGAGGTCTAATGCAATAGAACTAACACTGTCAGATAATTTCTCATTTCTGATAAGGTAATCGGTCTTAAGATTAATATAAAATAAAACCTGGGCATACGGGCTGTGGGCCCCCCCCACTCATTCAGGTTAACTTTGATCTACTTCCAACCAGAGGAAAATGTTAGCTCTTTTCATTTTTTAATAAAAAAATTGTAAAAGAAAAGTAATCTCTGGATAACCTTCCTTAAGTTAGTGAGGTTTATTAAGTTATTTCTTCTCGTCTACAGTCATCATTACATAATGGACAGTGTTTATCTTTAGGCGATAACAAGCAATGGTTGGAACCGTGGGTTGGGAAACCACACGCAGATTATTTCTGACGCTCGGGAAAAGTGTGGTTCTCGCCCTTATTGCTAGGATGTTTGTGGACGCTTCAGTATCCAGTCCTTTTCGTCTTCATTAGCAAAACTCCTTCCGTTATGATGTGTGGCTGTTTGCACTTCTTATCTCGTTGTTACCTGTAAAATCTGTAAAACGTAGTCAAATCTGTATTACCGGGACAGATTAACTTAAAACTGAATAGTCTTCTTTGCTAAATGGTTGAGCTAAATTTTAGGTTCTTTGTTTAGGGTTGTAGGGTAAATGATATATATTTTATTTCAACTTATTAAACAACAAAGTGACAGCATTTACCGTCTTGTCTTTCTGAATAATTGTGGTAGTTTTAGGATGGTACTGACGGATAGCAGTAAACGGACCTATATAGAGCTCCTTCCCGACTGATTCCCGAGGGACTGGACGGATTTAAAAGCTTCTCTCTCTGTCTCTCTCTCTCTCTCTCTCTCTCTCTCTCTCTCTCTCTCTCTCTCTCTCTCTCTCTCTCTCTCTCTGCTTGCATTTTACTATTATCTCCTGTTTGTCATCTGCATGTGCGTTCATCTGCGTGTTTGTCAAACATTATGCATGTAAAATGTTCTCTCTCTCTCTCTCTCTCTCTCTCTTCTCTCTCTCTCTCTCTCTCTCTCTCTCTCTCTCTCTCTCTCTCTCTCTCTCTCTCTCTCTCTCTCCCCGTTGCTTTCTTACGTCTCTTAATGTCATATTGGATTCCTCCTACCGCTCTCTGTCTTATTACATGGCAGGTGGTTCATTATATAGGGGGCACGTATTAGTTTTCATAACAGAGTAACTTGCGGTAAAAAAAAAAAAAAACTTCTATTTCTCCATTTTTGGTATTTGAATATATCAACAAACGTTGTTGTCTCTTTTATCATAATAACAGACCTTTTCTCAGTTCGTCTTTTGGGGTGAAGGTGCTAACCCCCCTTCCACTTCCACCCCTACCCCCACCTCAACAGATGTTTTGATATATCTTGATAGTCTCCCAATGTTGCTTAATTTTGCTAATTATGTATGCATTATAAACACTACCTTGTGTCAGTTCAATGTTTTGTTTAATGAGTTTATTGTCTTACTGATTTCGTTTTCTTTTTCAGTAATTCACCTGCTTTGTTTTCGTAACCAAAACAGTTCCAGCAGAAATGTTTAGCGATTACTTAGTCTTCAAAAATAAGTAAGCATCATCGGCAATACCGTTACTAATATGTAGCCCTGTTTTACATAATAATTGTTTAATGATGAAAACATTTTTCGAATTCGTTTCAAAAACATCAAGGCAATAGCTTTTATGAAAATGACCAGCTGACAAGACAGAGCAGACACATTTTTAGTAGGGAAACACTCCTTAGAAGTATACCTTAGTTTAACCAGACCACTGAGCTGATTAACAGCTCTCCTAGGGCTGGCCCTAAGGATTAGACTTATTTTACGTGGCTAAGAACCAGTTGGTTACCTAGCAACGGGACCTACAGCTTATTGTGGAATCCGATCCACATTATAGCGAGAAATGAATTTCTATCACCAGTAATAAATTCCTCTAATTCTTCATTGGCCGGACGGAGAATCGAACGCAGGCCCAGCAAAGTGTTAGCCGAGAACGATATCGACCCGTCAACAAGGAACTAGGAAATCCTAAAATAAAGATATGACGGTGAGATGGAAAAGTTTAGAGATACTTATAGATATGAATTTTATAGTGTAATATTACCGCTTTATTATATTTTAGCTTTAATATATCTAAGGATGAATGATTTTCGGTGTAAATTATCCAATATCGAAAGCATTCAAGTTTATCAGTTTCGAAAAGTTCTGATCATCACTTTATATATATATTCTTTTGCTGTTTTTAGCTAATGAATCACTGTTGATTGCCTGGTTATGATGTGGTATATTGAACACAGGGAAATTTCACACATTTTACTCTTAAAATCGTATACCATAGGTTAAGTATTTTTTAAGTTGTCAGTAACTATGTTTATCGATGTTATAGGTAAAGCTTTTAAGTTATCTAGTTTGACTCTTATTTGTGCTTGTGGAGTTGATATACTAAATATTTCATGCCCACTTAATCCAAGTTTACTTATTCTCTATGTGACTGTTTTGATGGTTCTGTGTTTACATTTTAGTTCCGTTTCCCATTTTGAGCGATGTCTGCATCTTGTTTACAAGACAAAAGTTCCTCAAAATATGTAATATTTTTTCAGTAAAATGAATTTTTCAATGCTTAACGTTAATGAATGATTATTGTGATATAACTTAAGGCTTCTCCATTGTCTGTTTAGTTGTTTTTTAAAATTACGTAGTCTTTTACTTTTTAGTCCAAAGTCAACTTTTACAGTTCGCCTGCTTATTTCTTTTACCAAACGTTCATGGTAAAATACCTTTTAAGATTTCTCACTTATGAGTGAAATGAGCTGTTACTGTGCATTTTACTGCTAAAGGATAACTCATAATAAAAAAAAATTCTTATTATATTTCGTTTACTGTATTAATAAAAAATATTTTTGTATTCCAGGGTTTCAAAGCTTACCAATAGATGCCTATGCAAAAGCCCGAATTATAATAGTTACTAGTTAATGTTCTCATTTTTATTTATTTCAGCAATATTTGCGATATAAATTTAATAACCTTTAGAATCAAAGAAAATATGAAATTAACTTCTAATCTATATGTTCTGTCACTGACAAAATTTAACATGTCTTAGAAAGGAAATTATTTCTTATCCATGTGTTATATCACTTTGATAAAATTTAACATGTCTTACGTACAATCGAAAGTTAAATTTCTTGTACGAACAAATGTAGTTGTCAGTTACTACTTTTTATTTGTCTGATAGTTACTATAACCCAAATATAGCTGTCCATAACGGCGTTGTCCTCTAACTGTCTTAAGGATAACAACCATAAAATTATATAAGAAAATGTCATTAGACCATTAAACAGTATAGATATCTACTGTATTATACTCAGGTTTTGAATATAAATTTCTTATATAATAAGGCGGAAACAGAACATTTTATAGGTATAATTCTAGTCCTGCTTTGAAATGGCGGTTTCAGAATTTTTTTATGCTTTCCTTTTAGTTTCGTTCACACCCCCCCCCCCCCAGAATTTCGTCTGTTTCTCCAACTTTTGACAAGAAAAATCGTCGAAGACTCCTAAGTGGTAAGAAAAATCTAACGTAGTTTTTTGCGGAATATTTTTTTTATTCAATCCAACGTTTATATAAAAATTTTTTACATTGTGTTGATAAGCAACAATTTGCAACGAACGAATTTTCAGTTGCAGTCTCGTTCTATGGAACCATACATTTTGTTAAAACTAAAACCTAAAAATGACAAATGCCAACTAGGGTATTTCTGGAGATAATTATACCATCAGGTCTTTCGAAACCATCTCTAAAATCTACAAAAAATTTATAAATAAATAATATTAGAATTGATCGGCAGTAGCGTTCAATTTTGTGATGTCATTGTGTAGTTCTTCGTCTGCTAATGTAGTCAAATAGCGGTATCTGGCAGCCCTCCGTGGCCACACTGACTACGACCACATCCATCATTGTGAAAAACCACGCAGTACAATAATACTTTATATTTTTGTATATAAGCTTTGTCAACAAAAGAATATGCCTGAATTAATAAAATCTATACTAAATATGGTTGTTTATTTAATCCTTAAAGTTTATATGACGTCAGTTTTGTATAAGGAAGCATATAATATGATTGTCTAAATCTACACATTCACGGTATCTTATGTATAAAATATAATTGCTAAAAATATATGTGTGCAAATTGAGTTCATTTATATCTCCAGTCGTAAAAAAAAAAGTGCCAAAATGTATAGATATTTTTGAAGTCGACTATCCACTCTGGATGACAGTCAACTTGAGAAGACGGCGGAAAATTTTAACACACTGCTTTGCTCCCTGGTCCCTGCCTTCGTCTTGTTCGAGAATCGTCCTGTGATTTGCAAATGTTTTCTTCTTGGCTCATCATATCACCGTCTGAACTGCAGGAAGTGTGGTTGGTGTATAATGCAAG
Organism: Macrobrachium rosenbergii; assembly: GCA_039081455.1. NCBI lineage: Eukaryota > Metazoa > Arthropoda > Malacostraca > Decapoda > Palaemonidae > Macrobrachium > Macrobrachium rosenbergii. Next base: position 64,422,825 of record JANJGK010000005.1, read on the forward strand.
TTATAAGTTTGATTAAATTTCATGTAATGTACCCCTTGGTAAGATTATCGAAATATCTCAATTGCCTATTGATGTTAGAGTAATTACAACTAGAGATTTTATTCTTTTCAACTTATATGTTAACCTTAGTGTATACTGTGACATAATAGGCTTATCACTGGCATCTGTAAAGATAGGCTACTGTAGGTGGTATAACTTGTAGGTTATGCCTCCCTAAAGAAAGATGAGGGATGACTGGTTAGCTAATGAGGATTTCAGCCCATGGTTGTCCCGTGTTGAAGGAGATCCTGAGAAAGCACTCTGCAATATATGCAACAAACAGTTTAATGCTGAGCTATCTACCATCAAACGGCATAAGGTGAGTTCGTCCTGGTTATCTTATAATGGCTGTCAAGTGAGAAGTAGAAAAGTACTGTGCATTATATAGAATACGTATGCATACCATACAAGTAAGCTACAGCACATACATAAATATATATACATTTTATTACGTGTATGTGTTACATACGGTATATATTAAAACATGTATACATAATAATATTTGGAGCTCCAATGAATGCCATCCTTCTTTATCATATATGAAATGCGATTTTCTTTCTTTCTTTCTTTTTCTGCTATATCAACAGACCCGAAAGGCTCACATCAATGAAGAGCACTGGTTGAAGAATCGGGAGGAACTTAGAGATCATCGTGGCGAACAACAAGAGAATCTCCATATTAATAAAGGAGTAGCATTAGCTACACTATTAATCGTATGTTTTATTGCTGAACGTAATTTGCCATTCACCACTGCTGACCACCTGGTTGAATTGTGCAAGGCAATATTTCCAGATTCGACCATTGCTCAGGGTTTATGCATGAAAAAGACCAAATGCACAGAGATAACTAAGGCCCTAGGTAAATGTGTCACTAATGAATTAGTTGGTAAGTTGAAGACTCACAAATTTTCAGTTGTAATAGACGAGTCCACTGATGTCAGTACCACCAAATGTTTGACTGTTTTTGTTAAATATGATTTTAAAGCCAGTATGTTAAAAACCGGAACGCTAGAATTGCTTAATGTACATGATAATGACACAGAATGTGCTGGATCAACGGGGGACCATTTACATAAATTACTTATCGATACGTTATCGTTTTATAAGATTCCCCTAAACAACTTTGTTGGATTGCCAGCTGATGGGGCATCTAATGTCATGGGTGACCAAAATTCTCTAACTAGCAGGTTACGGTATGACAATTTTCAGGTGTATTTGCCACAGCATCCACTTGTGTGCCTCTGAAGCTGCAAAAACTCTGCCCAGGCACTGCGAGGACCTTCCCAGGAATGTGTATACATATTTTTCTCATAGCGCTAAGAGGAAACATCAATTTACCGAGGCTCAAAATTTTTTGGAAAGGAAACCCCACAAAATTCTGCATGCTTGTCAAACCAGGTGGCTTTCGCTTCATCAAACTATTCACAGAATCATTGAACAGTGAGAAGCATTGAAATTTTGTTTTATTGGTCAAAAACAAGAGGAGAGGCTCAAGTCTGTTGAGTACATTGTTAAAGAAATAAAAGACCCAGCAGTTTTCTTATATTTCAACTTTCCTAATTTTATCCTGCCAACTCTTACGAAGTTCAGCCCAATGTTTCAAATGGAAGGTCCATCTGTTCATTTGTTGCATGAAAACATAATTCAGCTCTTCAGAAATCTTCTAGGGTACTTCTGTCGCAGAGAGGTGATAGTCAAGGCTGATTTGATGGCTTTTGATCCAAAATTAAGTGCCAATCACAAACCTCTAAACCAGATATATTTAGGGTCAGCTATCCACGCGCTTCTACAGACTGAGGAATACGCCAAAAAACCAGGTATGGTTGAATTTGTACAGTTACGTTGCCGGGATTTTATAATTACTATGTGCCAGGAATTACAGAAAAGGTTTGATCTTAACTCGCCCTTCTGGCGTATGGCGTCCTTCTTGGATAAAGAGAAGCTGTTTGACCACAAAAGTAGAGAGCTTATGCCTTCTCTATCTGATTTTTTATGCCTTCTCTATCTGATTTTGTTAAGCTTGTGCCTCGCCTGTACTCTGGAGATATGCAGGCTCTGGATAATGAATGGCGGAACATAGATACATCGCCATATACATCAGAGTTGAAAAAAGACGATCTTGACATTATCAATTTGTATGATAAGCTTGGGAAAGTAACGGATAATGAAGGTGTCTGGCAGTTTAATAATTTATCTACATTTGCTTTGCAGGTTTTAGCGCTCCCCACCTCCAGTACCCCTGCTGAAAGATTATTTTCGAAATTAAATCTTATAGAGACTGATACCAGGAATCGCCTTCAAATGCCAGCCCTCCAGGCATTAACTGTCCTGTCAGAAGCAGTTCGATTACATGACTGTTGTTATAAATTCACGCCTCCGGATGATATGTTGAAATGTCCGACTGGTTGCCGGTTTTTATAAGATATTTGTTACGTTCGCCTTGTTTTTATACACCTGTATATATATATATATATATATATATATATATATATATATATATATATATACAGCATTTATTAGTATTATGTCATATTTTACATAACCTGTTTATGGAGGCTAACTTTAAGGATTTTCAGTAGTTGTAGTCAATACTGTTAGGTTTTTGCATTTATATAATATTGAAATTTCTGTTTAATTGTTTGTGGACCTCTCTTATTTTTTCATGCTTGTTAATATTAATTTTCAAGTTTTTTTTATTAAACTGAGAAATTTCACGATGATACTCTAAGTTGTTACATATTGCCTATGTACAGAATATTATGCTGATATTTTTATGGATCTCTATCTTATTTTTGTATGTTGTTTATATTTAAGGCTTGTTAATGAATTAAGAAGTTAAACCTGGTAGTCTTAAGTTGTTACATAGTAGTTTTACGTTTTTACATATTCTTTTTTTATGTACAAAGTACGCTATAATGTGGATTATTTTTTTTTTTATCAATTTCTATCTTTTATTTATATGTTATTGATCTCTTAAGTTTATTAGTCTGAGAATTTTGACGATAGTAGCTTAAGTTGTTACATAATGTTTATGTAAAAATTGTAATATTAAATTTTCATATATCTTGTATTTTCCGTATGCTGTTGATATTTCATGTTTGTAAATAAATTGAAAAGTTGAACGAAGTGTTTTATACTCCAGCTAATATAGAATAAATTGTGTCATATTCAGCAATGAAGTTTTTTTAAAGCACTATACTTCAAAGACTACATATGTCGAGTGAAACGATACGTCAGTATTGATGTTTTTGTATATTTTCCTACAGGTTAGTTTGTCTTAAATGATTACGTTCTCTGTAACTAACTGGGGCAAAAAAAGAAAACCAAACAATTCTTAACACTCATGTTTCTCCAACTAAGCGTTCGCCCACAAAATAATGTAGTGAGACGTCAGAGTCAGGCGGCTACGAATAAATACCGCTCTTGACATTGCTGGAACCCGTGTCACGTGATTGGACCAGCTTGTCTTTTTCTTCCCGTCATTAACCCTGCTGTTTTATCGTGGAACTGATAATTGTACTTCATTATACCGGATGTAAGTCTCGTCCAGGTACGTTGGTAATTCGTAGATACGCATTCCAAGGCGGTATGTTAACGTAGCCGCAAATAGGTGTTGTAAATACAACAGTGTAGCAGTGATTAACAAAACTTCTATAGGATACCGAATCCCACCCCTTCAGTGTTAAATTGTGTTCATAGCGAAAAACAGAAACTGTTGTTCATGTGTCTTACTGAGATTGGGCATATTTAAGTAACTTTCCACTGAAATTCTAGATTAGACTTGGGTAGCCTAGGTTCATAGGCAAAGGCGTAGGCATAAATCTATTCCGTTCTTGGGTTAGGTTACCCTACCAATGCTAGGTAGTTTTTACACGGTAATTTCAAATAGAAAGTGTGCCATAAGGAATATATTGGTCTTTGCAAGGAACCTCGGTGAATATTTTCAATGTTACGAGTTTAGCAAGACCAGAACAACTTTAGGAGACAGACAGTAAGTCAAAGAGTATTATTGTGGTATTGGTGGAGAAGGAAAATGGCAAGAGTTTTGCGAAACCGTAGGCATATAGATGGTATATGGAACCATAGCAGTTTTAGCAGTATTGTTATGTATTTTGAACACCTGAGCCTCGTTGTGGGATATAAAATTTATGACGTGATAGTTGATTAACTGTGACATTTAAGTGTTGTATAAACATAATTTGATCTTACTACAGTTGTCGGTTCACTAATAATAAGTTGTTTTATTGTGGAATTATATCATATACTGTAGGTGGTGAAATATACAGTAAACGATAGTTCGCCATGTGCAATCAGAATTTCAATTATGTCTTTGAAACTTGTTTTTATGAGCTCAGTATGTTCAGGTCAGTCTAGGTAAATGAAACAAATAGAAAGTTAGATGTCTGTTTGTGAGGTTTTCATCAGGTGGCTGATTAAGTACTGATATTGCATTTCATGTTTTAAAGGAAACAATGCATTTGAGTTGCTGCAGTTATCGATGAATGGGCATTTTAATGTTGTTTTCTACAGTGTTGTTACTGCAAGCTCGAGTTAGATTTATGCATATACAAAAATGGTTAGACACTGAGCGTTATGCTAACAAGAAGAGGTATTGACTTTCCTGTTCGTAGTCATAGGAAGAGTTTATTACTGATACAGTCATTAAACTTGAGTTGATTTATAGTTTTCAGCATTGCTTTTAAGGATGTTTTGCGTTGCTAACCATGTATATGTTTGCAAACATTGCGATTTGTAGATTACTTATTGCAAAGAGGACATCCAGGTTTTTATAAGTTGGGTATTTTACCATACTAAATTAGCTTATTGGACATTTCAGTCGATGTATTGTAATTATATATGAAAGTAAAAAAGATCCTGTACCTGGAGAACATGAGAAGTGGAATTTAAGTGTTCTGTATAGTTTGAGCTCTTTTCAATAAATGTACGGAATATCTGCGGATCAAGAAGTGTGTTGGAAGCAGTTTACACCACAGATATAAGTTTAGCAAATACTTTCTAGTTAAAAGCTTGCTGTACCATATTTGTTTCCATAATGTGCAGTTTTGCTGATATACAAAGCAGAGGTCCTTTATCCAAATCTCACCTCAGATCTCACCTTAAATCTCTACGTCCCAAGGAGAAGTGGCACTCTATACAGCGTGAGTGGGTGGGTTGGTCCCCCATCCCCTTAGTCTCGTTGCTGTCAAGCTTCCATGACCAAAGCAACTTTCTCCGAACGTGACCCACTTAAAACACAAAGATGTATATATCTAGCTTAAATACAAATTATCATTGTGATATTTGTTCGCATTAATCAGTTGAAACAGTGGGTATTAAAAAGACTTAAACACTGTTCTATAACACGTAGAAGGCAGTCTTTGCCGACAGTTCACGCGGGGTTTGTTATTCATGTATAAAGAATGGGCTATTAGATTATTCGAGATGATAGTTTAAATAGTAGTATAATCATTTCTGTCAGCTGCATTGAACAGACTGAAAGGAATTTTAACTTTTTCGCCGTTATATTAAATGACATTGGTGAGATGTTAAGAAGAGAAAAATTTTGAGACAGTGCCAAGGAAAATGTACTTCTGAAGGTGTGACATCAGGCCTTTAGAAGTGAATTACATTACTTTAATATAAGTAACTACCACAAGGCCCAAGGAAAAAGCAAAGACAATACCTGAGCCATTCAGGTGTCTTCAAAGATAGAGAAGGAAATACCTTAGTATGGATGTTGCCATAAAATGATGCTATGTAGATTATTATCAACACTTTCTAAACGCAGAATATGAAAGAGGGAGTTTTGGGGGGAGGGGGGTGTTGGGTGGGCGGTGGTGGATACAGTTTAATAGGATAAGTAAAGAAGTCTTTAAGAAGTAAAATGAAAATGGCAAACCTCATGGTCCATCAGAGGAGTAAATTAAAATGTTAAAGGTACTTGGTAAAAAGGGTGAAGAAAAGATACTGGAAGTGTTAAGAGCGATCTGGGTAGAGGTAATGCTAAATACCAGAGAAGGGAGTCTGTTGGTAAATGTGTTAAAACAGGAGGGGGTTGTTATGGAGTAATTAAGAGGATTCAGATTAGAGAACATTAAGAAGGCATACTTATTGATAAATTATGAGCAATTATGAAGAGGTACAGTGATGCATGTTTTATAGGAAGACAGTTAAAGGAAGAAAGGCTGGTGGTAAATGGAAGCTATACCCTCATTTTATAGAATGTGAAGGGCGGTACTGTTTCGGTGTCTTAGAAAGTGGAAAATGCCAGAGAAGTTGGTTAGGCTGGCTGAAGCAATGTACAGTATAAAGAGAAAAAGTACTGCAGGAATAACAGCCTGTGGCAAAACGGATATATTGCAATACACTCCCTGAACACCTGAATTCGCCCTTAATCCCACTAGCCCGAACAACTCTCAATTACCAATGCACTATTGGGAATTTTAACAGCCAGTGTTACCAATGCTGCAGGTAAAATCTTGTCACTTGAGCTACCATAACAAGCAGTTGGCAACGCTGACACAGGTGTGCACCGACACTCCCACTTTCGTCAATTGCTTTTTGTTCACGCTGCTGGAAGGTTGTTTCCTTCTGCAGTGCGAGGTTTTAATCCTATTGCCCGACTTCTCTTTGTATTTTGGACCTCTGGTGAAGACCTGGATTGTATATACCGGTTTCTTGTCCTGGTTTTTCTGGATATTTTCGACGTGGAACGTCTTGGAATTGGACTCACTAATTCCCAGTCTTGATTGGTCATCATGGACTCTTTCACCTTCTACTACCGTGCCTTCGGCTTCGACGTCGACCTCGATTGCCCCTATGACTGTGGGAGCTGGAGCTCATCGCTTCTTCCTGCCAGAGATGGACGAGTACCTTGAGACACGATAGACATTCTGTCAGGTATGTAGGAAGGTTAAGTGTGATGTCCAGACTCACTGCGATGAATGTACCTATTGGAAGGCACAAGAAATGGAGGATTACATTCGTCATTGCAAGTCTATGGTTTGTAAGGGCAGCAGATGTCAGTCAGATTCTCATTGCCTCAGGTGTCTCAGGCTTATGCTACAGATCAGTTGATGGATTAAGCAAGTTCAGAGGTAGTCATACAGATAGAGGATAGGATTGCAAGTAGTATGGAAAATTTAAAAGCTAGTGTTCTTCAACATTTCTCAGATAGGGATAGTAGTAGTGTTAGGATGTCTAATCCTTCTTCCTTTTTAGCTCCCCTGCCTGTTCCAGAACCAGCCCTAACAGGTGCTGAGGGTAGTGGCAGAACCGCAAACCTCTGAGTGGGTAGGGTCTGCCAGCCCCCTCAGCGCGGAGCAGGCAGTGAAGGATTCCCCCCTACCCCCTTGTAGTATTGATAAATTTAATGTTGATAATGTTAATCAGGATCTAGGTGTGATAAAGGAGGATAGGTTTGGGTTGGGTAGTGAGCAGAAGGTACTAAGGGTGCAGAGTCGTTCTCCTGGACGGGTTCCGGTTTCGGGTTCAAGTGGTTTTTGTACTCTGGCAAGAGTTTTGCCTTCATCGCTTCTTTTCGGTCTGGCTCAGTCACAAGTCAATGTTTCAGTTACGGTGGTGCAGAATCCTCCTTCTTTTGCTCCTAACTCACTTCCGACTGTTTCTGAATCGCCTACTGTAGGTTCCCCCTTCTGTGTTCTCTACTCCTCCATCTAGTAAGGTGGATTCTTGTGTCCTTATGTGCCTGCTATTCCTCTGTCTCCAGCCTTTCCTTCCTCAGTACAGTTTTCTCCAGTAGGAGGAGCTTCCGGACAGGTGAAAACGCAGTTTAGGCAGAATTTGGCCGCAGGCGTCTCATGTTCCATCCCTTTGGGTATGTACAACCCCTTGCTTCTGCTTCAAGCGGCTGTTCCGGTAATGTCAGGTATTTCACAGGGTTTGCCTGTCGCTTCCAGTTAGGGTTTGCACTCCGCAGTTTTGGTAGGGCTTGCGGCACATTCTTTGAGCGGTCCGAGCTTTTCGTTGCCTGCATTTTCCGTGGCGGTAACTCTGAGGGTAGCTTCTATGTCTTTCATTCTCCCTTCTTCTTCTTCATCGTCTTCCATCCCTCTGCAAGCGGTTTCGTTTGTGCATCCTCCTTCAGGGTTTAGTAATGTGGGTTTGGCTACTCTCACTTGTCTTCCCCTTGGTAATAATGGGGAATCGGCTCTGGGTTTTTCTCGGTTCCACCTTCTCTTCCCGGCGGGTTCAACTATGCAGATTTAGCTCCGGGTACCTGATTAGGTGTGGGTGCGCAGCATTCTGATTAGGGTGGTCCGCTTGCGGACTCTTCATCGTTGTCCGGGCTTCGTTCAGTTCCTCCTCCTTTGTCAGTCTTACACCTGTTCAGACATTGCGGAACAGGATTCTTATCCAGAGGTGCAAGAGATTCTGGCGGACTTAGAATGTCCTGTTGCCAGCAGTAACGATTACAGACACATGCTTGAGTATGTTACTTCTTCGTGCCCTCAAGCAAGAGCTCCAGACCTCCCAATTTAGTCAATTCAGTCTTTTTTTTTGAGGTTTTTTATGACACTGTCCGCTTCCGCATACACTTCTTGTCTCTCTGCGGAATCCTTCCCGTCCGCTGTCAAAGAATGCAATTAGATACTTTTGGAGGGAGGTGATTTCCCAGGCTTCTCAGGGTTGTTCTTCCTCATCTTAAGCTCTGTATTTCCCCGACCGCACAGTATTAAGAGTATGTCCACTTCATCTTCCTTTCATTCGGAGTATGTCCACTTCATCTTCCTTTCTAAGGAATTATTCAGTGCCATCTGTTCTGGAGGCAGCTACTTGGACGTCCGTCTCAGTGATTACTTTCTTTACTTAAGAGACATTCGATTCGCCTCATAGCATGTAGCGGTGAAGTCTAGTATCTAGGGTGCGTTCATTTAGCTGAGGTGGTATTCACTTAGTGCGGAGGTTCAGAGGGTTATTCTCTTAGTCCACGTGTAGCGTTGAAGTCTATCATCTAGGGTGCATTCATTTAGCTGAGGTGGTACTCACTTAGTGAGGAGATTCTTAGGTTAACCAGATAGAGGAATTCCTTTTAGTCTTCAGAATTCTTAGGCAACAGTGATAGTATAATCACATGAACTTAGGTTTAGTACGTTTTAAGTATCTTAGTCTTTGATAGTTTCCCTATGAGAGTCCAAGGAGGTGCTCTAGTAGGCTAGGCTATTTCGTCGGCGCTGAGATACTTCTTCGCTCGTCGATCGTCGGGCCTTATCTGGAGGATCAACGGCTCGGCACACTGCTTCATTTCCCTCCATACATGAGAGGCTATGAATAGCCACATGGGAGGTTCACATTACTCCTCCGTACATGAAAGGTTCTGAAGAACCACGTGGGAGGTTGACGGACCGAGACAGTACGGACCTGACGGGCGATCAAAGTACTCTCCAGCATGTCTCATCACCAAAAGCATCGATTGATAAGGTGAGTGTATAATTAAGTAGATATCCTATGCAGAGCAGATTGGTAAGCTGCCATCTCTGCAGTTGTAAAAAGGGGTTGGGCCGCAAACTTAGATCGTTCTCCTGGAGGGCCAGTGGCTCTGCACTCTGCCTCACTCTCCTGCATACATGAGAGGTTCTGAAGAGCCACATGGGAGGTCGACGGACCAAGAGTACTGACCTGACTGTTGATCAAAGTACTCTCCAACATGTCTCTTCATAGAAAGCATTGATTGACATGGTGAGTGTATGACTAAATGGATATTTTATGCAGAGCAGATTGGTGAGCTACCATCTCTGCAGTTGTCAAAAGGCATGCAATAGAATAGATCCCTCCTCCTCTAAATGTTGTTAATCAGGCGAATTCAGGTGTTCAGGGATTGTATTGCAATATGAAGTTTTCATAATAAAACCAATTTTGTAATACTTACCTGAACACCTGAATGATTCCCAGCTTCCTTTCCCCACATCAATTTTGACCTTGAATAAATCAATTGACGAAAGTGGGCGTGTCGGCACACACGTGTGTCATCGTTGCCAACCGTTTGTTATGGTAACTCAAGTGACAAGATTTTACCTGCAGCGTTGATAACGCTGGCTGTTAAAATCCCCAATAGTGCATTGGTAATTGAGAGTTGTTCGGGCTAGTGGGATTAAGGGCGAATTCAGGTGTTCAGGTAAGTATTACAATATTAGTTTTATTATGAAAACTTCATATTGTAATACTTACCTGAACACCTGAATGATTCCCACCCTCCTATCCCCACATCAATTTTGACCTTGAATAAAGCAATTGACAAAAGTGGGAGTGTCGGCGACACCTGTGTCAGTGTTGCCAACCATTTGTTTTGGTAGCTCAAGTGACAAGATTTTACTTGCAGCGTTGGTAATGCTGGCTGTTAAAATTCCCAATAGTGCATTGGCAATTGAGAGTTGTTCGGGCTAGTGGGATTAAGGGCGAATTCTGGTGTTCAGGTAAGTATTACAATATTAATTTTATTATGAAAACTTCATGTTTGAAATTAGAGTCGACTTACATCAAGGATTGGTGCTTTGGCCACTTCTGTTTATAGGTGTATTGAATAGAGGAATCAAGCGTGATAACGGCAGAGACTGAAGAGATTCAAAGAAGGATAAGAAAATGGTAGGAATCTCTTGGAGAAGGTAATGTGAATGTAATATGGGTAAAACTAAGGTCATTGTGTCCAGTAGGCAGGGAAGGGATAGGCTTGAAACAGGTACAGTAGAGAATTTCAAAGACTTAGGGTAAATTTAAGCTCAGAGGCAGGGTGTGTAGCTGAGGTTGAAAATAGGATAAAAGCAACTTAAGGGAAATGGGAGAGTTAGCAGGGTTAATGTGTGACAGAACAATACCAAATGAACCGGAGGGAAAGACCTATTGTGATGGTGAATGGCTCGGAGGCATTGCCATTATAAGAGGTGCAAAATAATGAGCAGGGGAACGAGTACTCTTGTTTATTCAGAACGCAGGCCGCTTATAAAGCGGCGTGCGGACGTCACACAGAGGAATACAATAGGATACAGGTGACCCGAGGTCAATTACTCTCAATATTAATTATAATGGATAAATACAAGTAACATAAAAGGTAAGTTAACAAGAATTGACATAACATTCTAACAAATGTGCAAAGAAAACAGATTCAAATGAATTAGTAATAGATGCATATTTACACAGGAAAAATATGGCTAATTTTGCTTGACCCAATCTCCTAGGAGCGTTATCGAAGAAAACGGGCAGTTCACCATAGAAAATCCGCTTAGCGAGGACTTTACACCATTATAAAGGGGAGAGAAACGTAAAGAGGAGCAAACAAAAATGAGATCTTGCTGCATGCACGCTGAAAAATTAATATATTAAAAGTGACGGGGTGGTAAACGTTACTGGTATGATGAAAGCCACGACTGAAGTGGTGTTGGCAAGTGGTAGAGATGAATGCTAAGGAAGGAGGGGAGAGGACTTCAGTGGAACCTGTTATGGGTAAAAGGTCAAGAGGCAGGCAGAGGATTTAGATGGCAGGATAAAGTAAAAGAGGATTTGGAAAAGATGGTTTGAGCAGAGGAAGATGCTGTCATTGGAGTTAGTTGTACAGGACACAGCAGGGAACCAACCCTTTAGCTTAGGGTTAGTGGTATGGGGTAGTGGTGTGAAAGACAACGACGATAAGTATTAGTGATTTTCTTTGTCCCTTCAATATATAACCTAGGAATTGCGTAATCCGGTTACTCTGTGCATTTAATTATTTTCGTGATAAATAATTAATGTAGATTCTTTTTCTTTCAGGCAAGGCTGTGCTTTGGGGCCCACGACCATGTCAGCTCGTTCGTAAAGACAATTCAATACAACTCAAAAGTTATTTCAAAATATTAGGCAGTACTTTAGTTATCTCAATAAAACCAAATGTAACTCTGCAGTCTTAGCAATAGTTATATGCCATCCCATGTAACAAAGTATTAGTTTCCATTCCAGAACACTAATTCCAGATAAAGCATTTCAGCCAATAAATCCAACCTTCTAACAGAGAACTAAGAATTGTCCTTCCACAAAGCAAGACTATTGCAGGGTTCAATTGCTAGTGCATTAGTTTGAGTTGATGGTAAATCGACAGTTTAGGCTTCTTAAATTAAGTATATTCATCAGTAAAGTTATTAGAAAACACACTGCTAAGTGTGCAGTTGTATACTTTGTTTTCGCTCAAATTAGAATCACATATATCATTATGTTGGTTAATAGGATTATAACTGTATATTAATGAAATCAACACACTAGCTTTAAGCTGTTTGTGGTATAGTAGACACACAAAATCAGTCAGTTAGCTATAGTATTTTAATGGTAAAATTGCCAGGCAAGAATCTTTTGAAATGTGCAAAATATCAGGATCAAGTACACCTCAGTCTAGTTGGGAAATCATACTTGTACACAACATTGTCTAGCAAGTGCAGCAGGTTTCATAAAAAGAAAGACTGTAGGACATTTTAAGAAATCAGAATTTAGTGTTTTAAATTATTTTTATTGAGAAGACTTGGGTTGTATTGAATTCAATTCATGGATGTGCAGAGATACCTTCAGCCTGTGTCTAAATGACTTTGTACTGAAACCACTGGACTTCAGCATCAAAATTGGAAAAAGGATTCATGATAGGATGGGAGTCAGCCAGGATACAGTAAAATCAGTAAGTTTATGAATTTTGAATATTGATTTTTTCTATCTAGTTCGATAACTTTAAAAAAAAAAAAAAAAAAAATATATATATATATATATATATATATATATATATATATATATATATATATATATATATATATATATATATATATATTGTGTCATCTGCATATGGTGTTTTGTGAAGCAGAAGCATCAGACACACCACAAGTGATAAGAGTAATCAGACATTAATCAATCTGTTCTTTGAACTGTAAACTTTGTGCAGCACAGAATCTCAGCTTAATAATATTAGATATGTTTAGTCTCAGCTTAATAATATTAGATATGTTTAGTCTTAATGTACGCCTATTAGATGAATGTCATGTTCTTCCTATTTTAATAACTTTAAGGTCCACATATAACCGCATATTAACTTGATTGACAAAAGAATTGTTGGGTCATACTTTATAGACTACTTGTGAGCTATTTGGAGGTAAATTACTTACTAACGAGCAAGAGGTACAGCAAAATGTAAAATGCCTTGAAAATTTTAAACCTCTAAATTCGAATTCAAAACCTAAAATTTTAAATTCAATATATCTAATTAAGGTTCAGGGAAGTTTAAGTTTTCTAAGATATTTAAGCCCACTAATATGTGGACAATAGATATATTTTAATGAAACTCTAACTCATGGGCAGGTTATTTGCCTTTAGACTAGGTTTCATAAATTCATTAAAAGGGGTGGGGGCCAGTAAACTTGATCCCTTAATCAATCCTGTGGCTCAGGTTGCTTCAGTTCAGCTTCCTCCTAGTCCTTTTTATCCAGTTGCTCAGACAAATTGAGTCGTATTTGTGCCTGTCAGCAGAAGGTGCACCTTAATAGGGTCCTTTACCTGTGAATAATTTTCCAAACTCTGCTCCCTACTTTGAGGGCTCTTTTGACTCACTTAAACTTCTAATCAGGTTGTCTGACCAGCAAGGGAGTTGCTCCCTCAAATAGTTACATATATGTCATCCTTCATAGTCGGTCAGTAACATCAGTGGTTTTATTGTCCGTGTCAGTGCCTGTGACCAGCATGGGCCCAATTTCGTTGTCTCTACCAACCCTTAGAGCTTGGCTGTTTCTCATCTACAGTATACTAATGGTTTCCTCTGTGGTTGTGCACTGTCAGATTTCTGTACATAACTAATTTAACATCTTGACACTTGAGTAAAATGTCTGTCAATAGATTAAATACCTATCATGATTACAGATGAGAAATTGCAAATCCAACCAAATAAGGTGCTTTTTGTACTTAAGACACCAAGAAGGCCTGTAATTGCAGCAACCATTTCTTTAAGCAGGGAAGGGGAGGTATTTGTCCCGTCATTAGAAATTGTATCCACACAGGAGGGCACTAAAGATTCTGAAATATCTTGGGCTTGGTGTCATTCAAATTAAATTTGTCAGCAATTTTTAGCTTAGACTAATAAGTATGGTGACTGATGTACAGTTTGTGAACTGGTTTCCTCAACACTTTTGTTTGCAGTTCCATGTTGAGATGTTTTAATTGGGCATTTGCTGGTAGGTTGGTAGATATGGATAGATTTTAGGTTCCTGCTTATACTTGTCACTGGTTTTGGTTAAAAAAAATGACCTTGGCAGGCCTTGTTCCTGATTTGCATGGTAGATCTCTGCTACTGTAGCATATATGAGCCGTTTTTCTAAAGTTCTAAAATAACATGGCCTCAAGGCTCTTAGATCAAATATTCAAATGTATAGCTATACTTGAGATTGAGTCTGCTTTGATATCTGCTTTCTCAAGACTGTAATGTTATGAGAGACCTTACCATCATTGTATAGCAACACAATGGCATTGCCAGTCATTATATAGCTTCTAAAATGTGTTGATAGCAAGATAATCAAACTTTGTAGGTCTAACTAATATATTATAAAATGCCGTTTAACTTAAGTACTGTACTTTATTTCTTTCTCACAATGAAAGGAGAAAACTGTAGTAGATTAAATTATTTCCAGCCTTTCAAGGGAAAGGGTTGAAAGCCTCTATATTTCGTGTTCATAAGTATGATGACTTATGTTGGTGGATATGTAGTTGCAGTGAAATATTAGTGCAGACAGGATTTATTTTTTCTTATACAGCACTGAGCAGTTTTAGCTAAAGTTACCGTGAAAGTCATTGGATCCTTGCTGTTCTTAAATATAAACAAAGGATGTTATTTTTAATGTTATAAATTAACATGTTGCAAGTGTTTAGTTACCAGATAACAAAGAATTCACATGAAAGAGATTTGTATTATATCGTCAGATTCTTTTAGGTAAAACAAGGCAGCTGTAACTTAGTCACCCTACCTTGATGGGTTGGTTTAGCAAGCCATGTCTGATACTGTTTGTCATTGATATGTCAGTTCTAATATTAAAGCAACCAGCTATCAGGTCATGACTACAATGAAGTGAATAACTTAATTACTGTTGATTTAGTATGGCTCCCCATTGTGTGTACATGTTGAAATAACTCTGCCACTAGGTAAGAGCGTCTACTTTGCTACTTATCACATTTCTGACTAAGAGAACTATGCTCTAGGGTGAATTACCTCTCAGCTGGAACTGTTGAAGGCTTGCCTTTATTAACAGCATTGCTCAAATAGCTCAAGATAAGCATAAGAAATCTGCCTACTAGATGCAATGTCTAAACTTCCAGTAATGCTAAAGTGTTCTTTTGGCTTTTGGGTGAAAAAATAACAGTCGGATTATGAAGACACTTATTTTTATCATAACTTTGGTACTCTCCTGCAAATTCCATGCCGTGTTCACTTTTCTGAGTAGTTGGCTGTAATATCAGAAAGACTGAGATCTATAGAACATCATGCCTTGGGTACATCCAACTCCTTAAAGATATAAGTGGGGAATATTCTTATATGATCATAAGAGAAGAAATGCTGGAAAATTTTATATGGCGCCTTAAAAAGTTACTTACAACATCAGAATTAATATTACAGTAAAGACAGTTTTCCATAAGTCTCCTTTCCTGGATATATGCTGCCGGAAACAAAAGGTTGATTTCCTTAGAAAATCTTTCAATTGATCTTTATACTTAGAAAATGTAAATAAAACTATAATTTATAGTTCTTATTTAAGGGTACTAAGTTGAAGTACAGAAGTCCTTCTGTGTGTGTGTGTGTGTATGGTGAGGGGGGGAGGGGGGGGGGAAGACATATAAAAAAAGAAATCCTTAGGGTCAGCATTGCAGTGCCCCTGGGGAGGGAGTAGTCCTCAGTAGGAGGTATTATAACTAGTCAGTATTCAGTGTCGAAGCCAGCTCTGAGGCTATTTTCTAAGCTGACAAGTGATTGTCGAGATGGGATAAGCCCACATGTACTTCCTGTGTGTTTTCCTAGTTGTATTCCAGGTTTCTCTGTTAGTACTGTTGGAAAGCATAAGACTTTCAAATGTTAAAGAAAACTCCTTTGTAGAGGGAGTCCAAGGAGGGTAAGGTTACCAATGACAGAAGCCATAGCTATGTTCACTTCTGTGGCTGTATTTGTACATCAGCAAATGCTTGCTTAACATGCAGTGTCTTACAATCTAGTGTAGTGATTCTGTAGTTTTTTACAGGCAGAATGTTGTAACAAGGAAATGTATATTGGCCAGAAAAAAACTAGTTTATTTTTTGTTTATAGCATATAAGAAAATCAATGATTTTCGTACATTTCAACATTTTGTATTTGGTTCTCTGAGATTTCATGGAGGATTTTCTTCCATGTCATGTTACAGAAATTGAGTCTTATATTTAATCAGGAAGAATTTGTTAAACATTAAACAAAAGACAAGTGGTTACGATATATATTTGTGAAGATGTTAACATTTATATAACTGGTTTTGTAGTTGGCTGAATTCTCACTTTTAGAGCTTTGTGTATTAAATTACTTGTAAATATTTGTAAATATGTTTATTTGATCTGCTTTCAGAAATATTTTTATCTTAGACTGACTTATTTTCATAATGGTTAGTTACTTAAAATCAATGGGTAACTTAACTGATGTGATGTGGTTATGTAATGGTGTTAATATTTTGAGGAATTTCATGGTTTGGAATGTATAACAAGATTTGATATTCTAGCTTTGGAGATGATATGCAGATGTAAGACTGGTGTATTTCTTTCATTCCCCTCCCTTACCAAGCAACAGTGTCATTGTGGAGGGGCTTCGGGGCTAGGGACCATGGCCTGATGCTGGAGGGCGACCATTTGGCCCCCACCTGGACCCTCCACCAGCCTTGGGCTTTGCTCCTATGCTCACCCAATTTTTGGCTTGTTTTTTTCTTGATCATTCATTTTATCACTCTTCTTTCTTACTATCCTAACAATCCTCTTCCACTGTCCCCCATCCCTTAGGTGTGAGTGTCCGTGCTTCGAGGGGTATAAGGCCAACTTTGTTCGGGTTGGTCGTTAACAGCCTCCTGGATGCCATAGGGCACAGTGTCCTGGTTTTTTCTTTTTTGCCCTTACTTCTTCATGCGGGCTCTCAAGAAGTGGACTGTTTATCTCCCTAGCATATACCCAGGCCCACATGGCTGATAATGGAAATCAAAAATATCCTAAGGGGTTGGGGACTGACCCTGCTCACAATCAGTCCCCTGATTTTTGGGGTTTTTTCTGACCTAGCTAGGTTAGAGACCATGAGTCAGACTATTCCCCCAGAAATCTCCTCATCCCTATCCTCTTTTACCATGTCACCTGTCATCTGGGCACATGATGCACCATGCTCCCTTTCCACCAGTTCATCTTTGGTGACTACTCTACAGCCAAATGAACCACAGCGTTCTACCATGAAACAATGGGCCAATACAGCACCTCTTCCTCAAAAAACTTTTCTTAAGGCTTCATCTCCATCCTCTTTATCCCACCTTAAAATGCCCTCCATTACCCACCCAGCCCTTATGTCAACCCTCTTTGGATCCCAGAAGTGGGACAAGTACTTCATCATCCCCCCGACTGCTCCTCACATGAACAATACTCTCCTTTTTCAAAAGTGCCTGCAGAGACATGTAGGAATGATGAAATTCCTAACAAGACGCAACTACCCACATCTTATGGTGAACACAGAGGCTCAGGCTCATGCAATGTCCATCCTCAAAGACCTACATGGTAATGCTTTCCTTACCACTCCACATCCTCACCTCAACAGGTGCACTGGCATAGTGGTGATACCCTCTGAGCAGTGCCCAGTTGACAGTGTCAGGTGGAGTGGCTGCTCAACAGATCCCAAAGAACTAAGTGACCACCATGAAGTTCTCCATGTTACATGCTAAACTCTTAAGGACAAGAGCAACTGGAAATGTCCACAAAATTTTGCAAAGATCACATTCAAGGGGCAAGACCTCGCACAAGATGTACACATTAGATGTTAACATTACAAAGTCCTAAAGTATATTCCTCCCCCACGTCAATGCCAAAAGTGCTGGCGCTTTGGCCACCCAGCCAAATTTTGATCACGAGCGTGCTGCACCGTTTGCAGCTCACCTGACCATGATCGAGCAAATTGCCACTCACAAGAGTGCATTTGAGCTAATTGTGCTGGCAAACATAATGGTTTTTTTTTTTACTGTGGTTGCCCTGTCTACAAGTTTGAATCAGAGGTGGCTGCCCTCTGCTTCAATCATGAATTGACCCTGAAAGAAGCTAGACAGGAGGCTTGCTGCCTTGGCTTTACCAATATCACCCTGGCCCAGACCGTGACAACAGCAAAGCAAGCAAGCAAAACCACCTCCAATATCATGCCACAACCAACCCCTCCCCTCTCCTCCTCCTCTTTAATTCCCCAATCCAACAGCACCTCCAATACTTCCTTATCCTCATCCCTTTCTTTGTCCAAACCGCAGCATACCTCTAAAGCACCATCATCCACCTCCTTTTCCCCCCTCTTCTTATCGCAAGTCTGTATTTTTGTCAAGCCCTTTTGAAGTGTAAGTGTTAAATTCAAAAACATCTACTTCTACATCCCTACTTACCCATCCCTCCCTCCCAAAGCTTCCTCTCCCTAACACATGAAGAAATAAACATCAATGTGGAACAACTCCAAAGACCAATAACAAATTCTCCCCCTCCAAGTTTTCCCAATCACCTCCTGTTTGCCCTCCACCCAAGAAAACCCTTACAGCCAAGTCTCCTCCAGAAACCATAAAGGACATTGAGGATTACATAAATCAACCCCTTATCACGATCCCAAACCCAACCTCATCCTCCATCTCCTCCCACACAAAATACACTACTGTCCATCATACCACTGCTGAGGTCCACAACCCTCCTACTATCCTTCCCCCCACTCCCCTGCCAACTTCCACAGAATCTCCACCTGCCTCACCTTTCCCCTTGCCTATATCCTTTCCCACCCAACCTTCCACTCAGACCTCTGTACAGGGAAGAAGTATCCTTGACCTTTCTTTACAACCAGGTTGTGCCCACGTCTCTCTCTCTTCCTATACCTCATCTTTAGACTTCCCTTCTACAGATGACTCGCCCGTTTTTCCTGACACTCACCCTTTCTTACTTCATACGGAAGACGGTCCATCCCCATCTGACAACCCTACCTCGACCATACTGACTATATCACATCGCATACCTCATTCCCTTTAATGTCTGTACTCCAGAAGAACATATGAGGATTCCGATCCCACAGACATGACCTCAGATATCAAGAAACTTTCCTTATCTAAGCACCAAAACCTATTCCCAGTTACCATTTCCATTATTCTCCTCACCCTATTTCTGCTTGTTCTATTTTAATTCATCACAAAATACCATACTTACCCGTAAGCAATACAACAACCTTTCCTTGTATTATTATACACGAGTCTTCCTACAGCGATGGATTACCAAAGTATCAGTCTATCTTTCTCCCTCCTACCCTATTGACTTACACTGCCTTTCAAGACATCCTTTCCCAATTACCATCCCCCATACTTGTGATAGGTGACTTCAGTTGCCACCACACATTATGGGGTGACTCGGTTATCAATTCCCATTGATGTGTCCTTGAACAGTTTTTAATATCTAATAACCTCTCTATTTTAAACTCAGAACACCTGACACATTTTGACACAAAAACATATTCCTTTTCTTGTCTAGATATATCACTATGCTCTCCTGCTCTCCAACTAGACTTTCATTGGTCAGTGTTAGACCTCTTCTTAACTAGTGACCACGCCCCTACCCTTCTTTCACCTGCTTCCTGTCTCACTTCCTAATCCTCCATGCTGCTGCTTTGATAAAGCTGGCTGGCACTCATTTTCCATGCTCTCAGACATATCTCTACCTCCTACATCCTTTTCATCAATCCTTGACATGCTTACACTCTTCACCATCACTTTAAGTGCTGCATTCACAGCCATTCCCTGGACCATCCGACCTTTCACATCAAAATGTGTACCCTGGTGGAACAGAGGCTGCACCAGAGCCCTATGCATAAAACACGTTGCTTGGTGTAGCTTCAAACAAAAAAGAAACTCTCCTGGACACCTCACTGTCTTGATAATTTTCAAAAGAGCCACAGCCTTAATGCAATGCAAAATAAGTGCCTCACAAAATCACAAGTTGGAAATGCTGTGTCTCATTAACTTCTTCCTCCCATATTTCAGCTGTCTGGAGATGTATACATAAAATATCAGGAAAACACCCACCTCACAGAGGCCCAGTACTAAACATAAATAACATTTTTATTGCTGACACAACAGAAATAGCCAGCACACTAGGCCAATATTTTAGTCACATTAGTACAGGAGAATGTCTCCCTCCCAATTCACAAACATAAAGCTAAAAATAGAAAAGAACCCAATGAGCTTGACATTATCTTCCATGGAACCATACAGTACAGTATTCCATTTTCCATTGCAGAACTCAATTTTGCACTCAAATCCTGTCAGAACATATGTGAAGGCCCTGATGGTATCCACAATCAAATGCTCCGACACCTTTCGTCAAATTTCATAACCCTTCTCCTATCATTGTTGAATAGAACATGGACAAAAGGTGAATTTCCCCAGCAGTAGCACGAAACCCTCATTCTCCCCTTGCTAAAACCAAATAAATCAGAAAGTACACCCCGAGACTATCGACCTATTTCCCTAACCAACTGCTTATGTAAATTACTAAGAAAAATGATAAATTTTTGCCTATTTTGGCATTTAGAATCAAAACAACTAATTTCTTCATCTCAGTTTGGCTACAGATGAGGCAAGAGCACAGCAAACCCTCTTGCACACAAACAGTCTTACATCCAAACAGCCTTGGCTTCTAAACAATCAGTCCTTGCAGTTTTCTCTGACTTAGAAAAAGCATACGATCCCACCTGGAAACGCCGCACCTCACACCAACTACTTCAATTTGATATAAAAGGTAATATAGGAGTTTTCATCAAATCTTTTCATAACAACTGAACCTTCTGTGTACGCATGAACTCTTCATTTCTTTACCTTTCACTCAATATGAAGGAGTCCCCAAGGCTGCACTCTAAGCACTACCTTATTTCTTACAATAATTAATGGTATTATAGCATCCCTGGCAGCAGGAGTTAGGACTTCCCTTTATGTTGATGATCTCACAATTTATGCTGCTGATTCTTCAATCCCTAAGCTCCACTCACTTATACAATCTGTCGTTCTAGCTGCCTCTTCATGGGCTGCTAGACATGGATGCCTCTTTTCCAGCAATAAAACTTTTCCTATTCTTTTCTCTCGGTCCCAAACAGTATCTCCACCACCACTTTTGCTTTACAGTTCACCCATGCAGTACCGTACTAGTGGTAAATTCCTTGGTTTAATTTTTTATTTCTGCCTTACCTGGAAGGAACACATCCTAGCAATTAAAAAAACTGCTCTCCAATGTCTTTGCCTCCTTCAAACTTTATCCCACATTACTTTGGGCACTGACTGTAAAACACTTCTGCACCTACACATATTCCTCATTCTATCTGTCCCAGATTACAGATGCCAGGTGCACTCTTCAGCTTCTCCTCCTCTTCTCAGCCTTCTAGACCCTGTGCACCACTTAGGACTAAGATTGGCCCTTGGGGCCTTCCATTCATCTCCAGTAGAAAGCCTCGATGCTGAATCAGGACTAACATTGCTCACCTGCCGACGTGCCCTCCACTCTCTTAGATACTATGCCAGATTCCACCAATTCTCTACCCTGAAGCTAACAATACCTGAGCCCCTCCTTGCCAAACTTACTAACAATCCCAACCGACCCTGCACTTTCTCTATCCGTATGAAAACCCTTCTCTCTCACTCTTCATCACCACAATTGGAAATCCTCCCTTTCTACATCCACACTTTCCCACCTTGGCTAATCCCCACTCCCTCAGTTTGTCCATCTGTACCACACAACTTATTAAAACTTAATACTTCCTTTCCTATTCTGAGTTCTCATTTCCTTGAGCATATTTTGACACATAATTCCTGCACCCCGATTTACACAGATGGCTCCAAGTCCCCTAAAGGAAAGTGGGCTGCTGTCCTCTTTCCCACCAAACATTTCTAACTATTACCACCTACTATATGCCATTTTGTTTGCACTAAAACAGCTTCTAATCTACCCCTCATCATCCTTTGTTATTTTCACAGCTTCTGCTAATTCTTTCCCCTATCCAGTCTTTGACTGCATCCATCCTGTAGTTCATGAAATTCAAGATTGGCTCTTTCAGTTTCATTTCAGAAAAAACTAGTCTACTTCTGCTGGACCCCGATCCATGTGGGCATCATAGACAATGAGCAAGAGGACTCTCTGGCCTGCTCTGCAGCTTTGTCGGGATGCCCACATTTCAGAACCATCCCATATTGAGATTACTTCCCATTTTTCCATAACTACTTAATAAATTGCTGGAAGTCTTTCTGGTCCAGTATCTCAAACAACAAGCTCCGCACAGTTAAATCTACCATACTACCATGGTTAAACCCATGAGACACTCCCACCTGATGAATGGATCCCCTCCAGCCTTGTGTCCAACTTGTCGTGTCCCTTTTTCCATATCCCATATATTCCTTTCCTGCCCCCAGTACAGTGTCACAAGCAACATCTTTTACCAGCCTAATCTCTCTTCCTCATCCACCTCGCCTTCATGATATTCTCACTGAAATAGAACACTTCTCCATAGAACGTGTAATCTGCTTCCTCCAACAAATAAATATTCGTCTAATATAACGTACCAACCAATAATTCTGACCATACTAATCCATTGTATAATCAGCATAACATCACCATGGTCTCCAAGGCCTGGTGCTTGATTGATATTAATTTAATTCAGTTAAGTTTATAATGAGTAAAAACGCCACAATAATGTAACTGATAAACTGTATTTTTCAAGATACAAAAAAATACAGTTTATCAATTACATTATTATGGCTTTTTTACTCATTATTTTTTATTACAGTATAGTGATGCACCACAGATAATTCAGTTTATGATGGTTCGTTGATTTCAAGATTTTGCTGATTCCCTGTGAAGGTTTGTTGCTAACAAAAGTCACAAGTGGTAGAATGGATATTGAACTGATGGGATGGGGTTATGTAATGGTGGTAGTAATTTGAGGAATTTCATGGTTTGGAATGTGTGATACAAGATTTGGTATTCTAGCTTTGGAGAGGATACTGAGATGTTTTAGTAGGCCTTACTGTACTGTGACATGCTAGCTAGAACTCCTTGGAATGACTAATGATTTTGATTTAAGGCACGGGTTAAGATGTACATTGTGAATTTATGTTTTTTACACTGACGTGCAATTTATCTTTCAAGATGTCGGTGGATTTGTCTAGATGTTTTGCAGGTTTTGATCATCTGAAGGTTAAGAAAAGTAATGGCTTTAGGAAGCCTACTGAACATATCTAGTTTTTGGATTAAAGACTTTCCATGATGGTAGTTAGTGTTTGAATCAAATCCTTGGTCATGATGCTTACGAATTTGGAGCGTTAATTTACGGTGGTCGGAGACTGTAATGACATTTGAATAATTAGAAGTTTAGTGTCAAGAAATTTGCAAGAATATGGAATTCAGAAAGAATTAGTTCGTGATAATGGTGTGTGGTATTAAAAAAAAAAAAAAAAAAAGAATATTTGTTAAGGATCATTTCGTATGCAGACGTTATTTGGCAACAGTGGATGTGGGTATTTCGAAAATATTTTGATTTAGGTGGAATGTGGGGATAAAAAATTAATCTGTAATGGTGGAGTTTGTTAGTTTATAAAAGAAGAGTTCGACATTGTGTCAGCTAATAGTATTAAGTTTGAGATTCAGTGTGTGTGTGCTTTCTTTATAGGTATGAGATTCAGTGTGTGTGTGTGCTGTTTATATAGGTTTCGCCCATGATAGTTTGCAATTGTCTTGCGTAGAATTCAGAATTCATCACCATTAATATCATTCAGGTTCAGGATATAAATTTCACAATGCTGAATATATCACTTGATGTTATTAATGATATCTGGGATTCAGAAGACACTTGCTTGTGACTAACGAGGATTCTGGAAGCCTATGTTCTTGCTAGATTTAGATTTAGAAATTGTCAGTTTACGATAGTTTTGGAATTAGAAAGTTTGTTAGTCTGTGATACTTTACATTATCTGATGTCTATTAGCCAATGATACTTGAGGTTTCTGTAAGTTTCTTATATCTTGCATTGAGTAAGTTTACAGTGAGACGTCTTGCATTCAGGGACTTTGTTATTGTGGTAATGTTATTTTTAGACTGTCACACTTAGACACCTAGGAAGTAAGTATGTTTCTTCGAGATACTTTCCCTTCAGGAACAATGTTTTCAGTATTTTGCATTAGGTAGTTTTGAGTATAGAAAGTCTGTTAGTCTCAAAATTTTTTTTCTATGGATACTTTTGTATTCGAGATGTTTGATTTTGTAATCTTTGAAATCTATTAGTTTGATCTTTTTTATTATAAAGTCTGTCAGCTACTGATTTTGTTTAGGAAGCCCGTCATTTGTGTACTTTTTGTCTGGAAAGTTTGTTATTTTGTGTATTTTCTGCAAGAACGTCTCTTGCTTTGTGTGTTTTTTGCCAAAAAAAATTGGTTACTTTGTGATTTTTGTGTTAGATTGTGAGTTTTCCGTTATTGTCGTTTAGTCTGTATGTTATTCTCGTAGTTTTGATTTGGGATGATGTTGTTAGTGAGTTTCATGCTCAAAATTACCGTTAGTTCGAGGTTTTTGGCTCGAAAATTTGGCACTCTGTGATAATTTTGTCATAAGGATTTGTTTGGTTTGGGAGTGAGGTTTTTTTTTTTTTCAAGAAGTGTAGCTGTTCAGTAATTGCGTTGACATAGGAGAGAATTTTTTGGTTTAGAAAATGCGTTCGTTTAAGATAGTTGTTCCCAGGGGCTTGTTTTTCTTAATTTTATTTTCCAGAAAATGTTAGTTTGGAAGATGAGCTTGTACTGAAAGCTTGTCAATTAAAGGGCCCTTCTCTCCCCGAAAATTCTGTTTGCTTGTGAATTTTTGGGTGGAAAAGACTGTCTTCACCTAAAAAGAGTTTTTTCTTTGGAATCTGCGAGTTATATTTACAAAGTGTGTTAATTTTTTTGGCCTACAAAGTTGTGAGTTTAAGAGTATTTTCCCCAGAAAGCGGATATTTTTTCACCAGGAAAATTTTATTTTGAAAAAACTATTTTGTATTTAATAGGTGTGCTAATTTAGGAAAGTGTTGTTAGTTTGGAAGAGTTTTAGTCTAAAAAAATTGTCATTTCGGTAGAATTTTGTTTCTGAAAAGTATGTCAGCTCGGGAGAAATTTATACCTGAAAATGTATCATTTTGGGAAAGGTTTGCACCCAACAAGAGTGCTAGTTGTGAAATTTTTATACAAAAAAAAAAATGCGCCAAGTTAGGAGAATTTTGTGCCTGAAAAATATTTTAGTTTAGGAGTTTTTTAGCATAAAAGTGTGTCAGTTTTTGAGAGAGAGTTGCACCCATTAAAGTATGTTAGTATAGGGAACTTTGTATCTGAAAAGTGTCAGTTTGGGAGGGCTTCCTTCCCATAAGGAGTGTCAGTTAAGGAAAGTTTTATTTCTCAAAGAGTCGTTTGTGGATTGTTTTGTACCCAAAAAAGTGATACTTTGGGAGAGTCATATACAAAATGGATGTCGGTTCAGGAGAGTATGGTACCAAAAAGTAAATTAGGGAAAGTTTTGTACCTAAAATTTGCCAGTATAGGACTTCTGTACCCAACATCTTTGTTAACTTGGGAGAGTTGTGCCAGTTTTGAAAAGCTTTAAATCTGAAAAGCATTAGTTTGGGAGTTTTGCACCGAACAATTATGTCAGTTTAGGAGAATTCCGTGCCTGAAGTGTGCCACTTTAGGAATGTTCTTTTTCCAAAAAATTGTCAGTTGGAGAGGGTTTGGACCCAAAAAGTGTGTCAGTTTGAGAGAATTGTGTACCTAAAAACCGTGTTCGTCTGGGAGAGTTTTTTGCATGAAAACTGGGCAGTTTGGGAGCGAATTTTGATCCAAAACGCACTTCAGCTTAGGAATTATGCACCAAAAGCGTGTCAGCTTATGAAAGTTTTTATCAATTGTTTGTCAGTTTGAGAGCATTTTGTACCCAGAATGTGTGTTACTTGGGAACATTTTGTACCTAAAATGTACGTTAGTTTTGGAATTTGTTTTGCTCAAAATGTGCGTCACTTCTGGAAGGTTTTGAGCCTAAAAATGTGTTATGAGAGTTGTCACCTAAGAAGAATGTCAGTTGCTTTGTGTGTCCTGCCAAAAAGTCTGTCAGTTTGGGAAACCTTGATACTGAGTCAATTTATAAACATTCTTAAGAAGCAGGTTATTGCTTTTGGAGAAATGAAACAAAAGATCAAGAATGCTTAGCAGTTTGGAAATAGCTTGATAAAGACTAGGTCGTTTGACATGTCCAAATTAAATGTAGCAAAGTTTCCATGGAGTTTTTCCTAACCAGTAATTGTTGGTCATGAACTTAGCCATGGTAGTACTATCCAAAATGGTCAATACTAAGGCCCAGTTTAAGTGTTTGTGGCCTCTTGCAGCAAACTATCTGAAATGATAATTTTCGTAGCCTTTTAGCCCTATTTTAGTGCGCAGTTTAAATAATCATGTGCCTCTATTGAACATAAGTCAGCAATTTTTATAACCCTGTTCTAATAAACTATACCAAGTGTCATTTTCATAATCTGGTAAAAACGAAGCTAAAAAGTTGAAGATAATACGCAAACTAGATTTCTCCCTAATTACTTTGTAAGGTACTATTGCACAGAAACTAAAATGGCCTGATGGTCCACGTGTACGGTGAAGGTTGACGTTAGTCCGACCTGGTGCCCTGCTGGGGGAGGAGGAATGGGGCAGGAGGATATTAGATTTGCCCGTCTTTGACTATTCACCTGACTCAGTCACTTAGATTGAATGGTGTCGGACTCTATGGTGATTTATTAGGCGTTTAGGTCACTTGTCTGCTTTTGGGAGGGTTGTGTGTGTCTTGGTGCAGTTATTTGTATATGTTGTAACAGAGACCAGAGGATGACTTGTGGTTTATGATAAGTTGGAGTTCATTGAATAATGTCTTTAGTTTACTTGTGAATTTTCTGAAATTAATTTTATCTCTTGTTCAGAAAGACATCTAAGAAGAATGAAGTGGATATTCATACTTTCCAAAGACATATCGTAGGCAGAATTTAAAATTCGTGTAATCTGTTCTTGAACATGGTAGCACCAAATTAAGCAAGTAACTGTCCTAAATGTAAAAGCAGTGAGCCTTAGATTTTTAATAATGGTTAAAATTCCGTGTGCAAACAAAATCTCAAGGGGATAAGTATTTGAGTGTGCATTTTATAAAAATATGCAATAATTTTCGATCATTAGGAGTCCGTATGTGTATGGCAGTTCAAGAACGTTCAGATTTAGCTGAAATTCTGTATTCCTAGTAAAGGTCAACTAATATTGCAAAAAAATGCTTTAAAGTTCGTTCAAACTAATTTGCCGAATGTCAGTAATTACAAATACATGCCTAAAACATCAAGTTAATCAAATTAATAATGAGAGTGTAATTGAAACGGGTCCAGTATTATGAGACTGTGATCTGTAATTTTACAAGTTTTAATGAAATGCATCACTTTATTGGGAAATCGTCAGGAAACAAGTCAAACAGTCAAGATTCAAGAAACGAAACCTGAAAAGCGTTTAAGTCAAAATTAATCACTT
Source organism: Macrobrachium rosenbergii (assembly GCA_039081455.1). Lineage (NCBI taxonomy): Eukaryota > Metazoa > Arthropoda > Malacostraca > Decapoda > Palaemonidae > Macrobrachium > Macrobrachium rosenbergii. The sequence continues at coordinate 64,450,690 of JANJGK010000005.1, forward strand.
CACTTTAGAAAAATTTGGTAACATTGTCTCTAATTTATTAATCAGAGTTTAAAGTCAGTCATATAACGTATTGCTATACCTGAAGATGTCAGAGCAGCATATTTTCTGACCAAATTTCACAATTTTGTCATTTCACATAATTAGCCAATGTTGGTGGCGTAATTGAAATTCGTTTATAATCGTGGTTAGGCTTTATTTTGTCACCGTTATTGACACACTTGTCAATTATGACTGCAAGATGCTCGAATATTGCAAAGGAGTAGGCTGTGTTAATTACCAAAAATATAGTCAAGGTATTTTAGCCAACTCCTTGTTGAGATATTAGTTTTCATGTAAACATATCTGAAAATAAGGATAAATATCCGTATTTACTAATATCCATAAGTCAGTTAAACATAAAAGCTCAATGTAAAGAATTCTGCCAGTTGTAGAGTCACTGTCAAAATGGCTGGGAATATGTATTGCAGTCAGTGTCTAGTTGCTTAATATTTCTCATAACTTTGAGACCCGTTTTCTGTTAGAAGACGGGGAAGGGATTTCTGGTTTCTAAATTTCTACAAAAACTGAAAACTATGTCGAAAGCATAATTATGTCAATAGATCGTAGAAGAAAAAAAAAAAAAAAAGTGCTATCAACGCAAACTATAAAGGAATTTTTCTGGCTGTTTCATTTTCGAAATTATTCTTGTAAGACTCTACGGGACTCCCATGCCACGTTTCACAGTCATAAGAATAACATCAAAGGCTTATCTTAGTGGGAAACCTTACCCTTACATACCCCCTTGGACTTCTATGACAGGTTTTCTTTTCCATTTGTTAAGGGGTGACTTTTTCAGCAATGACAGAGAACAGGAAAGCACAAGGAAGCCTGTAAGGGCCTTTCCCATCTCGGCTATCAGATGTCAGCTTAGTAAACAGCTCTTTGCGTCAGCCCAGAGGCTGATGGCTGACTGGTTTAATAATACCTCCTGCTGAGGGACTCCCTCCTTGAAGCACTGCAATGCTGGCTCCCAGGAGATAAAAAATAATTTTGTTAATGTCCTCCCCCAAATCTGACTTTTTATTTCCGATTTAAATAAGACTGTCCAGCTGCTTAATTAGTTTTTATTGACTTTTTGGTTTTTATTGACTTTTTTGGCCTTTACATATTTTTTTTATACAACATTGTCAAAAGTATATCAAATACCTTTATGATGATATGCATACTGAAATATGGTCTTCCTTTCACGTGTAACTTAACTTCCCTTGTGAGGCTTCAAGAAAAGTCAGAGGTGAAAGACTGATTCTTTATTATTCTTGACAGGTGGTTATAAGACAAAAAGCGGATGGAAAGGTAGCGGCAACCCGAGACCCCCTGCGGCGTCCATACAGGATTTGCACTGTCTAGCAGGCATAAAAATACATACAACAGTTGTTACAAGACATATAAAAGGTAAATATACATATCGGCAGAACCGTACAATGATGCATTAGATGAGGTACACAAAGAATCTGAAATAAAGACAGGTAAAATACATGACGTGATTAATGTACATCGGAAAAGGAGAAACACAAAGAAAGAAAGGCATGATTTTTCACCCTTGCAAATACTAACCCCCAAGACAATAATTAGAGGAGCAATTACTGGATGAAGCAACATTAATCAAGGAGGCACTGAGGCAGCTGGAGTGGGCCCCTGCTTCTAGAGGACTGTGGGTGTGAGGTGGAGCAGACACCTGGGGATGGCTGGATGCGTTTTCTGGGCCATCCCGGGCCCTGCTATGGTGGGGAAGTGGGTGCACCCTCAGGCAGATATTGCAGGGGAACTCTGGGGCTCCTGCCTACTACTTCGCAAATTTCGCTGTCTAACAGGAATGCAGGTTTCAGTATCGATGGTGATCCAGTCCTCCCGCCCATGGATGTCGAGGAGGAATGCTTTGCTGGCCCGCCTGATGACTCGGTGGGGCCCCCTGTAGGGCCTGGTTAAGGGTGGGCGGCAAATGTCCACCCCGACGAAGACGTAGGCACAGGAGTGTAAGGCGGGTGGGTTAAAGGTGACGGTTCTGTCGGTGAAGGTCTTGTGGCAGGGCGCAAACCTTTGTGCAAGTTCCCTCAACCTCTGGAGGTGGGTGTTGGCAGAACTCTCCAGGTACGGCCAGTGTTTCCCCATAGACTTTCTCAGCCAGGGAAGCATTGCCACTTGCTTCTGGTGTGGTGCGGAGACCCAGCAGGACCCAGAGCGCTCACCTGTTCCTTCCACTTCTCGTCGATGCAGCGTGCCATGAAAACTGCCTTAAGAGAGCAGTGCGCCCTCTCGACCATACCGTTCGCTGTTGGGTTGTATGCCATTGTGCTGTGTAGAGTTGTACCCATCATGTGTGCCAAGGAGACCCAAAGCTCTGACAGGAAGACAGGTCCCCTGTACGTAGTGATGCTGTCTGGCACTCTGAAGTGGCTTATCCAACTGGCTGAGGAGGGCCTCTGCCCATAATGTTGATGTCTCATCCATGGGGGTTACTTCTGACCACCGGGTGGAGCAGTCTATGATCGTCAGGAGGTATCTGGCTCCCCCCGACTGCGGAAGGGGCCTGACGACGTCGATGTGGATGTGGCCGAATCGCCGACAAGGCTGAGGAAAATCGCCGATCCCGGATTCAGTGTGCTGGGATGTTTTGCTCGTCTGGCACGGGATGCAACTCCTTGTCCACTGGCGGACGTCCTTGTTGATGCAGTGCCAGATGAACTTGTCAGTCGTAAAGCGTGCCGTTGTGCACCCTTATGGATGGGAGAGGCCGTGGATGAAGTCGAACACTTGTTTCCTCCTCGATGCAGGCACCAGGGGGTGTGGGTGGCCTGTGCTGGTGTTGCAGAGGAGAGTTGTGTCCGAGTTTGCTAAGGGCACATCTTCCCATTTGAGAGCTGTCAGTGCTGTCCTGTAGTCCACTATCTCTGGATTCAATGCTTGTTCCCTCACGAGGTCTTCGTAGTCGATGCCGAGGCGAAGGGAATTGATCTCTAATCTTGACAGAGTGTCACCCACTGTGTTTTTCTTGCCAGGGACGTAGTTGATGGTGCAACCGAACTCAGAGATGGTAATGTTCCTCACAAGATAATCAGCAGTGCTTATAGTATTGACTTTTTATCAATCAGTTCCTCACAAGATAATCAGCAGTGCTTATAGTATTGACTTTTTATCTACTTAGTGTATCATGCAACACTATCTTCATGGCAAACTTCCTACGAGTTTAAGAGAGTAATGTTATTTACGGAAACTTTCCATCAGTTATCAAATTTGAGATAAAAAATAATAAACTAAATTCTAGACTATTTCCTAACTTATAAATGTAAACATATAAATATTTTATACTGTGATATCTTTACTGTAGCGAAAAAAACCTGTATGAAACTTGAAAGTTACCATTGCATGACTAACATGAGAGCAATGCAATATCTCGAAGTACTTAGGAATTCAATTCTAAAGGTACTCTGATATAGTTCAGTAACTGAAACAACAGATAAAGGCCATGTGGAGTATTTAAGAACCTTAACCCCAACTTCTTACTATGATGGAAGCTAGTTTAGCTATCTGGAAGACATACTAAGCAAAATATCAGGAATCAATTTACCCATTCCATGAAGGTCGATACCATACAGGTTTTATTCCTCCCGCCTGACACAGAAAATACAGCTATCATAATAGTGAGGTAAGATTTATTTTCAAAATTAAAATACTATATAATCTGAAATATACTGTATATCCTAAATGTTGTAATACTGAGCTCCTGAATTGCTTATACTAACCTGACAAGAAATTAATGTGATGATAAGCTTATTGAATTATATTAGCTACTGGATGGCCAATATAAAACCAGAAGCAAGTTTAGAAAATAACTTAATGTATCCTTAATCACAGTGATCTACCTCATTATGTTTAAGATTTTGTGTCAGTAGGCTGCATTGCGACCCTGATAAACTAACACTTGCACAATACTATAAACTTAATGCTATTCTAGTTTTAATACCTAAAGGTGGTAAAATATATTTCTTGCAATTCAGAAGTAGCAATTGCCAACACTTATGTTAATGGGACCAATATTCTAATTCATCTATCTTAACAGTCAGAAATATAAAAATTTGATAAATAAAAAGGTAGTCTTCTTGTGAAGTTAATCCTCCTCTTAAGTAGCAAATGCTGTAGAATACCACGGTGAGATTTGTCTCTACTCAATTTGTCCCAATTATGTTCTCAAGTTGTAGATGACTTTTTTTCCTGAGGAGATGAGAAAGTAGTTAATGCAACAATATCAAACCGAGATCTTTTGGTTAACAAGGTGTTAAGATAAAAGATAATTAGATGTAAATGGGACCAGGTATCTTATACCTGAGCCACTTTTACTAGGGGTCTCTTTAGACTAGTGTTCAATAACATAAAAATGTTATGTTCTTGAAATATAGTCAGTTACAGCAAATACTAAGGTAATTAAAAACTTGATTTCAATGTAATTCGGCAAAATAAAACTGACAATCTTCTTAATGGAAATGTCAATTAGCAACTTGCAATAAATATTTGTATCTTTAATTATTATTAACATTATTATTATAAATTTATTATCAATATTATTATTATTATAATCAACAGTTGTTTTTATTATTGTTGTTGTTGGATACAACAGGTATTTACTGAAGGAAAAGTGCTAAAAAAATCACATTTATCATAACTGAAAACCCACATGATTAAAAAGCTGAACTGCCAGGAGATTAAAATCTGTGACTTGATTAAATAGTAAATATATTTTCATTATTATTACTATTACTACTTTGGCCTTACGATAACATTTACAGTGCTAATATAATTTTAACCTTTTATGTAATCTGGCAGAATTTTTTTAGCACCAAAAATGTTCCTTCCCTCTTTCTGATTTTTATTAAATCCTTCAAATACTCTCCTAGTTCATTCAATCGTTTTCAGAAGACAGCCACTGACTACTCTTACTCTCTCATAATATTCGTCAAATACCAAACCATTTTATATACTACAATAGAACTGGTCCAAGATTACTGGAGAAATGGCAATGAAAAACTAGTCTTACGGAACTTGAAGATTTCATAATCCCAAGATTTTTTTACACATTAAGTAAAACAGTTTACATACCTTGCTCATATCACTTTTGCACTGACTATCATTTTATCAAATCAACGTTCATTTTAAGAATATTCTAAGAGCTACTAGCACTGAGAGTACACAGACTTCAAATTCTCTTTTTTCATTCTGTCCTAGACTCTAGTTCAAAAATTTAAATTGCATTTTTTAAACTTCTGTGTAACCAAAACTTTTGATAGTTTCAGGATCATCTGGACAACTGATCTCAGCCACCCAAACAATACATCTCTCCAGCCACCTAGTTTTATGTTCATAAAACACTTACCTTTGTTAAAAGTTTTACACAACTTTGGATTATTTACATCAAAATCCGTCAACACCCTAACAACTTGCATGCTGTAGATTGCCTGGAAGACAAGAAACAGGTCAATGAAATCATGAAATATTGAAGTATTTTTGCTTATATCAAAATAAGGGCATAATTAGCTACAAGCAGGTTTCAAGCACCCTAAACGAAACACAGGTCTTGTTACTAAGAGGGGTACGGATGAAATTTTTGCCATTGGGTAGAAATGTCTTTCCAAACAAACTAAGAAGTAGGAAATTTAACCTTTTGATTCCTCTAAGTCTAATTCCACAGAATGACGTCTCCTTCACAAGGAATAGTAAATAAGAAATATTGTCTTTACCAGATATATCTTTTTCAATTTTGATTAACTTTTAAAAGACACTACGTTAAATTTCTCAGCACTTTCTCTCACGATCTCAAGAGGCCATTCCCTCTGCATACCTTAAAGAATGGATTTTCTCTTCAGAGAAAATCAGAGCAACAGTCTACAGTAAGCTCTGAAAACATTGTCAAAAGGACATGAAATGGTACTTGTCAGAAGGTAGTGAAGTTATGCACTCACTCTCCCTCAAGAGAATATTACTGGGACTCTCAAGATGATTTTGAACAACCTTCAAGAGCCAAGATATGACCATTTTGGTCAAATACCATGACATCAGCAATAATAAACTATCATACTGATCAAAAGGAAATAGAAAATTCTTGAGCCTTTCCCTTAAAGGGCTAAAAATACTCTTCCGGTAGTTTAGTTGAGCAACATGCAGTGATAACTACCTGAACCTCCTAAGTTCCAGAGTTTGATTACTTTGCTCCACAAGACAGATTCTTTTCTTTTCAACAACACATACTAGAACCTACACACAATAATGACTGGTATTGTCATGGGTTAAGGAGAGATTATTTTGCTCTAAAAGACTCAAGAACATGTTGTTCCAGACATTTTTGAAATGGTTCCATATACACTGCAGTAGCAGAGAGTTACTATCACACTTACATAAACAAATTAAGAATAGAACATGCCAAGCTAATTCTCCTAACAATCAGGCATAACCAGGAAGCCTAAAACCTACACACAAGGCTATATATTCAACGAAACCAGCTCAGAAATGTTCCAATGAGTTTACAGAACTACTGTATTTCTTTAGGCTTTAGGATAAAAAAAAATACTGAAATTTTAAACCAGAAGGAGCCTAAGGCCAAGATATTTCAGAACCTGAAGCACCTTCATATAATGATACAAGGTCCAAGGGAGGGGCAACACTTCAACCCCTAAAAGCAAGGATCAATGCAATTACAGACCTACTCAGTGGCTTGAATGTTCTGTTACAAGAGTACCTTACCTGGTTGGGTCTGTAATACCCTATCTTTAATCACAGCAGGTATTACACCAGTTCACATACAAACGGTTGTTATGTTAACCTTGTTGTATACAGACAACAGGTATGTACACATTCATAGGGATCCATCATTTATGTGGAGGATATAGCTAAGAAATGGGGGTAGGCATCAACAATGAAATGGACTACATACTGGTCACAGGTAGACTGAAAAGGACAAATGTTGCCACTGGTGACCAGCAGAGAGTTTAAGACAATGCTAAATGTAATTATTTAGAGAAACAAATTCCTGAATAATAAAGAAGGCCCTTTAAGTGAGGGTACAGTTTAGAGAATCCAGATAGGAAGTCACTCACAGATCTTAAAAAGGAACTGTTGTTAAGGTGTACATTCTAATGAAATTAGGCACATTAAGGCTTCCCAATCTCACTCAGCCATACACAAGTCACCAACTGTCTGAACAATTCAATCAAGTTACAAAGATTCAGGAGGAAGTCGAGTTTTGAGCACCATATCATCTGCTACAATTTGAGCGACCAGGAGCATAGGATAGCTACATCATGAGGTCTTGTTTACTGTCCTATACATTCAATGAAAATAATGGGGCTGTAAACTCTTACCTTATTACGATGGAAGAACAGCCACACAACTAACTTCACAGCTAATTAGAAGAGCTGACACAATACCCTGGGAGTGCGCTCACAACCTACCTAACCCTACAAATCCGAAATTCCAACAGCCCCACTCAACCACTAACCTTCCCACCTAGGATTGCCACTCCACATACCCAGCAGGGTTGCAAGAAAGAAATGGCTGCCAATAATTCTAAAATCTACCACATGCCCCCATGATCTTAAGATCAAAACAAACAAAAAAGAAATCAAGGAAACCAAATATATATGAAATTAAACAGAATGAACAAATTAATACAAAACAAAATACAGACAAATTTCATTAACCAATTTAATCAGTCTCTTAATCATCCATCCATTTAGGAGGATGTCTAACCCTCTGTGGGTACACTCTTCTGCTGACCTGTGTTCTCATGGCACAAGAGGTTCCTTATCTTTAGTTGGACATTGGGCATCCTTCACCTCCTCTCCATCCTTACTTACACTCTCACAATCCTGAGTCCCCTCTTCAAGCTCAACTATAGGGCGAATATCCAGTATTTGATGAGGGGTACCATTAACCACTTTTTTTTTTTTGTTTATACCCATTACCTTTCCTTTCTTGCACTTAGATGTGCATTTTGCATCTGGAGGTCTTACCCATACCTCCTCACCTATCTTTACTGTTGTTGGTTCCTCCTGTGTTTTTCCCGAGTCTGTATTCAGAAACCCACCCCCCCACTCATAATGAAACACAGCCAACTGTGGAACAGAGGTGGGATCTATACCATTTCTTGGGAGTAACATTGTACCAATATAATACCGCTTCCTGTGGAGAAATATTGCCTCCTTCAGCCATTCTCTTAATAGTGCAATGGTGTCTTTCTATAATTTCATTACCACTTGGTCGGTATGCTGCTCTGAATAGCGGCTTGACCATCCACTTAACATATATCCAACTACTTCAGAATGAAAGCCAGTGCATTATTCAATAATGCCTCTTGCACAGGAACCCTCTCCAAAAATACTTCATCATGTATGTCTGAAATGAACTCGGCTCTCTCACTGTTCAACTCTCTCCAAATGGCATATCTCCCAGGGCCACAATCTAAAACTGACAAATAAGGAATTTGATGACAATAGATAACATCAATCGACAACCTTCTCCAGACTTCGGGAACATCAAGCTTTCCACGCTTATGAATGCGGGGTGTAGGGTCAATAGACTGACATTTCTTCCACAAATACACAATTTTTTCACTGCAGCCCTAGTTACATTAGGAGAGACTTTCCTTGCCAAAAACAACATATGATTGATTCCCATATGGTGCATGTCATGCAACGTTCTCAAATCAAAATCTGCTGCAACACCTATCTCAAAATTGTCTTCAAAATTATCCTTAGGATTAGCAAACCATTCTTTGCAAACTCTTGTAAGAACATCCACTTTGTTTTTAGTTGTAGAAACCAACTCGACTGAAACAGTCATGTTAAATTCCACAATAAGGCTTTTCAAAGTGCCTAAACATCCCTTCACTAACATCCCAACACCACCTTTAGTCTGTACTCTGTTTTTTTTTCAGTGAGATCCATACTTAACCAGCTGCTCACTGTTGTTAAATCTGTAATTCTCTCAATTTCAGACAGCCTCCACCTTATTGCCATATTTTCCCCTTTCATGGCAGCCTTTAATTCTGCTACATTAATATGATTTAAGTCTGACTGTTTCCTTAACCACGCCACATCTTCCACTATATTTCCATCAATCTCCAATTCGACTCCCAATGCAATACTGCTTGCATCACACCAAGCTCTCCCCTTGACAACCCAAGGAACATACCACTTTCTCTTAAGGATCATCCTGTCTCACCCTCAACAACACCTCTGCAACATATCAACTGTCTCAGCACCAACAAATTCCTCCCATCCTGACCCTCCTGCTGTCCTCTTACTGTAGCTACATGCCACCTACAACCAACCAGCTACTGGGTAGTGGCCCACCAGCTTTCCACATACTGAAAATAATTCCCTTCGACTAAGATGGGTCAAGTCTTCCAAAATTGGGAGTTTTTTAACTCAAAAAAATAAAAATTCTCCCTGCTCATTCTTCTTCCATTTTAATCCCAATGCAACACAACCATCCAAGGGCTCATGAGCTTTGGTAACTAACCCATAGTTGTTCAAATGGTTTATAATTTCACCCAAAGTTACTTTGCTCTCATTGAGTAGAATATCATCAATGTAAAACTAGTTCCATCAAAGATATGCTTGAGCTTGCCTAAATCAGTTTTCAAAATTTTTGCCATAATTCTCGGAACTGAATTCAATCCAAAACCTAGTCTTGTCAGACAATATGTTTTACCTTTATAATTCACCAATTGACACTTCCAAAGCTCTTCCACTACCCTGATTTGTAAATGGGCAGGTTTTTTATCAACAATGGTTCCATCCTCTGTTTGCCTCCATTCTCAAAGGGCTTCATTACAAACATCAGTTATTTCATCCCCCGTATGACAACTCACATGAGCATTCAGCTTTCTGAAATCCAATAAGGGTCCTATTTTATTCTTGTAAGCTGTTCAACAGCTAGCAAGGGTATAATACCCATTTTCACATTTTTCCAAGGTACTAAAATACCTTCTCTGACTCATCGCACAACATCTTCAAAACCTTAGTTTCTTTTCACCCCGAAAACTTTTCTCATAGCAATCTATTTCATTAGCGTGAATTGGTGGACTAAACTTCCATTTCCATTCCACTATCCAATATTGTCCATCAAATGTAGCATTGAAGTCTTTGTCTTTAATTGCTTCAACAGTCTCCTCTAACTGTTAACTTTCTGTTTTGCTTACTGGTTGCTCAGCAATTACTTCAAAGGTCTCCTATAATTGTGAACTTTGTTTTGCTTACTGATTGCTCAGAAACTGCAGCACAGCTTCTGACCCCAAATTCTAAGATCAATAGCATCCATACCCAACACCACCTAAATACTGGGTAAGATTTGTCAGTCACTACAGCTACAATTTGCACCTGATGTCTCCCTTGACATCTCACTTTTGAGCCATCAAAAGCCACCACATAACTTAACCCTGCACAGTGTCCAACAATATTTGAACTTAAAACAGTTACTGAACACCCAGTATCAACCAATGCCTTGGCAATACTACCATTCACCTCAATATCAATAATTGGTAGTGAATGCGCCCTTAGTCCTCTAGTTGGGTGACTGCTGGCGCACCAGTCTCCTGACGCTCGTTTCCTTGATTGCACTGCGATGTTATATTTCCGGGCTTATCCACATTTATAACAATTTCTTTACACCCTTTTGTTACAATATTTCGCCATATGTGGCCCTCCACAACTGAAGCGAAATCCTTTAAATGAATGACTACTGTTTTATTCACTATTCTTATGATTGACAGTGGCCTGGCCAAAAGGTCTTACTGCTGCAGCTACAGCCTCACCCTTACTTGCTGTTAGCACTGTTGCCCTTGATAAGGTATCACTCATATTCATATCAAGAACACCATCAATCTGTTGTAATTCACAAGATATTTTACCAGGAAAACCATTAACAAACAATAAAACAACCAACTTTTCCAAGCTAGTATGTACCTGAGAAACCAACTTTTCCAAGCTAGTATGTACCTGAGAAACCAGCTAATGCACCCTACCTTCTCAGCTCATTAGCATATGCATCTGCTCTACATGCTCACCAGTCCACCTCTTTTGTGATATTTAGCAAAAGTTATGAATGCACTATCAGCAAACGCTACAAATAGCTTTTGCTCAATAGCATCAGCATCAGACTGCCCTGTATCAGTAAACCAATACAACGCCAAGGTTTCGCCCTCTAAGTATAAAGGCAAAAAACTTGCTACATCTGAAATTTTCTGCAACTTGGCTACCAATTTAACTTTCTTCAGCCTTGCTACTACATCTCCCTCACTGATAAACGGTTTCAACATTTCACTTGTCACCTTGGACGCCATAATAATGCCTATATAGCTTGTAAACTCTTACCCTATTACGATGAAAGGCCACACAACTAACTTCACAAGCAATTAGAGAAGCCAACACAATACCGTGATAGCGCCCTCACAACCTACCTAACTCCACGAATCCAAAATTCTGACAGACCCACTCACCCGCTAACCTCTCCTTCTAAGGTTGCCACTCCACATACCTGGCAGGGTTGCCAGAAAGAAATAGCTGCCAATAATTCTAAAATCTATCACAGGGACTAAGTCTAATGGCACATTACCCAGTAGGAGTCAGAATCTTCCAAAGACCTGTATCTTCATTTTTCTGGATAACTTCCTCTTAAGAACCTACAACATTCCAAATAATTGGATTATACACTTTCATTTTAGAGTTTGCCTTTTATACATAAGTTTTCTTAATTAAGATGACATTTTAAAATCTTACAATTCCTGCTTGTCAATGGAAATGTCTCAAAATATAAATAGTGAAGCTGACTGCTCAGGACTCACAAAGTATAATGCGCAATTATACCTGTGATATAATTGTTTCATAATACAAGGAACTACTTCTATCAGTTTGTCAAATATGATGCCACAAACATCTAGTTAGCTTAGTCATGACTGGGGTTCACATATAGTTCCATTTGCAAATGAACTGTTAAGGAATAAGCAACCTGCAACTTCCTTTGGCCAACACTTCCCATACCTGATAACTGTTTAAGACTTTTTCGTAAAAAAATTAAATTTTGTCGTCTCACGATCAGAGAGATACTGACAGAAACCACTTATCGACTAACCACTACTGAAAAAAGGTTTGGAAAGCTGCACAACTGAGGTGAATGAATTATTGATAATAGTTCACAAAACTGTAATTTTCATTATCACAATATTCTGATTATGGTTCTTGTCCCTGTACAACTATTAGACCTTGTACAGATTTTCTTTTTGTAAAACTACAAACAAATCCTGGTCTTACAGTCAACAAAATAAGACCTTCACATTTTCATGTAACTAGATGATGATGTGAAGACTAAATATGTTAAATACCTGTATCAGGAAGCAATAGTTAGCATATTATACTATACAATCAACTTGTATCTTTCTACACACTATCCAAAGCAGAGAACTGAAACTATTAAAATAATGAAAGTAAACTTTTACAAAATAAAAATGATTCCTAAGACTTGGGACTGAAAACTCCTGGAATTCAAAAGACAGAATTGACTTTTTTGTTGGACTAACCTTAGCATTTATGGAGGGTCTGATGGTTACGTTTCACAAAGTACCACTTGAGGATGAAATTAAAACTGATGTGTTTAATAACTTGTCCGAATGACAGTATTTATTCTACTGTAGTTTGACGTAGGTTTTTGTGATTACAGAGTATTCGGAGAATCAGAAGATAACGCCAACAGATCTGCCAATGAAATTCAATTATTAGTTCCTTCCAGAAACCAGTAGTTTTTATTTTGTGCAGATTACATACACAGGGTAAACCATTTTCATAAAAAAAGTTCTGATAAATCACACTTAAAAGCAAGGCAAAACTGTTGCTTTACAATTATTGCCTCAAAAGAATAGAAATTTTTATAATAAAATTGATTTTTTAAATATTTGCCTATTATAATATCTGTAATTCTCGCCTGATGCGGGGATAACAACTATCATAATAGAGAGGAAAGATTTATTTTTTAAAAATATATTTGCAACTGGGTCCCTAATCCCGTTGCTTAGCTGAAGGGCATTTCTTAGTTGATTTGATATAAGAAAATTTGCTTGTAAAGCCAAGCACCTGGCACTTTCAGCCATCTAGCTGTTTAAGAAAGTAGGAAGAGGGGGTTGGAGTGGTTGAACAGCAAGATGGCAGAAAGGAAGCAGGAATGGCAGCAAAGTAAAACTGCCACAAGGTGGGTGCTGCCAGGTGCCAAAGGAACGCTGAGACCAATATTTAGTAAAGCCTACTGTACACCATGTGAGGTGCACAGACGGAACTACACCCATACAAGGGATATTCCTTAGCTCCCTCTTTGGAGGATGGCTTTACTGATTTAAATACTTTATTTGGATTTAGCATTAAATGGGCAGAAGTGCTGTTACACGCAATGGCGTTAATAATCAAAACTGTTGCATTCTTTGTTTTTATTAAGATAAGTGAACTGACTGATCTTCTAAAAAAACTTTTAGGCTGCACTGGATTGTCTTTATGTTTTCACTGAAAAAATAAGACTTAAAACCTTGCTTGAAAAAGTGAAAGAAATCTAAACCAGTTATTTATTAAGGAAAAATGTTTGGTACAAATCTCTAAAAGGTACAGAGAAAGTGTACTAAACAATACTTTCCAATAATAAAGTGAACTTGTCTCATGTCCAAGTTCTGTTTGCACATTGCAGCTATCCTTTACTGTGAATTGCCTTGGCAATATATAATAAAGTGGGGTAAAAACGGTGATTTTCCACAAAGTTGAAAATATTTATTGTGTTTAATTATATTTTGAACATTGGATGTGTGGTATAGAAACTGTAGCTAATGACTCACAATATGCAAAAGTAAAGAGAGAAATAAATCTTATGGTTTTCCCAAAATTTAAAAAATACAGAAACTTTTTTTCCCCTCCACGTGGGGTAAAAAAAGTGCCATGATGGGGTAAAAAAAGTTAGTCCTCATTTAAGGCTAATCCATAGCCTAAGCAATGTAGAAATAGGCTATTAAACATGAAGTAAGGAAAGATAATGTTCACATAAATTTCTGAAAAGTAAAGTGCACTCCTTAGCATAAAAAAATATAGATATGAGGCCTGTATCACAAAAAAATAAGAGAACTAAAGAAAAGAAAAATGGATCCTTGACCAATGACAAAACATAGCTTGTTACAATCTGAAAGAGCAAATGCAAATAATCTCTGATCTTCTCTCTTTACATTTCTCATTTTCTTAGGCGAGGGAACCCTTGTCTTTTAATTATGTTGTATCTTTGAACTGCCTCATTTTCTTCTTCAAATCGATACCACTGTTTCCCTTTTATATCTAAATCAAGAATTGGTGTTGCAGGTCCAACAAACTAAGCCCTCACTCTGACTATTGCAGCATCCTCTTTTGGAGGCCATCCCCACCTCACTTGTTTATTGTCACTTGAAACAGCTTTACGCGACATGAATTTTACTTGCACTTTAATTGGGGGATTTTCATCCTCCAAAACGTCAAGCACTTTCCCCCAGTAGTGGGTCTTTTCCCAGTAAACTGCATAAAACTCATCTAGCTGAGTATCTGCATAATGAGGAAGCCTTGCTGCTAGGTTTTCATGAATCAGTGACCTCTTCATAATAAGTGATAGGGTATCCATATTAGATTCGTCAAGTTCTGATCCAACAAGCTTGGACTCATCAAATTCTGTTTCTGAACTTGAAATCTCTGCATAGGGCTCATATAGCTCTGAGTCAGAGTCCTCAATAATTTTCTTTTTGGTAGGCTTCTTCTTAGACTGCTGCTTAGCTTTTTCCACCTTAATAAAGTCAGTGTGTGTAATAATTTTGGCATGCATGCTAATTCGACTTTTCTTTGCAGGTTTATTGTTCTTGAATACATCATTCATTTCATTTACAGTTAAATAATGTGAAATGATACCTATAAGTTCATCTTTAGTTAGTGCTAGTCCCATTTCTGATATATGCCGTAGGTACATTGCAAACTTTTCTTCTAACTCACGAGTCAACCATGTACTTCTTCCTTGTTTCTGGAGAGGCATGTTTTCTCTAGTCTTCTTGATATGCTGTGAGAGCATTGTTGGGGACAAGAAATATTTTTTAGCTGTAGTTTTAATGTGCTCCTTGTTCAACTTCTGAAATAGCAGCAGTAATGCTTGCATCAGTGTAGAGTTTGGGAGTAGGCTTGTAAACACGAGGCATGGCTAATTCCTCCTTACTGATTTACACTAAAACATGCAAGAGAATTCTCTAGAATGTAAACAAAGCATGGCAGATATAGAAAATAGGATTGATATATGTACAGAAAATGGGTTTAATGAGAGAGAATGCTACATAAAAGTAGGTGGGGTAAAAAAATGCCTTTGTGGGGTAATTAAAGTGAGGCACTGTTTTTACCCCATTGCATAGGGACAAAATGGGGTAAAAAAAAATCCCCCTCACTGTGTCATAGCCATAATAATCTGAAAAAGCTACTTAAATTAATTGAAGAATTTGACATCTTGTTAATAAGATCCTGAGTTTCAAAGGAATCCTAGCTATATATGAAGCATGGCATTCACTTGAAAAAAATATCCAAAATCTTTTTTGTAATGAGACCTTTTTGTTTTGACTTCAAATATTCACTATTAATTCTCTGTTATACCTATAGCCTCTGTTTTTGCACACAGCCTTCCTATGATAATAGAGTGCAAGCTGATATACTTTGGGAAAGTGCTGAGTCTTCGGATAAAAAAACTGGGGGGGTCACTGTTTTTACCCCACATACCCCCCTAACTTTTTTTACCCCACTCTATTATAATTTACTTCAACTGCAAAACAGTATCTTGCTGTCCAATCTCTCTAACTATGAAGTTTTCATAATAAAACTAATATTGTAATACTTACCTGAACACCTGAATTCGCCCTTAATCCCACTAGCCTGAACAACTCTCAATTACCAATCCACTATTGGGAATTTTAACAACCAGCATTACCAACGCTGCAGGTAAAATCTGGTCACTTGAGCTACCATAACAAACAGTTGGCAATGCTGATGTAGGTGTGCGTCGATACTCCCACTTCCGTCAATTGCTGTATTCAAGGTCAAAATTGATATGGGGAAAGGAGGGTGGGAATTATTCAGGTGTTCAGGTAAGTATTACAATATTAGTTTATGAAAACTTCATACTCCAAATACACTCCCTGAACACCTGAATTCGCCTGATTAACATTTAGGGGAGGAGGGATCAATTCTATTGCACGCCTTTTGACAACCGCAGAGATAGTAGCTCACCAATCTGCTCTGCATAAAATATCCATTTAGTCATACACTCACCATATCAATCAAAGCTTTCAGTGAAGAGACATGTTGGAGAGTACTTTGATCAACAGTCAGGCAGTACTCTTGGTCCGTCAATCTCCCATGTGGCTATTCATAGCCTCTCACGTATGGAAGGAACTGAAGCAGTGTGCCGAGCCGCTGATCCTCCGGATAAGGCCCGATGATCAATGAGCGAAGAAGTATCTCAGCACCGACGAAATAGCCCAGCCTACTAGAGCACCCCCTTGGACTCTCGTAGGGAAACTATCAAAGACTAAGATACTTAAAACGTACTAAACCTAAGTTCATGTAATTATACTATCACTGTTGCCTAAGAATTCTAAAGACTAAAAGGAATTCCTCTATCTGGTTAACCTAAGAATCTCCTCATTAAGTGAATACCTCAGCTAGATGAACGCACACTAGATAATAGACTTCGCCGCTACACGTGGACTAAGGGAATTACCCTCCAAACCTACACACTAAGCGAATACCACCTCAGCTAAATGAACGCACCCTAGGTAATAGACTTTGCCCGTACACGTGGACTAAGAGAATAACCCTCCGAACCTCCGCACTAAGCGAATACCACCTCAGCTAAATGAACGCACACTAGATAGTAGACTTCACCACTACACGCTATGAGGCGAATCGAATGTCTCATAAGTAGAGAAAGTAAACACTGAGACAGACTTCCAAGTAGCTGCCTCCAGAATAGACGGCACTGAATGATTCCTTGGAAAGGAAGATGAAGCGGACCTACTCTGGATACTGTGCAGTCAGGGAAATCAGAGCTGAAGACGATGAAGATAAACCCTGAGAAGCCTGGGAAATCACCTCCCTCCAAAACTAACTAATCGCATTCTTTGACAGCAGATGGGAAGGATTCCGTGGAGAGAGAAGAAGTGTCTGCGGAAGCGGACGGAGTTTCCCAACCGTTGATAAATAGACTTTAATGCTCGCACCAGACATACAGATATCTCCGCTGGATTGCCAGTAATGAACACTTGCAGATAGGAACTTTAAACAAACAAGGCAGAGTTTTAACCCCCAACTCTGTCTTTGTCACAAATTCCGGATGACAGACATACGTATCATTTCTCACATAGGAACCCAACCTAGAAACTGCCTGAAGCTCACCCAACCCTTTAGCTGAAGCTAAAGCTGTAAGAAAAGCAACTTCTTAGTCAATGTCTTAACGTTATAGCTTCAATGGGTTTAAAGGCAGGGGAACAAAAGAAAACAAAATTGAAGTACTTCCGACAAGTCCCACGGAGGGGTCCTGAGTCAGTAAGACAGGACGTTCAATCTTAAAAGAACGTAATAAATCATCGATTATCTTACTACTAGAGATTTCAGGAAGGTGGAAACTAATTGTACAGCTAATCGTTGAGCGGTAGTCAGCAATAGCTGAATACGAAAGACCCTTGACTTTTCGAAGGAATAAAAGAAAATCAGCTATTTGGGCTATGGAAGGTCTAGAGATGGAATGACCTTCCTTAAGACACTAACTTCTATACCTTGTCCAGCTGAACCTGGTAAGGCTTACGGGTTGACTCTCTCAAGATAAAAGAAAACTATCTAGACACAGCTTTAGGGAGTACGGACTGTCTAGCGGCTCTCTCTACAGTCGCCCTGCAACTAGGTACAGCATGCGAGGGTTCGGATAATAATAGTGAGAATGCGGTTGTCTGAGAAGTAGTTTCACATGGGTAAGGACATCAGAACTTCAGTAGGGAGCTCTAAGAGTTCCGGAAACCAAGCGTGTTATGGCGAGCAGGGAGCTATTAGAGCCATAGATGTCTTGACACACTCCCGCAATTTCCCTATTACCTGGTGAATGAGACCGGATGGAGGAAAGGCATACACCTGCATATGATTCAAATTTGTAACGTTACATCAGTGCCTATCGACATGGGGACCACCATTGGTGAGAAATAAACCGGAAAACGATGGTTTAGTCATGTCGCGAATAAGCCCACAATTGCTGGCCACTTCCGGAGAACCTGACATATTACTTCCACTCTCCCCCCCAAATACCTGTTGGGAGCGACTTAGCGAATTGGCCAGTACGTTGAGACTCCTGATATAAATTGGGATGATGAGAGACTTTTTGTTCTTCGCACCCTCTCAAGACTCTCTGTGCTATAGTACTGAGTTCTGTTGAGCCTGTTCCCACCACCTCCCCCCTCAGTTCTTCAGACACGACATGACAATTACGCTGTCGCTAAGCATAGCCACTACTCTGTTGTGCACTAGGACTGAAAACAACTGAGGGCTTCCTTTACAGCCCTGATTTTCACGAAGATTTATTGACCCCTCTCGTTCCCGAACCCCCCCACAGAGGCCTAAGGCCTGGGTTTCCTCCAAGGTTGTTTTTGAACCTTGATCTGAGGCATCTGTGTACAGATGAATGTCAGGAAGAGGGGAATCAATAGACCTTCCCCGCGTAAGATGCACTTCTGACTACCAACCACAGATGATCCAACAGGCAAGAATTGCTCCTGACTATAACTGCGTTCTCGTTGCGGAAGTCCCAGGGATTCCCGAGACACCTGAAGAGAGAGCGCATCGAGACATGAGACTCCGGAATTAAAAGAGAGAGATTCTTCCTAAGAGGGTTCTCCAAGCTAGTACCGGCCGTTCCCTGCTGGATGGGAACCCATCTATCTGCTGAAGGACCGACTGGATCCTCTCCAAGGTTGTGAAAACCCTCAAAGGGAGAGAGAGAATCCTACCTGAATAGGTAAAAAATTCCATAAGAATTCCCTCACTCTTACTAGCTCCTCTAGAGAGGGGACAAGGATCAACGAATCATCTAGATACCTCAACACACCGTATCCTCGACAATGCATAATTGCCGACAATGGAGACATGAGTCAGAAGCAACCACGTTCATCATACTGGCTACATCATCATCCTTGAACAAGAATTAGCTAAGGCTAATGGTGTTCTAAGCAATCCCTCTTATGAACGTCCAGATACTGAGGGGGAAGATGACCAAGATAGAAATTTTGACTTTCCTGCTCCAAACGTTGTAGACGAAGCCAAGCATTCGCTTGGTGAGCCAGACCCCTCAAGATAAATTTATTAGGCTGCCAACAGCCACGGATCTGAAGGGGCATAGCCGTCACTCTTTAGAACCTCATTACAGTAAACTTGACAGCATCCAGAAAGAATGCGCAAGAGCCTCAGTCTGATTGCGCAACACATCCTCCAGGCACCTGCTTCCCTAAGAGAAGTCCCTAAGAGCCGAGACAATGCCGGAGACTTAAACAGGATTGCCTCGACCAATTTGTTGAATAGCAACCTGACACCTTCTGAAGGATTACCTCAAACTGTGTAAATCGTCCTATGTGGAGAGAGAAGAGAGAGTGCTGTCTATTAGAAGCCACTAACGATGCTAAACGAGCGTCCACCTCCTCCAAAGCCCGGCTAACCCGATCGAACCAAACCAGCCAACACGAAAAAGAGGCAGGGGCTGGCTTAGTGTCATAAAAAGCCTCAAAATAAAAAGACTGAATTGACTAAATCAGGAGGTCTGGAGCTCTTGCTTGAGAGTACGAAGAAGTAACATACTCAAGCATGCGTCTGTAGTCATTACTGCTGGCAAGAGGCCATTCTAAGTCCGCCAGAATCTCCTGCACCTCCGGATAAAAATCCTGTTCCGCAATGTCCAAACAGTCTAAGACAGACAAAGGAGGAGGTACTGAGCGATGCCCGGACAACGATGAAGAGTCCGCAAGCGGACCACCCTAACCAGAATGCTGCGCACCCACACCTACTCGGGTACCCAGAGCTGAATCCGCATAGTTGAACCCACTGGGGAGAAGAGAAGGATGAACCGATAAAAACCCGGAGCCAATTCCCCATTATTACCAAAGGGAAGACAAGTGAGAGTAGCCAAACCCCCATTTGCTAAATCCTGGGGGAGGGACAGAAGATGAAGGAGGAGGAGGGAGAATGAAAGAGATAGAAGCTACCCTCTGAGTTACCGCCGTGGAAAATGCAGGCGATGAAAGTCGCGACCGCTCAAAGAAGGTACCGCAAGCCCTACCAAAACTGCGGAGCACAAACCCGAACTGGAAGCGACAGGCAAACCCTGTGAAATACCTGATACTACCTGAACAGCCGCTTAAAGCGGAAGCAAGGGGTTGCGCATACCTGAAGGGTTGGAACATGAGACCCCTGCAGCCAAAATCTGCCAAAACTGCGTTTTCACCTATCCGGAAGCTCCTCCTACCAGAGAAGACTGTACTGAGGAAGGAAAGGCGGGAGGCAGAGGAATAGCAGACACATAAAAAAGAAGTTACCTGAGAGGAGGAAAACCAAAGTCGAAGAAGGAGGGAAAACGGAAGATGCAGAAGCTGCAGGAAAGACTGGAGCAGAAGAAGAGACTGAAGAGAGAGCAACAGAGAGTGTGGGAGCAGGAGATGAAGTGACAGATAACCCAGAAGAAAACTTAGAACGAAAAGGACAGAAGTTACACCGAATCTGGCCCCCGCCTCAATAATCCTGAAATATATCCGACATGAATTCTGGACACTACTGTGTCACATACTCTCTAATGTTAGAGAAACCATTCAAAAAATAAACCTCTCACCATGGGTCTTTACCCGTTGAAAAAACCCAGCAATTGCAGGTCCTGCAAACTACTTTTAGAAGTCGAAAGGACACTCCAGAATCCGCCTTACTAGATGAAGGAGTTGAAAACACAGGGAAAGAGGAAGCTACAGTAGGAAATTCAGAAACCGTCGGAAGTTAGGAACAAAAGCAGGATTCTGCACCACAGTAACTGAAACATTGACTTGAGACTGAACCAGACCAAAAAGAAACGATGAAGGAGAAACTCTTGAAACTCTTGCCAGAGCAAAAAAACCACTCGAACCCGAAACCGGAACCCATCCAGGAGAACGACTCCGCACCCTTAATACCTTCTCACTACCTAACCCAAACCTATCCTCCTTTATCACACCTAGACCTTGATCCTGACTAACATTATCAACATTAAATTTATCAATACTACAAGGGGGTTGGAGCGGGGGGGATCCTTCACTGCCTGCTCCGCGCCGAGGGGGCCGGCAGACCCTACCCACTCAGAGGCTTGCGGTTCTGCCATTACCCTCAGCACCCGTTAGGGCTGGTTCTGGAACATACAGGGGAGCTGAAAAGGAAGGATTAGACATCCTAACACTACTACTATCCCTATCTGAGAAATGTTGAAGAACACTAGCTATTAAATTTTCCATACTACTTGCAATCCTATCCTCTATCTGTTTGACTACCTCTGAACTCGCCAAATCCATCAACTGATCTGTAGCAGAAGCTTGAGACACTTGAGGCAACGAGAATCTGACCAACATCTGCCACCCTTACTAGCCAAAGACTTACGATGACGAATGTAATCCTCCATCTCTTGTGCCTTCCAATTGGAACATTCATTGCAATGAGTCTGGACATCACATTTAACCTTCCTACATACCTCACAGAATGTCTATTGTGTCTCAAGGTACTCAACCGTCTCTGACAGGAAGAAGCGATGAGCTCCAGCATTCACAGTCGTAGGGGCAGTCTGGGTAGACGTTGAAGCCGGGGCATGGTAGTAGAAGGTGAAAGAGTCCATGATGACCAATCGAGACCGGAAACCAGTGAGTCCACTTCTAAAAGACGGTCCACATCGAAGATATCCAGAAAACCGGTAAATAAAATCCAGGTCATCACTAGAGGTCCAAAATGCAAGAGAAGTCGGGCAATAGGATTAAAACCTCGCACTGCAGAGGGAAACAACCTTCCAGCAGCGCGAACAAAAGCAATTGATAAAAGTGGGAGTGTCAGCGCACACCTGCGTCAGCGTTGCCAACTGTTTGTTATGGTAGCTCAAGCGACTAGATTTTACCCGCAGCGAATTCAGGTGTTCAGGGAGTGTATTGCAATATAACATTTTAGTGCAACTGTGCGGTTTTTTACCTGTTCCGCCTTGACATCATTGTTCTCTATCTCCTTCATGGTCTGTCAGCTTAAATTACATATCTCAAATCAGATCATCTACCAAGCCACTGTAAGACGATTTAGTTATGCCTTAGCATCCACAACTAATCCTAAAGTCACTCTATGCCAGTATAAAATATCCATTATAATTTGAATGCCGCAGTTTATGGTTTCTGTAATTTTCTGTGGGAAACTATTCTCACCTTATTCATATTAAACTGCTGATCCTTCCAGCCCAAGATTAACTACTGAGCCATATATCTTAATAGTCTACAGCTAAAGATGAGGTATTTTAAGTTCATACTAGTACTCCTAGTACATGTCTCCACTGGCCATTTCTGCCAATGAATTGCGCCAAACTGATTTTGTTTAACACACCTTTTAGCACAGAACTTAATTGCAAGATCACTACAACATTAGAAAAGTATTTACAGAAGTGATCTACAGCTTCGACTGGAATCCCAATTTTTTTCTGAAATTGCCAATCTTCGAAAGTCACAATTCAATCTTACACTTTGGCACATGCAGCTCCTACTTGGCCTTGACCACAATAATACAAGGTTGTAGCATGATTGATCAAAGCAGGTCATGCCCTGAGTCTTGAGCTGTTTAAATTTGGCCAAAAAACAGGTTGCGGTTAAACTCTATTTGCCAACTACAATTATCTTCTTAATGTCAACTAACAGCATTGCTTTCACGTCTGCCTACTTTGATTCCAAAAGTTTCCATCAGCTGTATCAAACATATGGCAGCAACATGCAGAGCCTACCAGTAACCTGTGAAGAATTTCTAAGTTTAAGCTAAGATTCAGTGCTCGATATAGTACTCATTTGCAGCATATACAGCTATTAGGTGATTACAGAAGAATGCGCACATTTTGCAAAGTGGGGCAAGTATATTTAATAAAAGAGGAAGGTTTTTCCCATGGGTCAGCCATGTGACTTTCAGCACTGCAGCAACAGATCTTGTCAAAATTAATTATTTCCCAGATAAGGATGGAAGGGATTGTAAGGGACCGCATGGCAGTCCTACGGGCACACGTGTGTGAGAATCCATTGGACAAAACAAGATAAAGTATCCCGCTTTCTCCCTCTCCCTCCCGTGCATCAGCTGGAGGGGAGCGCTCGAAGGAACCTAACTTCTACCATACAATATTCCAGTTTATTTCTCTCTAACCATTGTTGTCTCGATTCATGTACAATCACCACTACTTGCACTGCCATGCAAGCATTCCGATCATGTACTCATAATGTTCCACTGAATCTTCTGTATCAAACTGTATGTTCCTGTTTGTGAAGACGCCAAACGTCTCACCATTCCACATATATTATGCTACTGCATTGTATTCATTAATCTGTCTCAAACCTCATGTGAATGTCCATATGTGGAATTTCCTGGCCTTTCTATTGATATATGTTTTATCATTGTACATTTATTTGTGTGTAGAAACTACACTGCGGTTCGCAACAGCTAATAACAACTTCGAAGATTCTGTACATTCATTCAGTAACACCCACGCGCCAACGAACCCTTCACCGCCTCCCCGACTCAGCTTTCCGCCGTTCCTGAGCCCTCAGTAGATGTCCAACCCTCAGAGATGACCCACCCCACCACAGAAACCCTGTATGCCTCCTCCAGGCAGACTGCCGCCGCCCCCGAACTCGTACTGGACGACCCAACCAACGAAGGACCAGCCGACATCATCCTTCAGCCTGCCGCCATCCTCCTCGAGCTGGCTACCGAAGGATCAGCTGACGTCATCCTTCAACCCGCTGCCGTCCTCCTCAAGTTCCTGCTGGCCGGCTCCACCCTTCAGCCTCCTGCCCGCCCAAAGCCCAAGCCCTTTGCACCCATTCAAATTGTCCGCAAGACGATTTCTGCATCAGGGCCTTGCTTAGGGGGTTAGTATTGTAAGGGACCGCATGGTGGTCCTACGGGCACACGTGTGTGAGTCGTCCATCGGACAAAACAAGACAAAGCATCCCGCTTTCTCTCTCTCCCTCCCCCCCATGCGTCAGCTGGAGGGGAGCGCTCAAAGGAATGCAACTTCTACCATACAATATTCCTGTCTATTTCTCTCTAACCACTATAGTCTCGATCACCACTATTTGCATTGTCATGCAAGCATTCCGATCATGTACTCAATGTTCCACCGAATCTTCTGTATCAAACTGTATGTATGTTTCTGTTTGTGAAGACACCAAATGTCTCGCCATTTCACATATATTATGCTACTGCATTGTATTCATTAATCTGTCTCGAATCTCATGCAAATGTCCATATGTGGAATTTCCTGGCCTTTCCATTGATATATGTTTTATCATTGTATGTTTATCATGTCTCTCACAATCGCCATCTGTTTGTCTGCCGACAAGTACAGATGTCTGACACATAATCTCTGTTTTGCCCTGTCTGTGTGTAGAAACTACATTGCAGCTCGCACCAGCCAATAACAACTTTGAAGATTCTGTACACTCATTCAGTAAGGAACCACCAATAAACTAGACAACACCCAGCCAGTATGTTACTCAATACCTTCCTTACAGGATGATAGAATTTAGGCCAAGGGCCAAATGCTGGGACCTATGAGGTAATTCAGTGCTGAAAGGGAAATTGAGAGTAGAAAGGTTTGAAAGGTGTAACAGGAGGAAAACCTCTCAGCTGCACTATGAAACATTGCTAGGAGAAGGTGGAAAGAAAGATATAAGAAAGAATATGAGTGGAGGTACAGTGCACGAAAATGAAGGGGCTTGCAGCTAGGGGCCAAAGGGACACTGCAAAGAACCTTAAGTAATACCTACAGTGCACCACATTTGATGCACTGATGGCAATAACCCCCTATAGTGTTTCTCTGATGGGTATCATTCTTTGTGGACTGTCGTTTATTGCACAGATCTATTTTTCATTTCATTTATTACTGGGTGCAACAGTACAGAAAAGAGCAAATTTAGAGTGAACTTGTAACTCTGATCTAAGCACACAGCTGTGGAGTAAATACTGTTGATTGCACTGACAAATTAGTCAAAAATAACAAAAAAGGAAGTTAATAACAGCAAGTTTGGAAAATGCAAGGTTCTCAGTGGCATTGACCAAGATACCTGTGACTTTTTTTCAACGTGGTTCTTGATAGTACAGAGGGGACTTTTGGTGTTGCTGTAAAGAAACAGCTACCTACTCTGACTGTTGGAAATTGTATAGTACTGTCTGTATTACTTCTTGAGCCATCACACCATTAACCCTAGTTTGAACTTCGTCAGTCAGGATGACCCTAATATAAATAAATACTAATTCCATTGTGTCTCAGCAGCATGACTATAAAAGGGCAGTACTAACATGAAACAGTATAAAAAAAAATGTACAATGGATATTCTTCCACATATTGTGTTTCAAAGTAATAACTAGAAGGTTCAGCAATCAGGAACCTATGCTTTCATCAAGCAAGCATACTTGTCTGGAACCTGATGACTTCAGTATTTCAGCAACTTTGAATTAGTTTATGTAAGAAGACTGATTTTGTGTACTCTCAGGTTACAGTCAGCAATATTGCAGGGGGAGAAGCACAACCCCTAGCTAGGTCAGGGAATGGAACCCAAAGTAAGGTTAGGTTAGGATATAGCCCTGGACTGTATTTATTATATGAAAGCCATGGCCAGGACACACATTCAATAGAAAAGTCTACATATCAGGCGCCAAGTAGCACAAATAAAAAAAAAAAAAGCCAGAAAACACGTTTCCTGTAGAGTTTTTTAAAACCATAGAAACTTTAGAATTTAACTTGCAGTTTTTTTTTCACACCAAATTGAATCTTGAAGTACCCTTTTTAATACACTTTCTGTAAAACTAATCTATATAATTGTAACCACTTACAAATTACTTACTTTGAAAACAAAAAAATATGTCTGTACATTAAAATCTTCCTCCAAATACGCACCTAAAAACAAATAAAAAGTGTAATTAAAAATTAACTTTTGAATAACGATATTTAAATTGCAATTAGATGAATACTTGGAATTTTTTAATGAATAGGCACTTTAAAGTTTTATATTAATAATAATAAGTAAAATTCTAATTGTTAACAATACTAAAGAATGAGTCCAAATAATTATAATAATTAATTATACAAATTGAAATCACCATAAAATGTTAATGTTCATTATTCACTAATAATTATCAAAAATTATTTATTATGACAGTCATAAAGAGGGTACTTCTAGCTTCAATTTTGTTAAAAAAATTTTCTCTAAACCCTCTACAACTCGCACCTCCCGCTCAGTAGTGGTGTAGCGGCGGCCTCCCACTGAAGCGACACAAGACACGACCACGTCGCGCTGCGTTGTAATTTTACCGTGCTCGAAGCAGAAATGACTATAAAGGGTTAGAGTTGCCAAATGTACAAACGCAGACCAGGTCATGAAAATATAGTTATTGAATGATGTTTTTATGCAATAAAACTATTTGACCATGTGTGCCATTTTGGTGTTCTACTTGACACATGATATGTTGTTGTATGTTGCTTTCAGTAGTTTCTCTAAATTTCTCACTGTTCATTTCAGGTGTTTCTCAAGAATTGTGTTATGCCACTCAAAAAAATGTGCATTTTTTAGATTTAATGTAATTTTTGCAAAAAGCACTCTTATACAAGTATGCTTTGAAAATTTATGGGATTCTCTGATTAGCATATTCGTAGTTTTTGAGTCCCAGGCTGACCTTCATATTCATCAGTTACAGGGAACCACAGCGGGAAAGCTGGGTTCTTGTGCGGGGATGAAAAACAAAACCAGTAAATTCCAATGATGTACTGAGTCTAACCTAAATTGCTCCTTAAATGATCAGTGTCTGGACACACCCACCTAATCTACCCTAGTGCACTGTAACTTGAAATATATCAGCCTTTCACTTAATCTAACCAGGGTGCTGGGTACTGATCTGGCTGGGAAAGACGGATGGCATTCATCCCCCTGGACTTCCCACCTAGGGCATTGTCAATTAAAATAAATATGGTTGCCTTTTTTCCCTTGGATTGCTCACCTAACCTACCCTGGGCACTGAAAATTAAAATATGTACAAGTGTTTCAATCTAACCTAACTTTACCTGGGGTGCCATGTCCTTACCTGAGCCCTGCTAACATAGCCTGCTTACTTCGAAATTGTGTGGTATGAGTTTTAAAAAAACTTTAATGAAACAAAATCAGAACTTGAAGAAATCACGGGGAGGTTACAATACTTCTTGTCATTTCGCTTGCTTTGTATTTTCACCCACCTAAAAAACCTGGCTTTCCTACTGCAGCCCCATAATTGCAGGATATAAGGAGTTCCAGTATCATTAAACTACCATGTTACTGAAATGAGTGTCAGAAACAGTCAAAATACACTAAATAATGCAAATCAGCCAAAATAATCCAAAGAACAAGTTACAAGTGTGTACCAAGGGAACTTGACCAAGAACTGAGGCCGTCTTTTTCAAGCAATATAAACTCCAAAATCCCACTTATTTGTAAAACATAGAACAAATGATGCAGTCAGTTTCAATGTTGTTCATGTGCCATAAATAACAAAGGAAATTCCAAATATATTAGCCACACCCCACTGATCTAAATAAAATCTGGTCAGAAATAAACAAAGAACTTTGAAAATTCCAAGTGGCTCACAACTTTTGTTGGTAAATACCTGCTAAAAATAATTTTTTGGTAAATATTTATATGATTTTCTTATTAAACATATTAAAGAGACTTAAAACCACAGCATAAAAAATCAATATCAAGTATTGGCCACATTTCTTGGTAAATGTTTAATACCAAAACCACTCCTATGAGCAACAAATTTAGTACCAGCCCCTTGGGATGCATGCTAAAAAAAAAAAGCAAAGGACGGTAAATATCTCGGTGACAGTATATTTGCAATATATCTTAAAACAAATTTCTTAAGTACATTAAGGAGACTTAAGCACACAGCATTAAAGTCACATATAATACCCATTCCTTATATGTAAATACCACGTAGTTTTCAAATCTTACCCTTTTCTATTACCATGGAAACTAATGCTAATTGCCTAGCTTAAGTTTGATAGCCTACCTTAGGAGTGAAATATTCTTAGGATGTAGGCTACTCAAGCCTAGACCTCTGCTACAAGACACACTCTGGCTACCCAAGGGTAATCTACAATTTCAATGGGCAGTTTCGTCATATATGTCTAATATCCTCAGATATGATACATTGGAGAAGTTTCACAATATAGAAAACTTGACACTTTCAAGGGGAGGAAATGGGGCACTCCTACAGTTTAGGGGCCCAAACTCACTGCATTACGTAAAGTTAATATCAGCACACAGATTTATCAAATATTTACTGAATCATGGAAAACAATGAAAAAATAGCAGTTTGTCTGCTTACACTATGAGTGTAAAAAAAAAACGAAGGAAATAAAAGGGGAAGTAAATAAACAAAAACATGTCTTAGGGGATACGGACCCATAGCATTTTGAGAATATGCCGCTTTAATCTAAGTACCAATGAACTTAAAATGTACCTGGATGAGACTTACTTGCAGTGTAATGAAGAAGAGTTGTCAATTACACAACAAAGGAACGAACACTACTCACGATGGGCTACAAATGAAGGCACTCACTAACTGAACTGATTCAACTGAAATTGAAGCCGATGGGCAGTGTTGCCAACTATAACCGACCAAATAACCCTACAGAATTGCTGAAAAGCGCCCCTAATCCAAAGTTAAGGGCCCCACACGAACTATTTGGACGCATCAGCAATCAGGTTCAGCATGTAGATTCTTGGTTTTAGATAACTAATGCGCATAGACAACTGTATCCTCTAAGGTTTTGTAATTTTATAGTCAGCTAAATACTTAACCGAGTAAGCTTCATCAAATAATGAACAGAGAATACAGTGAAAATAAAAGTAGATTAAAGCTAAAGTGTACTGAAGTGGCAATATTACATTGTGAAATTTAATTTTAAATTTTTCCACGCCTTCATAAGAATCCTTACCTTGTGTTGTCACTGGGTATTTTCACGAAAGTACTATTTTCTTTATTTAAAAACAGCAACCAAAAACGTAGCCTACAATTTTATTTTCATACAGTAATCATATAAATTATATCCCTAAATGCTAAGTGCAACGCCAATAATAACGTACTTTGTCGAAAAATCAGTCTTTAAACATTTCTGCTATGAACGTTTTGGCAATACAAAAAAAGCAGGCGAATTACCGTAACAGAAAACAGGAACGTTCGACTTTTTAAAATTTAAAATAGAATTTAAAAAAAATGCATGAACTATTAGTTAATGAAACACTGTAGTAGTGTTTCATTTCATACATACATACATACGATCGTACATGCGATCAGAATTAAGCAACACAGGGGCCAGCACGTACAGTATCTTAGCTAGATACATTAGATCATCCTTGGGAGTGGATGCAGCACTAGGAATCTCATCACAAAAGACTTGCAGAGAACCCAGAGGTTAACACCTTCTTGAGCCATCCTTCTGAACAGAAAAGGGCCTAGTATTAAGCAGTACGGCCTGGACATTGCTTCCCTAGGAAGAACCCCCAATGGTTTAGAGAACAGCTTATGAATGGAGCTTTTCATTCCCGTGGAATTCCTTTAAAAAATTTCAAAAAAGCACTCTCGCGGCTCCTTATGGTGAGAAAACCACCAATTGGCTGGGACATAGGGCTTTCAGACCCATTCCCTTATTATTAATAATAATAATAATAATAATAATAAAACACACACACACAGACAGGGTACAACACAAAGTCTTGATGTCAGAAAGTGCATGGATCTATAGCAAATTTAAATAACGCGGAACAGTTGGATGATTTGTGATTTTAGAATTTACACAATAAATGTTTGTTATATACAGTGAAAGGTGACGCTTACCACTTGTTTATTTTTATATACATTCATTTAAAAGTGGTTTTTGCACTGGCAGTTAATCTTTATACTCATAAAAAGACTAGTATATATTTTATTGTATAATAATGACAACAATATGAATACCAAAGTAATAACTATATTGAAACTTAAATAATAATGCTAATACTAATATAAAGAACTAAAAATATTGTCCGTACAAACAAAGAAATAGTCAATCACTATTTACAGTTTACTTTTATTTATGTAGCTGATATCACAGTTAGCAGCAGATTATTAAACACTAAACATTAATGGAGCAATTTTTCTTTTCCATCACTTTTCCTTCAAGAATCATCCTTCTCGCTCTACTGCGCACTACATCTCTCACTGCATTCAGATACATGCACAAACACACACACACATGCAGATACATACACAGTACACACCCATCGGTAGATACTAAATCGCTGTTAGGTCAACAGGACCGTAACAAATATTTTGGTTGTGATTTGATTGATGTTTGGGTCAGTTTACGATGCTGTTAATGGGGAATACAGTGGAAGTTCTTACAGATCATAAGCCGTTGTTGGATCTTTTTAATAAGCCTGATCTTTCTCCTAAGAGAGCTAGGTGGTTTTTGACAATTAGGGATTTTAATGCAAAACTTAAGTACATAGAAAGCAGACATAATGTGGTAGCGGATGCTCTTAGTAGAAGTTTTTATGATACAGAGGGTAACCAGGCTTGTTTCGTTGCTGGTGATTCTATAGACTGGGATATTAGCCTGGTAGAGAAGAAACGGGATGAAGATGAGGTCTTAGCAGATGCATAGCTGTTCCTCAGAGGTGAATTGATTAGGAAGGGTTATAAGTTGTCTTTTTCAGGTCTGGAGTTAGAGGGTAATTTGTTAGTTAGGAAAGTTAAATACAGGTTAAGGGGTGATGAGAATACAGGGGATACGACAATGATTGTAGTCTCAAAAGTTTTGATTCCAGTAGTTTTGGAAACAGTGCACTGTAAGTTTGGTAACCCACATATGGGGATTGAGAAGACATTTCATGAGATACGTAATAAATTTCTGGAAGAATATGTTGTCTTCCGTAGAGAGTTTTGTGAAGGGGTGCCCTTTTTTGTAATGCATGCAAACCAGCGAGGGTTACTTCTTGTAAACTGGGTTCTTTTCCTATCCTTAGTAGACCATTCCAGAGGGTCCACATGGATATTTTAGGGAATTTTTGTGAACTGGGGTATGGCTATAGGTATTTATTAGTAATGGTAGATGAATTGACGAGGGTGGTAGAATTTTTTCCGGTAAAGCATGAAACAGCAGATTTGGCTGTTACATTTTTCAGTGAGTTTTTTTGTTGTTACGGGCTGCCTGAGGTACTGATTACAGATAATGGTAGCGAATTTGTGAATAAGAGTTTAGAATGTCTGGCGGAAGTTATGGGGATACAGAAAGTAGCGATCTTTTCATATAGACCAGAAGCTAATGGGTTATGTGAACGAGCTAATAGGAAAAAGCTCGTGGCTCTCAGAACCACCATGTCCATGGGTGGCAATGGTATACATTGGAACCGGTATATAGATACGGTCCGTCATGGCATTAACACTATGGTCAGTGAGCCTATTCAGATGTCTCCGTCCGAGGCATTGTTTGGTTGCCCGGCGCTAGGTTCATTTGATTTGTTGCCCATTCTCGCAGGCATGATGCGGTTAGGTTGTTGATCTCTACAGCAAAAGAGAGACACGCACGTCTCAGTAGTAATCTCGAGTCAAAGACATGAGAGATGGTTGAGAGAAGCAATAGAAAATTAGCTGATGTACAAATTGCGGGGGCGATAACGTGTTCTCGAAGGTTAATGTTAGGAACCAGTTGAACTATAAATTGGAATCCAAATTTGAGGGCCCGTTTAGAGTTACTGAGGGGGAAAAAGGGAATAGGTTTGTTGTTCTGGATGAAAATACGGAGTTATTGAGGTTAATACATATATCTAAGATCAAGAGGACACCTTAATTGTGAAGGGGAGCTTGTGTGTTAATATGTTTTTTCCCTGTTCTCTTTTCCAGCTTGGTTTGAGTGGGTTTGCTAAGAGGGTAATTTCTGGGTTTTTAAAATGTGAAGACATTGGTCTGTAGGGTTTCATGGATTCTGGTTTAATTTTAGTCTGTTTTGTTTCCCCCGCCCCTTTCCGCACAAATGCGGCGGTTCACCATAATTGTTGCTTTATTTTTTTGTAATTCTTTTGTAATTTTATGGGAGTAATCTATGTTAAAAACGGCACAGAGGTACAGTAGAGTTCTATGGGCATTTTGGAAGTTTTGAGTCAAGTTTCTGATATATTGTATCAACCCACTGGTGAGCCTGTTATGATTTTGCGGCGATGGTTGATTTCTTTTATAGGGGGTGCTATGGTCTTACATATGATTTTGGTGACTTATGGTTTTGTGGTATTGTGAGATTGCATCCCGCAGGAGTGGTTTTGGTTTTTCTTCTCGTAACTGTGATTTTTGGTTAGAATGGTATTAGTTGGACAGGTTTCTGTCAGTGGTTATTGGATTTGGATACAACTGTTCGTTAGGCTTTGATGACATTACGGGGGTGGAATGATAAATTACAGAAGAGTTGCAAGGAATTGAGAAAATCCTTTAATGTGTTACAGCTATTAGTGGGATCTGGGGTGACCTAGACGTGACTATTGTTTTGTTTACGGTGCAAACTACGCTTATTAATATTGAGAAAGAAAATGAGTCTTTATTCGATGAGATTAAAATTCAAGTTCAAGCGGTAATAGCAGCCTCTCATGGGCGTATTTCTGGGGATGTGTTGCCTTTGCGGGTTTTAGAATCTACTTTGAAAAATGCAATGTATGAATGGGGTTCAAACATTATTTCCTGGGGAGCACTTGTATAGGTATTGAGGGGTTCTGAAGGTGGATTTGTCTGATAAGGGGTTAATTGTTGAAGTGCCTGTAAGCGATAAGAAGCCTTTTCTTAGTCATATCTTGAGGCCCTTTCCTAGTGCTTTCAAAGGTTCAGTAGTTTCATGGAATGGGATAGAAACTATGTACATTCTAGGGAAGGAGTTTCAACCCTCGGCAGTTGAAGGGTGTTTATTAGCTCATGATAGATATGTCTGTGATAGTAAGATTTTTCTTCTAGGGAACGTAGGCCTAATGGGGTGCAAATTAGAACTTGCTCATGACGAGACTCTTACACTGTGACTTTATCAAGTTCCCTCGCAATTATCATGTGACCTCTACAAAAACAGTTATGTTGATCTACTGCGCCAGACACACGATCTCCACCATGTGTGATGATGCTACCGATTCATTACTACTACAAGGATCACAGCTCTCCGATGGCTCATGCAGAGTTGTCTCAGAATGGTTCCTGGTGTTGAGCAGATGAATCTACTATTCAACTACCAAGTTATTTATGAAACACTTACACAGAAACCACAGCGTGATTAAGGTTCAGCCAGTTGAGGGGTTGATTATGATTCCTCCACTTGCTGAGGATGGGGAGGACGAGTTCGTCTTTCCCAAACACTACACTCTTCCCGGTATTATGATTTTGTTGGCCATATTAATTATTGTGATGTGTGTGGCCTATGCAAATATGGGTGCAAGCGTTGCGTGACAGAAGCCTGTACCAGAGATTCCATTGGCAATGATACATGGTGTGGTTAAATAATTTTATAATGTATTTTCTTGCTTGCGCCGAGCTTGGTCGTGCCAGGAATACAACAGTGGTGGCTGAGCTATGTTGACAGCTCCTATAGAATAAATAGTATATAGAAATGGAGCATTGAAATGTATGTCATATGATCCTTGATGGAATGTGCGACAGTGTTAGCATGTTTAAGAAATCTTGCGGCGAGATGAACACTTGTGCCAGCGTATACCAGGCTGTTTGTAAATTGTAGTTCTCGCGATGAGCAAAAGGAATTTGGGTCTTGGAAATCTAGGTGCCTCACATAGGCCCGAGTGTTGACCTTGTTGACCTGTATCGTGTCACGGGATCTCCACATCACAAGGGAGTGGCGGGAGAATGTTCTAGAATTATGAGTGTGTTCGTAAGCCCGCTCGAAAGTGGGTCATTGACGGTTAATATATTAGAATCTTGAGTACAGACAAATGATCTGGGCAGTAACTTGAACTGGTGAACGTTCTGCCGGGTGAGGGCGCTAGACTTTTGCCAGTAAAGGTGAGAAGTAATCCTTTCATTTTAAAACGCCCGATTGGACATTGAGTTAATTGTGTACTTTGTTGGTTTCATTGACATTTTATTATTGAATATTTTTCCCTCTTTATTGTCTTGCATATTTACCATGTAAAACCTTTGGGATGTGTTGGGTGATTCTGGTAAAATGGGAATTCTCCCATTTATGCATTTATATGTCTTTGTGTTTTATTTTAAAGGCGACCTTTTATTTCAGATGGATTTGTTAGTGGTCACATGTTAAGGGAATTTCTGACATATAACTATAACTTCGGTCATGACAGAATTTGACAGTAGTTTTGGGAAATGTAACTGATTGTTGTCAAAATGTATTTACCAGTCCGAGAGCTTGAATTTTCATTTACTTTTTTTTGCCAGAAGTTAAGGACAGTCTTTGACCTTCTCTTCTTTAATTTTGCTTTTGTTTTGTCATGTTAAGTTTGGGAATAAAAACTGTATTTTGGTAGAACATGAGTTTCGTCTAGCCTTGGTTTTTTTTTGAGCTATTACATGAGAGAGAGAGGGGTAGGAGATGAAAACTGACATTCTTAGGTTGACTTCGATGAGCAGGGATGACGGTGTTGACTTTAAAGGTTGGTTGTTTCTTGTGCTTTGAGATTTAGGATTTTGGTTACGGAAGAAGTCGGGAAAAGGATAATAAATATATATATATATATATATATATATATATATATATATATATATATATATATATATATATATATATGCATGTATGTATGTATGTATCTTACAAAATGAACTAGGCAGTCTCTCAAAGATGAATCTGCCATTGGGAAGTGGAAAACTCTGAGAGACTATCCCTCCTGAAAAAAAAAAGTTTCTACTCAAAAATGTTACTCTTCTTTGAATTCTGATTACCACAATTCATTGATATAAACAGCATTTTCTCAGTAAAAAAGTATATCAGAATGTATTATTACATCAATGGAAAGGGCCATCAGTCATTTGAACTCTCTAGGAACCAGATTAAACAAGCTACGGAACAAACATATCCTCCTTCGGATCTAGGCGTGTAAACTCAAAGATGATGAAATTGACTGGCACTCTGTCTAGGCAGTTCGGAGAGCGAGCTAGGAGCAAATACGCGAAGGATGTTGGAAGAATTTTTAATTTGAAAGAAATGCACATAGTTATCATGACAGGGATAACCAGGCTTATTTTTTTCAAGCATTTCGCCTTCATTTGTGCCCTTTTGACTACACTCTCTCATTTGCATCATGTTTCCAAGTATCATCTCAGCACTCAAGTTCGTCCAAAACCTGTATCTCTTAAGAACTGCAGGGCTTACCAGTATGATGGGAGCCTTCTTTATAACCAAACTTGTTCCAATGTTTATTTACATTTCTTGCCTCAACCTCAATTATGGCATTCTTCCTGAGGAGGAAAGGATGGTTCAACATCTTAGAGTATCTTTGCATTACTCTCCTGTCATAGCTCGTGCAATCAAAATATACTCTTTAACCAACAGTGTGGCTTCCATAAAGCGACACAAGACGCTCTCTAATGCCATTTCTCGTCACGCCTCTAAAGGTTGTGATGTTGCCTGGCATACAGCCTGTTATCGAAACTCCTTAATAATGGCATCATGACTTCGTGAATTTGCCTCTATTTATGGAATGAGTCAGCTCCTGTTGTATGAGAAAGTACGACATTTGCTTTTCCCCAAACACCTTCCCATTTTTTCCACTAAAGATTTCATTCAAATCTGCTTGCTAATAGTTCATAGTTCATATGAAGAAGATATATTACTTCATTTGTCATCTTGCTTTACCTTAGTGTAATTTTCATGACTGTATTAATTTTTTAGGTCTGTATTAATCAGACTGAAAAAATAACAGTTGTAA
Organism: Macrobrachium rosenbergii; assembly: GCA_039081455.1. Classification (NCBI taxonomy): domain Eukaryota; kingdom Metazoa; phylum Arthropoda; class Malacostraca; order Decapoda; family Palaemonidae; genus Macrobrachium; species Macrobrachium rosenbergii. The sequence continues at coordinate 64,487,003 of JANJGK010000005.1, forward strand.
TAACTAGGAATAGTTTTAACTACTTTATTTAAGGCTTTTGGTCTTGCTTTAAATATTCTATTTAACAATAACAACAGTTATCCTGTGATGAACCTACAGTGTTTCACGAACACTGAGTCCTTTAGAATGAAGTTATTAAAAACTTATACTTTACAATATGTCTTCAAAATTTAAATTAATCTAATGATGACATACATGTCTGGTTTTACAGTGCCTTAATATCAGTCACCCTTTACTCTATCATGGCTCGAGAAAGCGAATACGGGTGTAATGCAGGCTCCCCCACACTATCAAGTCTTGTCAAGAGTTGCTAGAAAGTCCGGGGAAAGGTGGCAGTCCAGTCGTCGTTTTAAGAATGATCTGAGCATAAGTCGTTATACCTGTATATCGGCGCTATTCGTGCTGAACGCTGATTGAGTAGCGTGGCAGAAAGTGTGTTTCTTTTCTTGTTTGAGCTAGCTTACGTCACTCAGATAAAACTAACGCTTTTCGCTTCATTTTCATTTCTGATGTCGAGTCAAAACGGAAGGTAACATTAATTGTTTTCGTTCCACTGTTCCCTCAAACTTGGGCTGTCGAAACAACGTACCTTATAGATGTGCCTTGTTTGTTAAACACGTATCAGATGGGGTCAACATAAATATACATTTGCTAAACATGATCTATCATCGATATGCTTGTTTGAATGTTAAAGATCGTGAATCTAAAAAAAAAAATAAGTTTTCGATACTTTTACCTTTCTCTATTCTATTAAGATATGAATAATCTTAGATGCTATATCAATGTACTTAGGTGAAAAAGAGAATGCTAATTGTGAATTTTAAATGTTTTGCCTAGACAATTCAGCTTAGTTTTAACAAATATTCTTCTTAGTTGATGGCACGTGCCGTAAAAATATAAACGTTGTTATTGTTGTTGCTGTTCTAACGCAACCCCGAAAAATATACTTGAAAAGTGGAACATTTAAAAATACTAAAGGTAGAGGGTGATCAATAAATTTGGAGAAACTGCAAACCAATTTTTTTCTACCATACCGGCACTGACGGACACCAGAGAGGAAAACGTTTTAACATTATAAGAAAATATGCATATGCATATGTATCAGAGAAGAGAAAATTTCAATCTCATCTAAACAGGCTAACTGACAACCTGCATTGTGGAAAATTTCTTTAGCATGCGCAAGAATGTTCTCTCTCTCTCTCTCTCTCTCTCTCTCTCTCTCTCTCTCTCTCTCTCTCTCTCTCTCTCTCTCTCTCTCTCGTGTGTTTTGATATGCATTTTTTTTTGCGCTCTCTCTCGATTTTGAGAATTTATTTCTACATCGGAACCAGAAAAATTATTTTGCGATACTGGAACAATTAAAGAAATAAAACAACACTACTTAATATTATGACTAAAATCTATATAAAACTGGCCATCTTTGCGTGGAATGCTTCTAGCTGAAAAGGAGGGTGATACAATACACTAGGAATGCGCACCTGGAACGACCACAAGCAGTTTTGATGACAGACGAAGCACTTTCTACCCCAGTCTTGACTCCGCAGCGTGTATGAATTTTCTGTATTCATACTTGTGCATATACATTAATGCTAGTTTTTGCCATTTCCAATCTATTCCTAAGACTATAAACATCTTTGCCGGATCTATTCCTGAGACTATAAAAAGCTTTATCAAATCTATTACTTAGACTATAAACAGCTTTTTCAAATCTATTCCCAAGACTATACACAGCTTTTTCAAATCTATTCCTAAGACTATAAACAGCTTTTTCAAGTCTGTTCCCAAGACTATAAACAGCTTTTTCAAATCTATCCCTAAGACTATAAACAGCTTTTTCAAACCTACTCCTAAGACTATAAACATCTTTGCCGAATTTCGAAACCATAAAATCACGAAGTCTTCGCCCAATGAAAATGTAAAGTCCCAACCCCCGAGACTTGTCTGGGTGTTTGTTTCCGCCTCTTGTCCTCTGATATGAAACACAGCTTGCAAATGGCTTTGCAAATTGTCGTCCTTTCTGCTGCTCTTCCCATCTCCTATCTCTCTCTAACCTCTTCGCCATACCAAATTCCCCTCCTGTGTCTAAATCAGAGAAAGGATCTGCAAATGGTTGCCAGGATGTAAGGTAATTTCCCATCGACACATTCAATGTGTGTCTGGTACTCGTCTCTTAAAATTGTCTGTTAAGCCAACCGAGTAACGCTCTCTCTCTCTCTTTCTCTCTCTCTCTCTCTCTTACTTGCGAATATAACATTCACGTCTTATATTAATTGTGCTGCCAAGTACAACTGCATATTAATTCTAATTTCATCTCTCTAGCTCATATATGGACTGAATCACCGCTCTTGGAAACATTTGGACAATGACTCTATTTTCTCTGCGACGGAAATACATTACTGTTATGCTGATGTCTGAAATTGTGAGTTTCAATGAATTGGTAAATTAGCTAACAGTTTCCCCTTCTCTTCCATTTTGCAAGAGAACCCAAAAATAACTGGACATTGCTTCCTGCCAATTGATTGTCGTGTCAGGTGAATGCCATTTCTCTGCCCTCCATACCAACGACTCTCTACAATTAAAATCTTTAAAATCTAAACGATCCTTACTCGCAGAGCAATGATAACAAATGTTAGCATTGATTCTCGTCTCTTTTAGGTAGCTATATAAATCCCTCATCTCGTTTTGCCAGTGTAAAACATTCATATCACTTCTCTCTCTCTCTCTCTCTCTCTCTCTCTCTCTCTCTCTCTCTCTCTCTCTCTCTCTCTCTCTCTCTCACTAAGAAATTTGTGAAACTACTTTCATGATCATAACGCTAAGGGCTTGCTTATTAGAGGGATCCTACAATTTAATTCACTTGGACCCTCGTAAACATATTGTAACTTGCCATGCCTCGCTCATTTGATCTTTGCCGGTTTTTTTCCATTAACATGTAAGCCTCAACTCTGGTAAACTTGATTTAGCAAGATATGGACACTTTGTACAGAATTTACTCTGACAAACGTTTACTCTACCTGCTTCGTCATTTCTTCGAGAGTTTCACTTTCGTTAGTGACATGTCTCATCTAATAAGTTTTATCCTACTTCCTTGATCTGTAGTCTTTTTTTGTCTCTTTAACCATGCTTCCTGGGATAAGTAACTTTTTTAACTAGTTCATGCAGCCGTCTTTATTGACTATATTATGCTTTCATTTGGTCTATTTCTACCGCGGATTTACTTTTACCTCAAATGATTTATCCTCTGGGTAAAATATTTCGCTGCATATCCTTCAAGGCGTCAATGAATTGCACTGCTGTCTTTCTTTCCTTATTGCTCAGTTTTATTCTGTTTTATTGCTGTCCTCTTTCTTTAGCGTTCGTGGTTTGGTGTCATTAATGTTCATCAATAGTCAGTTTAATTCGTCTTATTTACGGTTAAACGTCCCTTATATAAAATTTATATTTTATTGTACTGATGTGATAAAACCTGTGGATATATATGAGATTTCTTGTAATTGTGGGATAAATTAGAGTTATTAATAGCATAGTACGACTAAACTTTTCTTGTAATAACTACTCATATGCACAGCAGGTTGAAAATTATACATTCTTTCCTTCTGAATAAACGGGATATTTAGCGTCTTTAAAATTATCTATTATTGGTATTTTTTCTTTCTTACTTAGTATAATTTCAAAATACCTGTCTCTTTGCGTGGAAAAATCACAATTTTATGTATGATTTTTATATGGGAAATATTTTCCTTCATTTTTCTGTAAATATGCATTCCTATACTTCTACATTCCTGCACTCACATTATACACACACACACACACACACACACACACACACACACACACACACACACACACACACATATATATATATATATATATATATATATATATATATATATATATATATACTGTATATATCGACTGAATACGAAATATATGTAAGACACATCCTTTTGTCCCACTAAGAAACGGGCACGAAATGGGTTCTGGTCATAAATACCATGTGGCCATGTATAATATTGAAATAAATTCCTGAAGATTAATATATTAAGTCAAAGTATGGTGTGACATGATTTTTATTAACTGGCAACCAATGTATTAACAAGTACTAAGGAACTGTTAAGGCATTACGAGTAACGTTCACGTCTAAATCACTAAATAAGTACAGAATGCCTCCTTGCCTAAAAATTGTAACGATTCTCCGAAAGGAGACCGCAGTGGAATTTATGTTCACATGCAGCTTTTTCACTGTTAACATGCAAAACATCACAATTTTTCCAGACCTTTGGGTATGGGTGTGAATTGCCCCAAGGTATTTTGCATTTCCCATAATCTTGTGTATAGCAATTTCTGTTTCTTTTTAAATTAACCAGCACTCTAGTCCCATCCCGGGTATAAAACGCTATTTGAAGCAACATATCATCTATAAGCATCGCAAGTTTTCTGGATGGAAAATTATACTTCTTCAACGACGAAACAATTCTTGCTTATACAGTGAAGTTCTGAAGGCCAATTACAAAGCATAAATAAAAGTTCCTTTGGGATACCGCCAGACAACTCAAAAATACCTGGCGGTGGAGTCCACAGGAAGGGCTGGAGATTCATGCTCTGGGAGGAGGGGGAGGAGGAGGAGAATGCTTCTCAAAGTTTGAGGGAAGGAGAAAGACGGGGAAAATGCAGCCGCTTTTCTGACGGTTAACTGACCGCGTAAAAGAATACGCTTAGATCAGCTTTGGTATTCACAGGTGAAAAATTAGCTGTCCCGGGTGATCTTACGTGAAAGCACCAAAGAAATGAACAGAGAGAGAGAGAGAGAGAGAGAGAGAAACTGGCTTATTGCCAATTCTTTTAAGGGTTGAGTGGATATCAGTTACTTCTTTTCGACAGTCATTTACATTATAACCTTTGGTCAATTTTTAAAGCTGGAATCCTCATTTGTGCAAATAATCATAAACAAATTTTCCAAATACCAAAACATATTCAATGAGAGAGATAATCATATTCACCCTTTGAAATATTCATCTGTAAGTCCAAAATCTACCCATAAATACGCAGAAAATAACGAATTTGGTGGCTTAATATATTTATTTTTAAAAATGCAAATAAGTGTCAGCAACAGGAGAGATATAAACTGGGGGAAAAAATAAATAAAACCTAAGAGGCGTTGGTTACATCGGGTGGGAGAGATATTAGAATGGAAAGGTGATAAACACCAATTTGGTTAAAAAGGTAGCAATTAACGCTATGTGTTAGCGAAGAGCTTCCTTTGTAGAAGTATCGGAAAGCAGTTGTTAACCTATTTGCACTAGGAGTTTAGCCCCACTTCTGAAATCTAGCCAGACTTGAAATGTACTGTACCGATTTCTTGGTATATTCTGGAGTCAACCAATAAATAAATAAATAAATAAATATATATATATATATATATATATATATATATATATATATATATATATATAAAATATAAGGAACCCATAAAAAACCCAAAATGTAGAAAGTAAAGACTATATGTCAGACATCAAACTGTCTGTCTCCTCTGGCAAACAGCGAGTGAGAAAAAGTTACAGAAAAGCAGTATTTATACCAGAAGGTCCATAGGTCACCCGTTACTTAACTCCAGTTGACAAATTTTCTTTAATCTTCTTAATCGCTGGTTAGAGGATGATTTTATCTATAATACCTGATTACCAGGAGCCTCTTGCAAGATTCGTGGTATTTCTTTGTTTAATCGAGGCTGATTCCACCATCTGGCTTTTGAACTGACAATTGCTGATATAAATTAAAAGAGACACATTCTAGTTTATTCTGTGATTATGGTTATTTATGTGGTTAAAAATAGCTGAGCCCTGTTGTCTGTACCTAACTGAACATTTATGCTGTATTATTCTCTAGGGGAGTGATTTGCCTGTGAAGCCAATATAAGGTTGGTCACAATCGAGGCAAGGGATTTCGTAAACTCCTGTGTCTTTGGGGACTGGCTTTTGTTGGACGTTAATCAGGGATTTGGCTAAGGTATTTGGGTAGGTAAAAGCAAAAGGGTTAGAGTTTCCAAGTGTCTGTGTCAACGACTTAATCCTGTCCAGTTGTGGGATTTTTATTTTATTGTTGGCCGTCTCTCTGGTCTTGTTATGGGGGGGGGGGGCAGTAGAAAATAGCTTTTGCTTTGTGGATCACTTTCTCAATTATGTGGTCAGGGTACTTTCAAAATGACAGCTGATTACGGATTAGTTCAATTTCCTTTTTCAGGAAATCCGTAAGGCTATTACGAATATATTGCTGGCTACGCCAATCTTGATAGAGATGTCATGATAGCTATAAAAATGGATGTATGACAGAGAGAAAGCTGGTTTTCTGTATATGGTAAACTTGTATTCTGTCGTGTCTCTAATTATTAAAATGTCAAGAAAAGGAATTTTGTTGCCTGTTTCCCATTCAACTTTAAATTTGGTGCTAGTTACTAATGCATTTAATTTTGAAAGAAATTAATTGAAACTGACCCACTTATTGTAGCAAAATGTTAAGATATCATCTGCATATCTCGTCTATAGCATGTTTTCAGGTTTTATTGCATTTATTATTGCAGTTTCAAATATTTCATGTATAGATAGGCTAAAACAGGACTTAAAGGGGCTGCCCATGCTGCACCCGAATTTTTGTTTAAAGAATAATTCCCCGAATGAAAAGATGTTATTTGATACACATAATTCAACTAACTTTATTATTTTATTTAGGGCTTGTGGGAAATGATCTGAATAGGTGGCTAATTTTTCCCTTGAAAACTGCAGAACGTCCTGTACTGGTACTTCTGTGAATAGGGAATCTACATCTAAACTTACAAGTTTTATGTTGTGACGTGGTATATGTGCTTCTTTGAATATATGACCGAAATCTTCAGAATGTTTAATGTGACTGAGAGAAAATGTGCCTAAAGGAAAGGGGAAAGGAGGCCAGCTAACCACTTAGAAATTTTATAATTGAAAGCTCCAGCACATGAGATGATAGGTCTGAATAGATTATCTTTATGAGTTTTGGGAAGGCCATAAAAGTAAAGTAGTTTGGGTTAATGACCTTAAGTTTCTCCAGTAGTTCAATGCTCTTTTTGTCTATGCCAATTAATCTTACTTTTCTAAAAAATTCTGTGGGAACGTTTTGGAGGGGATTTTTCGTTAATTTGTCATAAGTGTCAGTGTCACTATGGTGTTGGTTGATTTTGTCGAGGTAAAAGTCCTTGTCCATGATCACGATTTTGCCGTCTTTGTCGAATCTACTTATTACGACATCTAATTTTTGGAGCGAGCGGATGGCTGTCATAAATCTACGGGGGACAGGGGTATCGCTTATAAGGTCAGCTATTGCATTTAGTAAGATGCCTTTTAAACATCTTTTCTCGGCTATAATTTTTATCAGATATGAATTTGTCAAAAGCAACAATGAAATCTAGGTTACTTTTCCAGTCTGGCATGAGGGCAAAGGCTAAACCAAGGTTCAAAAACTAAGTGTTGGTTAATGGTGAGGGGGGGGGGGGGGTTGTTTGATAAATTTAAAACTTTACCTTGTTGCTCAAGATTGTTCCAAGCGCTATTATTTATTAAGGTATTTAACTTATGGGGAAGTCTACTGAAATGAGTCGAGCTATTGTAGGCAGCAATGTCAGAACAAAATGAAGTTTCTTCGGTGCAATCGGTTTTTCTGTACAGCATATAATGCTGTATGAAACTCTCAGCTGCGGCCCATGAGGCTTTCAGCCACGTCCCGGTGGCAGCCTGTGTTATTGGCACCTATAGCGGTGCCGGATACACGATCATGGCTAACTTTAATCTTAAATAAATAAAAACTACTGATGCTAGAGGGCTGCAATCTGGTATGTTTGATGATTGGAGGGTGGATGATCAACATACCAATTTGCAGGCCCGCTAGCCTCAGTAGTTGTTTAAGATCTGAGAGCGGACAGAAAAAGTGCGGACGGACAGACAAATAGCCATCTCAATAGTTTTCTTTTACAGAAAACTAAAAGGTGATTTGATTTCAGGAAACTTATTTTTTCTCGTACGAAACCTTCCTTGCTGTTGCCTTCTGTTACAAAATCCCTCCCAGCTTTCGCTTCTCAATAAGCGCCTTCTCTGACAAAGACCTGTGGTGAAAGGTGTTGGACAAAAAAAAAAATAAATAAATAAATAAATAAGATGGGAAGCTACTGAGATATGAAATTGTAAAATAAAATGCTATAAATAAGATGGGAAGTGAGAACTAACCTTGACTCCAGACACTGTGGAAGATCACTTGATTTATATTAACGAAAATAAATTAAAAACGAAGAAATGAATAAGGTTTGTCACAAGAGTGAATATTTCAATATTCATTATTATAAAACCAATACTGTAAAAAGATATGCCACATGGACAACTTTATCTTAGACGAATAAAGTATGAAACGCGCATCCTTATAACTTTATTATACAAATGAAATACGATTTATGTGAAAGATCAGAAATCAGGAAAGGAACATCAACTTGAACGAGGGACAACTAGCCAACAGTGATATCAGTGACCTTTAAATATGTGGCCAGTGGGGGAGACTGTGGGACAAGTGATTAACTGACTGCGAAAGATATTGTCAAAACTCAAGTGAATTACACAAAGGATGGCCGTTAGTGAAATTCAGTGTAATTCTTCAAAAATAAATCAATACAGAAAATAAAACCCCTACTGGTGATCAAAACCAGTAATTGTTCAAAATTTAACATCCTTTTTTATTTGTATTTTTACTACCTCATTTATCATACGAAGGAAATGCTTCCAAGTAATTAACTGACTGCGAAAGATATTGTCAAAACTCGAGTGAATTACACAAAGAATGGCCATTAGTGAAATTCAGTTTAATTCTTCAAAAATAAGTAAAAAAGAAAATAAAACCCCTACTGGTGATCAAAACCAGTAAATGTTCAAAATTTAACATCCTTTTTTATTTGTATTTTTACTACCTCATTAACCATACGAGGGAAATGCTTCCAAAGCAACGCTTTGTTGCAGAATTGGATGGTTATAAGAAAAAAAAAAAAGAGTTAAAATAGAGATGAACTGTGTAATTGGCAACGCATACAAACCCTCCCATTAAAACTGGACAAAAAAATACAGACACCAATCGTAAACACCATATGTGTATCCATCCTCCGTTATTTTTCATGCGGGGTTACATGCAAGCAATAATAATTATTTTCGGCTAAAATGAACTTTTTGCGCTCACAGTAATTACAGTTGGGTTTGTGTTGTTCGAGATAAAAGTCTGAATAACATGGAAATATATTATCGGCGCTTGAAGACCTGGTTACCACGGGAGTGCCTGTTTCCACTATGGTGTTAATGGCCTCCATTTGATGTTGAAGATATGTACATAAGATAACAACAAGCATGATGACACTCAAGAAAATTATGGTGAATTAGTTACTCAGTATTTAAATCCACAAATATGAAATGTGCTTAATCATTCAAAATACATTAAATACTGAAACCTGCAGCAATTATATCTAAAAAGTGATTCAGTTGTCACTTTATCAGTCAGGCACATATCTTACTAATGGAGTTAGTTTCATTATCATTGATACTTGCTAAATCTAACATAATTTAAGTAATGCAAACTATATCACAATTGGTCTGAATACAGTAAAACATTCAGAATAGTTACATAACGACTGTTGCCACTTATCTTTCATACTTTCATATGTTTCAAAAACCATAACTATTTGATCTTTAGAAAAGAAAAAGGCCAGAGTTCAGTTAAGTATTCTAATGATATTTGTTCAGGACATTCTTTCATGTTCCCAAATTAAACATCATGTATAAAGATTCTCTCTCTCTCTCCGAAATCAAACGCAAACAAATATATACATGTATGTACATATACACACAAAAATATATATATGAAATTTTTTATCACACCGTGATTTATATACAATCATGAAGCTACAAATGTCACTTAATATCAAATTTACGCTACTTTGGGAGTATCTCCGATGGAGAATTGTCACCGAAGGGGAATTTATATAAGTGATAAATGAATTAGTACCGCCGGGACGCGAACCCTTGACACGGACCTATTCAGCGACTCCAGTAGGCATTACCACCTAGCCATCAAGAGAGGTATAAGTCATTACCAAGTCTGCTGTACTGGTTTTTCCCGTCGTGAGAGGGGAAATTGTATTTAGCCTCGGCAATGACCCACCTCCGCCATGATAGTTCGTTGGTACGTTTGGAACACACAGCTCTTATTATGAAATTTTTTATCACACCGTGATATATATACAATCATGAAGCTACAAATGTCGCTTAATATCAAATTCACGCTACCTCGGGAGTATCTCCGATGGAGAATTATCACCGAAGAGGAATTTATATAAGTGATAAATGAATTAGTACCGCTGGGATGCTAACCCTTGACACGGTGATAATTCTCCATCGGAGATACTCCCGAGGTAGCGTGAATTTGATATTAAGTGACATTTGTAGCTTCATGATTGTATATAAATCACGGTGTGATAAAAAATTTCATAATAAGAGCTGCGTGTTCCAAACGTACCAACGAACTATCATGGCGGAGGTGGGTCATTGCTGAGGCTAAGTACAATTTCCCCGCTCACGGCGGGAAAAAACAGTACAGAAGACTCGGTAATGACTTATAACCTCTCTTGATGGCGCGGTGGTAACGTCTACTGGAGTCGCTGAATAGGTCCGTGTCAAGAGTTTGCGTCCCGGCGGTACTAATTCATTTATCACTTATATAAATTCCCCTTCGGTGATAATTCTCCATTGGAGATACTCCCGAGGTAACGTGAATTTGATATTAAGTGACATTTGTAGCTTCATGATTGTATATAAATCACGGTGTGATAAAAAATTTCATAATAAGAGCTGCGTGTTCCAAACGTACCAACGAACTATCATGGCGGAGGTGGGTCATTGCTGAGGCTAAGTACAATTTCCCCGCTCACGATGGGAAAAAACAGTACGGCAGACTCAGTAATGACTTATATCTCTCTTGATGGCGCGGTGGTAACGTCTATGGAGTCGCTGAACAGGTCCATGTCAAGGGGTCGCGTCCCGGTGGTACTAATTCATTTATCACTTATATAAATTCCCCTTCGGTGATAATTCTCCATTGGAGATACTCCCGAGGTAGCGTGAATTTGATATTAAGTGACATTTGTAGCTTCATGATTGTATATAAATCACGGTGTGATAAAAAATTTCATAATAAGAGCTGCGTGTTCCAAACGTATCAACGAACTATCATGGGGGAGGTGGGTCATTGCTGAGGCTAAGTACAATTTCCCCGCTCACGACGGGAAAAAACAGTACAGCAGACTCGGTAATGACTTATACCTCTCTTGATGGCGCGGTGGTAACGTCTACTGGAGTCGCTGAATAGGTCCGTGTCAACGGTTCGCGTCCGGTGGTACTAATTCATTTATCACTTATATAAATTCCCCTTCGGTGATAATTCTCCATCAGAGATACTCCCGAGGTAGCGTGAATTTGATATTAAGCGACATTTGTAGCTTCATGATATATATATATATATATATATATATATATATATATATATATATATATATATATATATATATATATATATATATATATATATTTATATATATATATATATATATATATATATATATATATATATATATATATATATATATATATATATATATATATATATATATATATATATATATATATATATATATATATATATATATATATATATATATATATATATATATATGTATGTATGTATGTGTGTGTGTGTGTTTTGATGGTCAAGTTCAGCAGGCCCTGCACTAACGGAGGGTCTTAAATACATTTCTTTCATGCCACTGGAAAACACACATTAAAATTATCCGCTAGTACATGTAAGACTGATACTCAAGTCGTGTCATTGATCACTAATTTTGTCATCATTGTAGGCATAGTATGATATTTTTAATATGTCGTGAATGTATTTGTGTCTAAGATGAGGGATGAAATGATATTCCAAGAATTAAAACAGGAACCGATAAAAAGAAGTATCGGCGAACAGAAAAGGGTACGGAATATAATCACTTGAGATGAGTCTTCTGGGATCACTTGGAGGCCCTTTTCTTTGAGTCAGGGTGTAGGGGAGTGATATAGCTAAGTTGCGAAGGTTTGCCATTTTAAATACCTTAATATGCTTGTTTTTTGGGTTTGTTGTTTTTTCTATATAATTCTTATAACATATCTATTCTTATTAAAAAACAAGTAAAAAATGCACCGAAGAGCAATAGAGTTTTCTGTACAGTAAAAGGCTGTATGAAACTCTCAGCCACGGCCCATGAAACACTTATCCGGCCCATGAAACTTTCAGCTACGGCCCGGTGGTGGCCTGTGTTGTTGGTACCTATAGCAGTGCCAAATGCACGATCATGGCTAAATTTAACCTTAAATAAGATAAAAACTACTGAGGCTAGAGGGCTGCAATTTGGTATGTTTGATGATTGGAGGGTGGTAAATCAACATACCAATTTGCAGCCCTCTAGCCTCAGTAGTTTTTAAGATCTGAGAGCGGACAGAAAAAGTGCGGACGCACAGACAAATAGCCCATCTCAATAGTTTTGTTTTTATAAAAAAACTAACAGGAAGCAATAATAATCAGGAAGTGTCAGAGCAATGGACGAAGAAGAATTGCTCATTAAATGTTAGTTAGTCAACTTCCCAAAGAAGACGCCTACGCAGGTGCATGCAGTTTCTCTTAAGTTGAAATTCTACAGATATGCTTCAAGCTTCCGGCAGCTGATAATTATTATGCAAGTGGATGTTAAGAGCATACGCCCTCTTTCCAGCTCTTTTCAGTACAATTCTTGCTCCTCAAAGACTTAACGGCATAAAAGCATGAAGAAAAAAAGGTTGTATCAGTGACTAATTCATGCTTAAACGGTTGATTGAAGGACGACTTCTTAAAATAACCCACTTAAAAAGAGCATTTCTGGGATTTCAACGAATATCATACCAACAGCATTAAATCGGCTTTCACAACTCTATCTTCCAGGTGATGTTGTACTATACAGATTCCAAGGTCTTAATGCTAAAATAGTTCTAATTCACTATCAACCCTTTGCCCATATGACCTCCGTTCAGTCCTTTAGCAGGATTTCCATTTTTTATTTAGTCAACACAGAAAAATGCAGACGTGTAAAATAGATGGGAAGCGCTTTTAAACAGGGAACTTAAGTGTCGTTTATAGAGGAAAAGATAGAAACTGTAATTATCTATCGTACGATCTGCCCTGTAACATGTGGACATTTATATCATGAATTAGTGTGCTTTAACACACGCCTTAAGGGAAATCATGAATTGGATCCTAAAATTGAATCATTTTTCTCGCACAGATCGTCATTATAACCTAAAGTTCGACTGTTCATGGCGTGGCATTGTCTAATACAAGATTTAAATAATGTATAGGACTTATCCATGATATAAAACTGGACTTCATATGTTCACTGCTTCTTAATCAAGTTTCTTAATCATTTTTCGTCGATTTAATGGTCACTTTATGTTGAAGGGGAGGGGGGAGGGGGAAGGGGAGGGCAGGGAAGGGGAAAGGGGAGGAAGAGGGGAACGGGGAAGGGGGGAAGAGGGGAAAGGGGAAGGGGAGGAAGAGGAGAAAGGGGAAGGGGGAAGGAAGAGGGGACGGGGAGGGGAGGAAGAGGGAAAAGGGGAAGGAGAGGGGAAGGGGAGGAAGAGGGGAAAGGGGAAGGGAGAGCGAGAGTCAGGGGGAGGGAAGGTGGAAGGGGAGGGGGGGGAGGAAGAGGGGGAAGGGGAAGTCTACGGGCAGCACCAGCCCCGTTAACTTTCGGTGTGCAAACAAACAGACGTTTCAGAGTTTTCGTATTATACGGTATAGATTCTAAACCCCTTCTACAGCAGAGATCGGAAGGTAAAAGGATTTGCAAATAACACCCGTTAGATTCACTTACTGAAAACAAGAAAAATAGATAAAACACAGAATAGGAATGTAAGAAGAAAGCAACCCCACGGCAATTGATCTTCCAAGGCTGACTATTGGAATTTCCCGTCTAGTGGGTATTGTTAGGCAAAATGAACAACCTTCACGACTTTGAATAGAGAGACCACAAGAAAGAAGATCTACAGAAGAGACGAGAGCGAAGGAATCTAAATAAAATAAAAAACTTGAAAATAGCTCTTTTGTAAAAGAAATCTTCTCAGCTACATAAGAGAGAGAGAGAGAGAGGTGTCTATACAAGGACAAGAATTTTAGAAAAGAAAATACTCTACAGAATATATGAATAGATCATTCTAATCTTACTGACTGCAATTTACGATATTTATTTGAAACACCGTTATAGTTACTCTATATACAAAAATAGAATCGTGCTTGTCCAGTATTGCTCTGAAGAGTTCAAAAAGTACAAAGCACACACTAGGAAGTATGAAACGGTTTAGCATTGTTAGCAAGAGCCTTTGGAGAGATTTGAACTGATAAAATGCGTACATTCGACAGTCACGGATATTAATGGAATTTGATTTTGGAAGGGAACAGTAAGAAATATTCCATTGGATGTAAATAAAGATTTTATTGCATCAGTTAAAATGTTTTACTGGTGTATATTGCCCACTGTGAAACAGTACAGATACTGTTTGCTGGGACTTCATTTAACTATTTCTAATCATGGGTTTATGAAGGTCCATCAATTTTGAGAGTTTTGAGTTTCCTACTTCATATTTCACTGTAAATATATCGTTACATTAGTTCTTCATTGAAGAAAAAGTACCAACAGAAGACCCATTCAAACATTGGCGTGGCTCCAAACGCTCAAAATGTCGATGACGTAATAGTATGTATGTTCAAGTTATGTGCCTTCTACTGACAATGAGAAAGAGTACATCTCCATTTTATTAAAAATCGAATCTTTTAAAAACCTGTCATTTTCGTTTATTTGGAAATAGAAACTTTTCAGTCAGAGAAAAATTGGTTTTAATAAATTTGTCCTACCAGTCGTAAAGATCAAGTCCCTAAAATGACATAGACGAGTGTAAATGCAAGTGGAATATATTTCACTGGCAATGAGAAACATCTTGTTTTTAATGAACGTTAATTTACGTGGAATACTTCACTAGAAAACATAGTTTCATTCTAAAGAAATTTCCATTTGGCTTTTAACTAAAACGATTATCAATTTTGCATAAATTATTTTATTCTCCATCATATTACAATTTCTCCTTTGGTCATTTCCCAGTATTCATATTTCGTTTTCAGAAAGGGTGCATAAACTTCGATTATTTGATAATTGCTACACAAAACTAATTGTACGAGTATATATAATTAAATATTTTCCTTACACATTTTCATTTATTTCTTTTGCGGTCTCCGCAAGAAAAATGATGCAGAAATTTTCTTTCAATCTAATCTTCATATTCTCCAGCGCTTTCCTGTATTCTGGCAATGTAAATACTAATCATTCATCTAAATGGATTATTTTTGGCAGGAGCGTTTTTCCCGAATAATTACAGAAGATTCTTTAAATTTTGTATTTATATTAACCTTGGCAACATAATTTGTTTTTTGTCTCTCAAAGAGACACGTGGCCGGAAAATAAATTGTTTTAAATGTTTCCTTCTGTGTGATAATCATACATCGTGCAGAGAAGCACGAGGAAAAGATAAACCTTTTATCTGAAAAGTAAGTAGATATATCTTCCCAGTAACTGACAAGGACACATCTGATTCTTTACATAATGTCATAAAAATTGCTATATCATATACTGATTTTATCTATGTAAAAATGTATTAACCAAAAATGTAAATATTTATTCTGCGCATGCACAAGGTACTCATTCCAAGAAGCTTGAACGATTAGGTATTCAGATTCCAAAATTTCTAGATTCCAAAAAAACAGTCTTTAATTATTCTAATTATGTCTTATCTAAGAGAGAAGAGTTCCTCCTGTCCTTGGGTCTGGATTTTTGTATGCCAAATTTTAAACCTAACTTTAGTAATCTTTACTTACCTATTGAAATTCTGTTTGGGAGACTTCGGTCATTACAATTACCAGGTGATTTATCCACTTTACAAAGAGACATGCAAACTACTGCTCAGAAAACCTTTTCAAGATTTTCAACCAACTGGTTTCCTTTCGAAGAGATGGTTATCAACTACTGAAAAGCTTATCCAACAATCCAGACATTATCATTACTAGACCAGACGAAGGAAGAGGCACAGTCATTTTAAATAAAAATGAATACATACAGAAAATGAATGATATTTACTCGTAGAAGGACAGATCGAAGTTCACTGAAGTACTTAACCCATCTTACCAACCAATCTTTAAGGTGGAAGATAAAATCAACAGGTTGTTGAAAGATTTTAAAGATCATAATATCATAACTGAAAGCACCTACCAAGAATTATACTCTCCTGGGTCTTCATATGGAGTGTTATATGGTCTTCCGAAAATGCTACCTATTTGGGCTGCTTATAACAATCCCAACTATCAAATAGCTAAGTATCTAGTACCTATGTTACAGCCATTCACCGATAATGAGTATTCTTTGCCCAGTTCCGCCAGCCTTGTATACCTGATATCTTACCCCAGGATGGTGACTTGCATAAGGTTAGTTTTGATGTCACATCCCTCTTCACGAATGTACTGTAGCACGCGACGGTCGATATTATTTTAGAGAAGGTCTTTTCTGTTGACGACTTTTCATTTCACGGTTTTAACAAGGACAATTTTAGGAAACTTTTAGATGTTGCAGTGAAGGAAACTCACTTTATTTTGAACAAGAGAATTTATAAGCAAGTAGATGGTGTCTCTATGGGATCCCCTTTAGGTCCCATCATGGCCAACGCCTTCAAGTGCTCTCTCGAAGAACAAATGCTCGAAAGGTGTCCCTTAACATGTCGTCCTCTCTTCTATGGAAGATGTATAGAGGACACAATTGCTTTATTTAGATCTAGGGCGGGTGCAGAAAATTTCTTAGAATATATTAATAACTTACATCAAATATACAGTTCACAATTGAGCACGAGCACAATACTAAATTTCCATTTTTAGATATTTTAATCACTCGAAGTCCTCAGGATTTCAATACTAGTGTTTTCAGAAAAAAGACATTTACAGGTCAAGGTGCGAACTTTTACAGCAGTTGCTCTTTTACTTTTAAATCAAATAGTATTACCACACTGTTGCACCGTGCAAATATGTTATCCTCTACCTGGCACAACTTTCACGATGAAATTCTATTTTTATTCCAATTTTTAAAAAATAATTCGTATCCTTCCTTTTTATTCAACAAATATATAAATATCTTTTTGAACAATAGATTCCAACGCCGCCTGTCCATGCCTAATGTCCCTAAATTGCTAATGTATGACTTCTTCCTTTTGTACATTCGAAGAAATTCAAACAATCGTTACAAAATTCAATTCGCCGTACATTTCCAGTTCTGGATATTAGATTATGTTAAAAAAAATCTTAAGACCATTGGGTCATTGTTTCACCATAAGGATAGGCTTCCCGCTTTGATGCGGTCTCTGGTGGCTTACTGTTTCACTTGCCCAAAATGTAAAGTTGGGAAATATATCGGAGCCACCAAGAGATTGCTCAAAGTGAGAGTTAATTCTCATCTTGGAGTTAGTCACCGAGCACGATGTCAATTAAAAATAAAAGAGTTTTCTCATATAAGAGATCATTGTAAAAAATGCAAGACATCATTTTCTTATGAAGATTTTAATATTATCGCCCAAGCAGTCAATGACCACTCTCTCTCCATCCTGGAATCTTTAACTAGTAAGCAGCATGTTCCTTCCCTAAACATTTAAAAAAAGAGAATAGAAATAAGAAAATAAAAAAAATAATCAAAGGTAGGAATTACAAAGAAATTGACGAAACATATTTATGAAGAATTTTATTAAAATACATACACATACGAGCACGAAAAAGCTTACAAGAAAGCAAAGAAGAGAAAGAAAAGGAAGAATTAAAACTCAAGTGAAAAAGATAAGAGAAAAATCTGAATAAAAGTATCAAACGATACACAGAAAATCGCGAATAACAAAAGAAAAGGGTTTGGTAAAAAGGGAGAAAAGAATAAAAGAACTGAGGGTACAAGCAGAGTATCGACATAAAGAATATACAAGGTATGAGAAGTACGACAAAGTGCAATACTCTAATGACACGATAAGGTAACCAGATTAGAAAAGAAATGTGGAAGTTGAAAGTCGACAAAGGCATGGGGATGTGATAGAAGAATACGAAAACCACTTAAAAATAATGAAACGAAACAAAATAAAATAATTCGGCATAAGAGGATGTATAAAAGGATGACGTTTAAAGAGTCGGGATGCATAATTATATAAGAAAGAACGGAAAAAGATACGTTAATGTAAGATATGTACAGAAGCAGCACAAAGGAAGAGAGAAAAACATTGCGGACGCAAAAGCATGAAAACAAGTATCTTGACATAAATACTCACAGCTTATGAAAAAAATAAGCAAATGTAAGAATAAATAAAAATACAAAACTGAATGAGCAAAATAGTAATGCTGTTAGGAAAACGCTTTAAAAAAATGAGTTCAGGTATTTATTTCAATAATTGTCTTTATAACCTATTACTCAAGAACAAGCTATTTTTCGTATCTAAATTTGCGTAACTCTCAATACAATATACGGTTAAAACTCTTAAGTATTTTCTTTTCTGATCTCCTTGATCGGTAAAATGGTTCTAATTACTTTTGTCCAAATAATATACCGAATAAGACAGAAGAGAGAGAGAGAGAGAGAGAGAGAGAGAGAGAGAGAGAGAGAGAGAGAGAGAGAGAGAGAGAGTCTAATTTACAATACGCTAAATTGTGTCCATTAATAGACAAAATATTGCTTAGAATGACGAAGTAAATTCCATGACTTTTTTAAGAAAGAAAATAATTCTTCGTTAAGATAACTACATAACAGTTTCTCACTTAGAAATTTTAAAGAAAGACTTCATATTATGTGAAATTAATAATCCCCTTTTTTAAGGATGCATTTGCATCCATGGTGTGATAGAAGGTAAGTCAATGATAAAGGATCATAAATGTTTATTTTTCTAAAACACGGTTAAAACCTTATCCTTTCTGAAAATGCGATGCATGCAATGAGATCAATATTATTTGAGTAAATCATACGCATGTGCAAATGATTCGTTTATCATTTGCACACGTGTAATTTAGTCAAATGATATTCATCTCCAGCCAAATGGCGAAGTAATCACAGAACTCGCAAGAACTGGAAAAAAAAGGTAATGAGATTCCTAATGCGCCAGTGGAAAGGAACGAAATTAAACGAAGACTTCAAGATCTGGCTCTCGCAATTCGAACTTGAAAGTTTGATTGGTGTGGGTAAATGACATTAAGTTACCATATTTCAAGAGTATGTGATAGCGAGGAGCTTCGTCGCCCGAAGAAGGTTTAATTAGAAAAATGTGGAAGTATTTAACAAATAAAAGATGCGTTTTTGCATTATTATCACAACAATGCCTCAAGACGTTTCAAGAAGATTAAACAAAAGAAGTACTAAGAAGACATTTAGAAAGGAGAGGGACGAAACATACGTACTCTACGAAGGGGCCTCTTTGAACCTGTATTCTGTTCCACTGAATAAGGAACCTGTTTCTCTCATAAATCATGATCATAACTGTTAATAGCTTGGCATTTTTACATACAAGACTTAAATACTTGATGATATAAAACAGGACTTGACATGCTCTCTTCTTCGTAAAATAAAACAACCCAAAGACAATTTATCTAATTCACATTTACATATATATATATATATATATATATATATATATATATATATATATATATATATATATGAACAAAGTTTCGGCTACGAAGGAAAGTGAAACAATGGAGATGCTAAGTACTTTCATCCTATTACCAAGACATGATCACTTTTCATCATGGCTGAAACTGTATAATCATCAGGTTTTTACCTTTTCATGATTTTATATATATATATATATATATATATATATATATATATATATATATATATATATATATATATATATATATATATATATATATATATAAGAATATTCCCTCCCACGCCACGTTTTTTCCACTAAATTTAAAGTAAAAGGACTGAGTAATTAAATAAGATAAAATTTAGTATGATTCACTGTGAGAAATTCGCCCCTAAAACCTCTCCCCACTGCCTTTTTTGGGGGGAAACCCCCTTTAAATCCCTTTCTTGTCCACCATGCTGTCGGAAATCTCTTAATTCCAGGTGCAGACCCCTGCCAAGAGTTAACCGTTGCCTGAAGCAGGCCAGCTGGCGGGTGGACCACGTGTGTTCCGCCATTTTGAATTTGAAATCATGCTGGCCGCAGTTCCCACGTGGGCAGAGTGATCACAACGCCATCTAGGAAGAAAAGCTGTAACTCCCGATGCTATAAAAGAGTCCTGGATGAGATGTCCTCCCTCAGAATTGTCGGCGGCACCACGGACTCCAGAGTTTCGTCCCTTGCTCTATCCACTGCCTATTTCAAACATGTGGCTTGCATTAAAAAAGTAACTTTTGATGTGAATTAATTCGCTCCTTCACTGGCCTTCATAAGAAGAACTTCAGCTCGTAAAGAGAAAGGTACAGTACCAGGATTTAAGGTTTTTCATCAGCCACGTTCCCTGTTATTCACTATTTATGCTCCCTTCCTTTTCATAGTGTGATATAATTACAGTGAGACCTGTATTGCTTAATTTGCAAAGCATTTATGAGAAGAGTAAAGTAATCGCTTGTTGTGCGAGTCACGGGAATCAAGTTCAGTCTAGGTCTCTTCCATGCAATTCGTCAATTCCCTCATTACAATGTTAGTCCCAGTTAAGTAACCATAAGTGTTCGATTGCAGGACAGGACTACCCATCTGTGGAACTGTGTCACTTCATGTGCGTAGCGGCCCTCGCTGCTTCTTTGTCAACAACTTTGAAGTGGGATCCCAAATCTGGCCCCCTCCAGGAAATTCCCGTCATGTGCTTTTGCCTCATTACTCCAGAATTACGCTATCAGTCTTTTAATGTGTTTTCTTTTGTAAATATAATGCATTAAGTTAAACCCGAGATTTTAACTAATCACTTCCCCCCTGATGTAGCCTTTCAGGTATATTTTGTTGTTTGTAATTTTAGCTGTCCCCAAGGCCAGAGTCCAGATTTTTGTGGTATATAAGGGAAGTTGCGTATCATCCTAGTATACCCCATTGATCTAGCACGACCCCAGCTTTAAAATATACAACAATATATATATATATATATATATATATATATATATATATATATATATATATATATATATATATATATATATGTAATGTATGTTGCGCTCATTGCTTTATTTTTCCAACGGAACCATTCAAGTCTAAAGACGCTTATATGCAAATTAATGGCCTTTCGGGTATTTGCTAACCGAATATTCACTAGGAATATTAGATTACAGAACACACCGACCACCATACTAAATTCAAGGAAAATTCTCTGTTTATTGGTAAATGTTACATATAACAGCGTTTTTCACCTAATAGTAATATCGGCTCAATTTCCCATTTTATCTGAATATAAAAAAGAAAATGTTTTCGCCCGACACCCTCGCTATAAGACCATTTTGTCCATTTAGCCGAATGGACACTAAGCTTCAGAGCGCGGTGAACCATAGCCTCCCTTTTTGTAGGGGCTCCCCAGCCATTCCCTGTCCCAGCCGGCCCAGGACCCTTCATCCTCTTGCGAAAATGGAGTCCTCAACCCGACAAACACGGCAGTTCTTGTCACATTTACTCTTTTTCTTTTACTTCCTTTCTGACAAAACATCATCGACAAACACAATTGATAGAAGTCTTTGAGGTGTGTTTGTGTGTATGAGAGAGAGAGAGAGAGAGAGAGAGAGAGAGAGAGAGAGAGAGAGAGAGAGAGAGAGAGAGAATAAAATAGAATATAGAATTTAGACTGAAGGGCAAGCTCTAGGACCTATGGGATAATTCAGCGCTGAAACAGAAACTGACAGGTGTAACTGAAACTCAAAGGTGTACCAAGAAGAAATTTTCACAGTTGCAC
>JANJGK010000005.1:64509212-64539212 GCA_039081455.1 Macrobrachium rosenbergii
ACAAATAAGCAACGATGAAAAAGTAACATTTAGATCTCAGTTTACTTATGGTGAATTAGTTTTTTATGTACCATAGATCATAAAGACGTGAATATTCCGTTTGCACGCATTTCTACTATAAGAAATAGATCTGCATAATCCATGCCCAGGGTCCATTCCTGCTGTGTAACATGAAGATTAGCTGTTAAAAATGGTTTAACACTCGCCTAATAAGAAAACACTTCAAGAGTACGCGGCGTGTCTTACAGTAGATTAACTTCAATAAGTAGGAAATAAACGGTTCACATGCAGATTCAAATGTCACAAGTGCGTAAAAATTTGATTATTATAATTATGCTTAGGCCCTGTTCACACACGGCGGTTGCATCTGCGCGGTTCCGTTCGCGCGGATGCTAAGGCCCTGTTCACACACACGGCGGTTTCATCCGTGCGGTTCCATCAGCGCGGATGCTAATTCAATGGCAGAGCACAGGGGTGTACATACGCAACTGCGCGGCATCCACGCGGTTCGAGATATGGACCGCGCTGATTTACCTGCGCCACACGTCAAAATGGAGACTAAAATTAGTCGCTTTGAAACCGACATTTTCGTTGATGAAGCTGAAAAACGTCCAGCCATGTGAGACATCAGATCAGATGATTATGACAAAATAGTAAAGAAAAAGTCTGATAATAGTGGAGCGGGATAATGGGAAAAGTGCAAATGGTGATACAAGCAACAGATTTGGCAGAGAACTCTTATTATCCCCATAAATCAAAATCAACCTCCGGCCACTTCAATATTTGGCTATTTCCAAGATGGCTGAAACTTTTACAAAATGGCGGCAGATTTGCTGTATATTCCAAATATTTTCATTTCATAAGCCTATAAAAATTGCATACTGTCCATATAATGATTGAGAATTTGTATTTTGGCATTCTTACTGTCATGAAGAGATAAAGTGAACCCATCTTTCCAATATGGCCACCATATGAACACCATATTTCCAAAATGGCTGCCAAAGATAAAAAAGTATGTATCTTTTAAGAGAAAACCAATATGTTTTGTGTGTCAATTAGTTTTAGCAAGTGCAGCTGCAGAGAGCTGTGCAGTTAAGTCCAGATTTGCAGCACTTGCACCTGCCATGGCATTCCTTTTTGCAGCCACACTTATTCAGTTCTTGGCAAGATTTTGCTACTATTGGCAAATCTGTCCAATACGGAAACCAGGTGCCATCAATCTGTTGCCATCCCCAGTGTCTTTGACTGGGCAAAACTGGATGACATACTAAAGACTGGCACCAAATGTACCCTGCTTGAAAGGCAGCTCTCTTGCAATGCTCTCTAAGAGCAGCCCTTGTAGTGGGAATGCAATCATAAGCTCTTTGCTGTCTTGCAAAGAGATCAAGTCTAGCCTCATTTACATTTTTAAATGAACTGCTTCTGTCGTATTGATTCGTGACGAGGAAACGAACAATGACGAATAATGCATTTTCCTAGATATGTGATTATATAAATTTGTTGTAGAGAAGTTTAGTATTTGATATATTTATAAAGAGTTTATCAGGCCCTGTGGTAAAGTAGAGTATAGACTCTTAACCCCATCGTCTAGTTCGTATAAGGATCACATCTGGTCTATGAGTCTGCCCCTCTTATCTTCGCGCCGGCATCCAGTAGAATAGTAAGCTTTGCAATTTCATATCAATCATAGTCCAAATAATAGGTTTAACACGTATTTCCCCCAGTCCTATGGTATTTATATTTTATACCAAAATCACCATAGTATGATTACTGAGCCACTGATAAACGGAGATATCATAACTTTTCTTGTTTTAACACTAACCAATGAGAATTTATTTTTAGTATTTTTGAGTTAACCAATAATACACCGAGGTCTGTATCCTGTGATAACTCTGTAGATAGAAAAACAAGACGCTGAGGTCAGAGGGTAAGTTTGTAGTCTGGCGCCCCATCGCACCTTGCTTGTTATAGCACTGTTATTGACGATCAAGATATTTGCCTCCCTTGATACACGTGATACGTGTGTGTATGAGTGTGTGTGTGTGTGTGTATGATTATGGTTGGACAGCAAAGTAATGGAATCCAGAAAATAAATATTAGGACCTGAAGGTGCTATTAGGAGAAAGTCACACTATTGCGCAAATAAGTAATAGCTATAGAGGCTGGACAGCAAGATTGAAAGCGGTAATGGCTGTAAAGTAAAAAATAAAAAACTGGGTGTAGCCAGGGGCCGTAGGGATGCTGCAATACCCTCTTGTAATGTCTACAGCTCATCATGTAAGGTGCACCGACGCTACGCAACTCCGTATCGGTGTTAGCTAGTTGAAAGCCATGTCTCGACCTTGAGCTAGTTACCATCTGCTGATACTGATCGTAAGAGGAAAGGATTGGCTTTATTTGCTGTTTGCTCATTCCAAAACGTTGGAAATGGAAAGCAAAAAAAGACATGACTTAAGGAAAACAATTGGCATCTTCAATTCAAAAGCTGTCATGGTGCACCTTATGAGTAAATGGATTTATAGAGAGCATCTAGTGGTTTAACTTGGGCAAATTCTCAATCTTTTTGAAAGAATATATTTCCAGAGAAAGGATTAGATCATGACCTATTAGTTAAGTGAAAAAAATTAATAATGCAGCTTCGGTAACATTCAGTGAGACAAAACTTATAGTTTAACTATTGATAATTTCACTTATAGTTTAACTGTTGATAATTTCACCATTGCCTTTGCTGAAAATGGGAGGGATTGCTGGTCAAAAATCTTGAAGACGAATTTTTTGGTAGCCTTCTGAACGAAGAAGTCAAAGCCAAGGCCTCTCTCTCTCTCTCTCTCTCTCTCTCTCTCTCTCTCTCTCTCTCTCTCTCTCTCTCTCTCTCTCTCTCTCTATATATATATATATATATATATATATATATATATATATATATATATATATATATATATATATATATATATATATATATATATATATATATATATGTATATCAGAGATAAGTTAAATATCAACTTTCCAGTAACTTTCAAGAGTACTGAAGACAACGATGTCAACAGTTAAGTTTATTTCCAGGTCAAGTTAGAACATAATCTGCAATCATGTTTTTTTTCTTTTTCCGAGGCCAGCTTTATCGGGAGAGAAAGCGCGAAAATTATATCCTGATAATAAATTAAGAATTTGATATTTAAAATGTACGTCTAAAAATTCCATGATCTGTCTCTGATTTCGTTTCGTTCACATAAGACTTGTTTTCAAAATTGGATGAAGATTTAACAAAAATGGAAAAATTCTAGTGTGTCAGTTGTGCTTTTATATTCGTATTTTAATGGAACCTTTGATTAATTCTATTCCAACATGAGACAGAATCATTTCCTATTTTATTTTATCCACACCACCGAGACAATGCGACAAAAATTTCCTCAGTGCTTTAATGTTTCAGTTTCTGTTCTTTTCATTCTTCCCCTTCGAAAATCATCATATTCTTCTAAATTAACATATAGCATTAGAATATGAAAAATTGAAAGAAGTCTTTTAATTTTAAACTGCATTGTATTGTATTTTTTCAAACGGTTAGTTATATGTAAGTTGGAAAATATATAAGGAACATTGGCAAAAGCACACATATTTTACGGTCAAACGCTGCGTTAAGCTATAATTCAATAATGATCTTATATATATATATATATATATATATATATATATATATATATATATATATATATATATATATATATATATATATATATAAAGATCATTATCGAATTACAGCTTAACGCAGCGTTTGACTGTAAAACATGTGTGTGTGCTTTTTTCAGTGTTCCTTATATAATTTGCAGCTTATACATTAACCGTTTGAAAATTACAGTACAGTGCAGATTAAAATGAAAAGGCTTCTTTCACTTTTGCATATTTTAATGTTATGTATGAGTTTAGAAGAATATGATGCTTATTTCTGTTTATTACAATTCAGATAGAAATTTCTGCATATACACACATACATACACTCACATGCATAGACTATATATATTGATTCATTCTTCCTAGAAATTGAAGGGCATCATGGTTATAAGAAGTAGTTTCTCTCTCTCTCTCTCTCTCTCTCTCTCTCTCTCTCTCTCTCTCTCTCTCTCTCTCTCTCTCTCTCTCTCTCCATGCAGTAGTTAAAAAATAAGGAAAAACTACTGAGTTACGATATTTTAAAACGTTACCTATCACTTACGGGAAGGGTGTCTCCACATCCTTCAGGATAATATGAAGACATCAGATTTGAAATAAGAAATACTGTCAGAATTTTATGGCCACGGTATTTCCAATCGAATACAAATTTTGCTGCGCGTTAAACAGAGAAAATAATCCCGAAGGTCAAACAGTTTCGCTTATCAGAGTATGAACTACACGAAAAGTAGTGTTCCCTCGTCCTGCCACATCGGTTATGTGCAACTGACAAACGTCTGACATCGTCATTTGCATGTTAACCACGTTCTTTTATTCCACCATTAATTTACCCTGCATTTTCGTTGAGTTTTTATAAGAAATTTTTCCTATACCTGTGTTAAGCTACAAATGTCGTTTAATATCCGATTCGCTCAACCTCGAAAATAATATATTTTCATATATGTTACCCGACGGGGAATATTTTTAATTGATAAGAAGTTCGTCGTCTCATGGGCTCAACCACGAGACGCGAGAACTCACGACTCACAATTGAAGCCTTTACCCCTTCGGTTAACAAATGAAAATATATTATTTCCGAGGTAGAGGGAATTGGATATTAAACGACATTTGTAGCTTAATGCTTGTACATGAATCACGGTGATGTGAGAAAATTCGTTCATATATATATATATATATATATATATATATATATATATATATATATATATATATATATATATATATATATATATATATTATATATGTACATTGTATGTATGTATGTATATGTATAAACAATTGTCCATGGTCTTGAGCGAAACACGAAAAGAATCTACATCCTGTAAGGCATTAGAACGACTCCAAGGGTAGTTTATTCATACTGGTAGAGAAATGGGAAATGTTATGACGTTTATATTTGATATAATTTAACACTGCAAAGTCCTAACTGATACAGAACCTGATTTCAGACAGATGGCTGGGATTTTCCAACAAATATCCTGTTTGTAATCAGTGTAACAGACGACAGACAATAAAGAAAGGGAAATGCATACATACATACATACATACATACATACATACATACATATACATACAGCAGTGGTCTGGTAAAACTAAGCTATACTTACTTTACATACTTACATACATACATACACACGCACACATTATATATATATATATATATATATATATATATATATATATATATATTATATATATATATATATATATATATATATATATATATATATATATATATATATATATATATATATATAATGCTTTCGAACATTCACCGTATAAATTACTCCCTGTAGACAAAGTCTCAAAGAGATTTAATAAAACTTATATTTAAAAGAGCGGTTTCCTTACATAAGTAAGCGTGCATTGAAAAGTCTATATAGTTATTTCTGCATCTTAATTTATCCACTCTTTCTGAACGTTTAAAACAACCCAATTGTTATTGGTGATAACAATTTATTTATATATATATATATATATATATATATATATATATATATATATATATATATATATATATATATATATATATATATACACACATATACTGTATATATGTATATATATAAATTGTTTGTTAATAAATTCGAAATTCAAATAAAATTTTGATACATTTTGCAAAATGATTATAACTTGCATCAACTGTTACAATAACCGGAAAAAATGTAAATTGATAAATATATTTATTAGCAACAAACATTTACGATAATTCAGGGAAAGAATATAAGTAGGAGTTACTCATTGTCCTCAGTATTTAACATCAGAATTGAGTATTGGAAACTAGATGAAAACCCTCAACGGCTTTAGCAATATTTACTGAACTTTTCAATAGTACACTCTATCTTTTACACGTATCTTGCGTTATTATTATTATTATTATTATTATTATTATTATTATTATTATTATTATTATTATTATTATTATTATTAATGACAGAATTCTTTCTCAAATGACTAAAGCACTTGCAAAACCGATCTATACTTCAGGCGGTTTTTAATGTTCTCATGATAGTAAACTTTGATTGCATTCAGCATTAATAAACATGGATATAATATTAATCATACTTTGTTTTCTAAAGGTTCCACCCTTTCTCTCCACCTCACCTGTCAAGATCAAGATTCCTGGAGGTAAATCCAGGTCTCATCGACCAATTCATTGCTGTGCCAAAATCAGACAGTGTTTTCAAGATGAAGGGGGAGTAACAGAGTCTCTCTCAAGCGCCAATCAAACTGAAGTTTCTTCTCAGGAACATTGGTAAAAAAAAAAAAAAAAAAAAACTTTCCTTTTCAATGTCTCCTTCGCAATTCACTATACAGCAACTTGTAGATCGTCTCCTCCTCATCCCTCCAAATACGTTTGAATTATGATAGGTATGTCACTAAGTCACAAGGGAATTGTACATCTCCTATCCTCCATTCTTTCTACAAGCCTCAAAACATCGTATCATAACAGCTAAAACCATATGATACAATCATGTGGATTGGTCTGGTCAACTCTGGTAAAATGTATCTCAGTTCGACAGAACATTTGCAAAGTGCAGTAATTGACAACCTGTCAACAAGTAACTGTATCTGGTCCTGCGATAGTTAATTAACATTTGTCACCAGAAATAACAGATGAAAAAGCACATTCGTAATAAATAATAGCTGCCAGTACATAGAACACCAACACCGTTAATAGCTACAGCCATCTATGTAAAAGAACATTTTAAAATCAGGTCCATTTACTTGGGGTTTGATCTTCAAAAAATAAGCAAAGATTAAATGCAATGTCACTCCTTATGACCTGTACAGAAATAAAACTTATTAGAATCCTCAGTTCACCGAACTTGATGTCACCCCTGGAATCTGGAAAAGCACCTTCTCTTCCAGAGCTTTATGTTGTTTTAAATCCTTTGCAGGGAACAAAGGTTTTATTAATAAAAAACGTTGTTATCACGCTCAGTTGCACATGTATCAAGAAGCTAGCTTCATTGAGATCATATTGCTCAAATAATGATAAATGCATTAAAATTAAAGTTGAGAGATTCCAGTTATTGGATGGCTTAAACACCCTTGGGAATTTCTTGTCTTTATTTTCATTTCTACAAATAAGGAATTAAAGAAAATGTAATTTGACAGTGTTGCTCTTCTCTTCCGACTTTCCCATACATGTACAGATTAGTAAAATATAAAACACAAAGGTTATAGATATGAACTGATCATCTGATAGGAATTGGCGATGAAAATGACAGCAAACCAGTCAAGAAATTTATAAACTTACATTTTTTCATGCGGAAATTACCAGCTGCAATAAACCTTTTAAAACATAATATATGACGGCCGCGTTTGTGTCTGCATGGTAACACAAAACTTTCATTTAAAAAGCCCGTTACATTCAAGAAGAAAAGATATAGGAAGAGCTTAAATACCATTTTAGCATCGATAACATTGGTAAATGGGAAATAATCCCATGGAATTCCAGTGCTGTTTTACTAACAGTTAATCCGAGAGTCATTTCTTCAGGAGCAATTTCTGATTCTCGCACATAAAGCTAATGACTGGTGCCGACTCTGCGCAGTGTAATATAAAAGCTTAGAGTTAGTTTTTTTTTTATCGCACTTAAAAAAAATTATTTTCTCTCTCTCTCTCTCTCTCTCTCTCTCTCTCTCTCTCTCTCTGTAAATATAGATTACTTTTATTGCTTCATCTGGCAGTCATCACCCCATGAAATATTGAAAGCTGGATATTGCGACCATCCAAATAAATGAAAAGGATAAAATCATATCATGTACCGAAGCACCATCTTTGGGCCCATTAAAACATGAAAAGATGCAATACAATTATACACTTGCAAATATATTGAAAACACTTAATGGAATTAATTACAAGTTGGAAAATATTGACGGTAATGTTCCGTTGGCATATAAGAGGATGGTTCCTGATCAAACATTATAATTTTATTACTGGACTCGAAACACACACATCCACATATATATATATTATATTGTATATTTATGTATATATATATATATATATATATATATATATATATATATATATATATATATATTATATATATATATATATATATATATATATATATATATATTTATGTATATATATATATATATATATATATATATATATATATATATATATTATGTATATGTATATTTACAGTATATTATATATATATATATATATATATATATATATATATATATATATATATATATTGATTTATATATATATATATATATATATATATATTGATTTATATATATATATATATATATATATATATATTATATATACATATATATATGTATATATATAGTTATGAATGTTTGTGTTTGTATAACTACACTTCGATGACCTTTGCGTAAAATCTACATCAAAAGATAAGAAATTTTATAAATGAAAGCCATACCTCTAGACTTGAAGCTTGGCCTGATCTACAACCCAATAAAAGATCAGGTTTAATACCCTACCATGTTTGCAACTCACAAGACAGAGAAAAATTCATATAAGCAAGCCTGCTATAAGACAAAGATTCTTCATCAACAGGAAGTTGTGAATGAGGAAAACGATTACTCAACAAAATATCATTTTGTGGGTAAGCAGAAAGACTGACAAAAACAGACAGATCTGTTGTTGCTAAATAATTAATTGAATAATAAGAAAGCCAAGCAAGCGAAAAGCAAATCTAATGGAAATGAATGGACGTAATATATATTTCGAAGGGGGGGGAGGGGATATGCGAAAAATATGACCTGGCAACGTCACGCCTAAAACCACCCACTTGTTAGCGTCCAAAGCTATTCCACCAGCTTTTTTATTTCTCCAGCCTTTTTCACTCTTTTTCTCACAGCATGGGAACATTGAGCAAGTGTATTAAGTCTTCCGCACTAATACTGCTCGCCTATCATCGAAAAATACTTATAAAATTATATAAATAAATTCTGTAATTCAACGTATTTTTTTAAACTAATGTTCGTGAAAACCTAAATAATCTTTGCGGTAGTTTTCATCAAAATTGAAATTCTTGTAGTAAATATGTTCATATTTAACATTTGCTAAATACCAGACACAAATGCACTAAAACGTAACCAAAGTTTTATACAGACTGAATTTGTTATGTTTTGATGTGTGAGAGAGAAAGTGTTTTTGGAAAATCTGTTTTTCAACGGGGTAGGGGTGAGAGGGTTGCGGCAGTGACATAGGCAGAACTATAAAAATTTCATTTGCTGCCATGTGTTGTGGCGCTGCCAGTTTTAAAATTCTGTCTTTGAAATCATCGAATGTGTTCAAGCACAAACATCGGAAGAGGAAAAAGAATGTTCAAATTATAGAACAGGTCAGTGTCTCTGAAAAGGACAGCAAAAACTAGAATATAGTGGTATTAATAAAATGCAATCAAACTTAGATTTTTGCTGAACAGGACAGTGTTTTTTCTTTTTCAGAGTATGGAGTTGATTAAAGGTAACGAAATACCAATTCTTAGTAAAAGATTGGAGAGGCATTATATCGCTATTTATAACCGGTAAGATACATTTCCAGCATCTGGTTAAGAATTTACGATATACAGCTAAGGAATTGGCAGGGGAAGATAAATATTTGAGTAGGCAAGGCAGAGGGTGTTTAGGTCTCGTTCAGCAACGCCAGTCATTTAGTTCACCTTATAGTGATGATGCTATATTTACCATGTTCCTTCAATGCAGCCAATAAAGCGGCTTGTAGAACAACAATGAAGTTTAAAATACATTCCTTGCCCTTTCTTATATCGAGTTATCCAGAGTGACGACTAGTGATTATTTTCCATAAGAATAATCGTCATTGCCCCTTTTGTTTTTTCTGGGAAGTTACTCAAATCCTTCGCCTCAATTTATCGAAATAATATCATATATGTTTCACTGAAAGTGTTGCAAGTTTCAAAATATTCATTAGATTTCAACGCTCATCTTGCTGTGACGTTTCGACACCAGAATACGCCAATTTAAGTCGAATAAATGAATTGTTGCAAAATTATGTGACCTTCAGTGCCAAGAACATTAATGCGAGTTTACGGAAAAAAAAGTGTTCTTCCCCGGAGAAAAATATTTTCTAGTTTGATATCTTTTTCTTTACATTTTGGAGAAACTTCTCATATCATGGCTGTTGTCGGCTGTTTAAGTCAGGATACACATCGAATCAGCTTATGCTAGCATGATTTCGTATAATATTATATAGTGAGGTATTCCACCTTGGAAACAGTTTAGAGAATAGCTAGTTTTCATTTTTAAGAAATGGTAACTGACATTTTAAATTACCCATCCAGAAAGGTTACATACAAATAAGAACAATATATTTTTCACGTTGAATGAGTTTTTGGCCAGAATAAATGGAGCATCCATTATGTGTTAAAATGCGTCAAGGAGAAGTATTCATGCAGAACTCAATCCTCAAAGATACAAATAACCGTTCAGAATACATTATCTAAAGACCTTTGGAAATGTAGTAAGGTGTTCATTCATTTTCATAATCATCTTTAATCGTGGTTTTTATACTTATACTGCTACCAAAGCTTATTCAACAGTGCATTTACGGTCGTTGCTCAGACACTGGCAGGTATAAATTCACTGATATTGAAAATTAAAGGTGCTGACTTCATCAATTAAACTTCAACTATTTGCTAGAGTAATTTTTCTTACATTGTTACTTCAAACTACAAAACATACAGTAATTTATTTTTATATTTGATCATTCTTACACCGGTACGTGAATACATCAGATATATATATATATATATATATATATATATATATATATATATATATATATATATATATATATATATATATATATATATATATATATATATATATATATATATATATATATAATATATACGCACACATACATACATACACATATACACCTTCAGACGCTCTTCATCACTCGAGAACTTTTATCTGTCAAATTCGATTATTTCCCCGAACAATGTCATCCCCATACATTTCTATCCCTTTCCACCTTAGCCGAGTCATTTTGCCAAGCCCTCAGTTTTGAAAGTGTCATTTTGGCCTCCTCGACGTCGTAGGTATGAGGCAGGGAAACTGATGTCTCTGGACGCTTGATGTATCATGGTAGTGAGTATGAACGTTATCGGTCCTCGGCATCTCGCAAAAAAGGGAAAATGATGCTTTCAAGTTCTTCATTGGAGGGGGTTGGTAGAGCTTTCGGCTAGCACGCTGTTGGCCCAGCGTTCGACTCTCCGAGTGGCCAATGAAGAATTAGAGGAATTTATTTCTGGTGATAGAAATTCATTTCTCGTCATAATATGGTTCGGATTCCACAATAAACTGTTGGTTCTTAGCCACGTAAAATAAATCTAATCCTTCGGGCCAGCCCTAGGAGAGCTGTTAACTAGCTCAGTTGTCTGGTTAAACTAAGATATACTTTTTTCCATCGTTCAAATGTTTGTGTGAGATTAGGCGGACAGGTATCAGTAAACGAAGAAAATAATATATAAGAAATATAAAATCATGCCTACGCACACATATATATTGGTGTGTGTATAATTATGTGTAAGCGTACATGTCAGTAGAGGTAGTATTATCTCATGAAGTTATAACACGAAAACATATTCTTTTCTCAGCAAGGTCCTGAGAGACCCAAATAACATTGCTACTCACTCCTGTTGTACACACATACACACACGCACACACACACACACATACATATATATATATATATAATATATATATATATATATATATATATATATATATATATATATATATATATATATTCGTCATACCTTTTGGTTACGCTTGTTACCACCAAGCCTGAGATCCAAATGCAAGGATATGAAGACATTCTGACATCCATAATAGGACTCGAACCCGCATCCTGCGTTTTAGAACAAGATCCCATTACCGACCAGAATATAAAAAAAGAAGCAACAACAAAATCTATTTACTTCGACATAAAGTTCTTGATATATTGTATTATTATTCTTAAAGTTTATTTGTGTCTTCGCCAACCCAGAATTACAACAAAGACAGATATAATTCAACAGATCCTTACTTTCATACAAAACACTACCAATAAAAAAAAAACCGACTTGAAAGAAATGGGCCCATAGGAACAGAAGATATATAACTGGGTGAAAATAAGGGGCCAGATCCATTAATTTCACCTCATATTTTGTGCCCTCCTGATCATCCTACCATTTTTCTTCCATAAGTTTCTCTTGCTAGACCAAAACTTTTGCTCAGATCGACCCAATCATTTAAGAGTTATCAAAGTTTTTAGTATTACTTGCTGTTAGAGGGCCTCTCTCTGTCTCTCTCTCTCTCTCTCTCTCTCTCTCTCTCTCTCTCTCTCTCTCTCTCTCTCTCTCTCTCTCTCTCTCTCTCTCTCATAGTCACTGACTGTTAAGTAATTTTTTTTTCTGAATGGTATAAACAACTACTGAACATGTCAGAACATAATATGAGAGACAGGCAAACAGGCAGAAAGACAGACAAGAGAGAGAGAGAGAGAGAGAGAGAGAGAGAGAGAGAGAGAGAGAGAGAGAGAGAGAGAGAGAGAGGGACGGGGGCAGGGGATGGAAAGATCATAAGGACTGAAAATTCCTTGTGTCCATCTAACTTTAAGAAAATGATTACAAATGCAAAGAATGATTAATAAAATACTTGCCTGGCTATAGCAAGAATGATATCAATCAATTAGTATAATTTAGTAGTAACAAATAACATTATTTTTATTGTTATTAGCTGCATTCCGCTTTACCCAATTCATGGCAAAAATACCGTAACCTCGGAGAAATTGCGAGGGTCAAAACCTATAGACGGTAATGGAGTCAATAAAATGCTCAAGAAACACTGTGAATTAATGCAACACAAACGTTGCTTTACAACGGCAATACCGAAATTCAAAGAGCAAATGAGGAGAAATGCTTCACTGTCAATTTAGCTAAGGGGAAAAAAGATGCATCTAAATTGCATGGCATTAACACTTTGGTTATAGAAAAGCAATCTTGTGAGGAATTAATGGCTGCATACTAGGAAAACTAGCTGTTATTATAAAAAAAATAAGTTTAAACAGATGCTTTATTATGTGTCTATAAAAATAGTCAGAAATTACTATCCGTAAACCCTATCCTATTTATCATTGTAGAATTGTAATTCAAAATTCATTAACACATTCATTCATTAGACAACTCAGAGTTGTTTTTTGTTCATTCTTTGATAAATTTCTTTACATACACACACACGTGCGCACGCACACACACACACACACACACACACACACACACACATATATGTATATTTGAACCTTATCACTGCATAATTGTTCTGTGCATTAATGCAGTTAATAACATGACCTCATTTAAACTAGATGGTATCTAGCAGAGATATTTGTTCAGGAAGAATTGCAAGCTTTCTAGGACTAACAGTCCTCATCATCTGGCATCAGAAGATGAGGACCGTTAGTCCTAGAAAGCTTGTAACTTTTCCTGAATAGATATATAATCATGAAGCTACAAATGTTGTTCAGTATCAAATTCATGCTACTTCAGGAATATCCCCAATGGGAATTATCACCGAAGGGGAATTTATAAGTGATAACTGGATCGGTACTGCCGGGTCTCGATCCCTCGACACAATTACCTTCCAACAACTCCAGTCGACGGTCTACCCACTGAGCCATCAAGAGAGGTATAAGTTAATGCCGAATATGCTGTACTTGTTTACCTGTCGAGAGCAGGGAAATTATACTTAGCTTCGGCATTAGCCCACCTCCACCATGACAGCTCATTGGTACGTTTGGACACGCAGCTATTATTTTGAAATTTTATCACACCATGATTCATATACAACCATGAAGCTACAAATGTTGTTTAGTATAAAATTAACGCTACTTCGGGGATATTCCCGATGGGGAATTATCACCGAAGGGGAATTCATAAGTGATAAATGGACTGGTACTGCCAGGTCTCGATCCCTCAACACAATTACCTTCCAACAACTCCAGTCGACTGGAGTTGCGAGATTCATCTTCATCAATGAAACGATTATCAAAATACTTTAAGGAAACAATTTGAATAGGTATTATTTGGCGCAGATATGATCAAAGTAGTGTCGAAAAATATATTTTTTTGCGTTTTTTTTTTTTTAAATTTGAGGCAACCATTCCATATCTTTGCGTAAATATAATAAAACAATATTTCAACATACTTGATGTTGGTTTTAATAAAACTGGTCTATCATAATCACATCATATGCTATGGACGGATTCTTAAAATATATCAAACGAGGGCTGGAAAGGGATTAAGAGATTACCAAAAAGTTGAAATTAATCCATGACAAAACAAGTAGCATACGCTTTGAAGTTATGATTGTATAGCCATTGTGAATAGTGTAATTATTTTTAGTAAATGTTATTGTATTCTCCTTTTAAAGGATATCTATCACCCATAGCTTAAGTTTTTGTACAAATGTACCCTTGCACAAGTGTACCGATATATATATATATATATATATATATATATATATATATATATATATATATATATATATATATATATATATATATATATATATATATATATATATGTATGTATATATATATATATATATATATATATATATATATATATATATATATATAATATATATATATATATATATATATATATATATATATATAATATATATATATATATATATATATATATATATATATATATATATATATATAATTTCATCAACCAATCTTAATTTAAGCAGTTTATAATATTCGTGTCAAACTTTTATTTATTTGCTAACTGTATTTACACTTGATTGCTGAACTGCCAGCCTGTCCATATTAATTTCTAGTTGCAAATCTGTATATATATATATATATATATATATATATATATATATATATATATATATATATATATATATATATATATATATATATATATATATATATTCACGTATTTAGAAAAGTCGTCCCTCCAGTCCGTTAGCTAGGAAGTCAAATTTCATGATGGCTGGAGGAGACCTCCACTAGGGGGGAGCAGAATGTAGTCGTCCTAACCCACTATCGTATGATATTGAGGGACAGAAAACCGTTAGGACACTAGGACACGTCCTGTTAGGCTGACCCTTAGTCTTGACTATAAGACCTATTTCCCTTTGACTGTTGTGCTGGCAGTTATTTGCCTCTTTCAGATGTACCCCTGTCCTGTGCCCGCCACTGGAATAGAGAGGGCCTTTCAGCAACCTGTCTCGACCTCACTCCATGCCCAAAACTCCAGAGTCCAAGGTCGCTTCTCCGTCCTCCTCCCACTGGCCACGTGTCGTAACTTCTGCGGCCTGAATCCATCTTTTGCAAACGAGCTCCATGCACAGTTGCAAGTAGTGCCAGTGTTCTTTTCCTTGGTCTAAATTTCTCTCAGTTTTCAGTATTTCCAAGTTTTCATTCTCCTAAACAGAGTCCCTTTGTTTCCTCATGATTGTTCCAAGCCTAAATTAAGTTTGTTCTGTGATAATAATTAGAGCATTCCCACCATAGTATTACCATGTGCTAATTAAATCTAAGTGATAATCCCCCCCATCATGAATAATTAATTTCATGTGAGAGAGAGTCATTGTGTAAATGAATGCTGACCTGGAATTCTTTCCAAGAATCCTGTTATCTGGCTCTTTGCGGTCTGCTCATGCCCTTCTGAAACAATTGCCTTTGAAGACTCAGTTCCATCTTCTGAAATCGACAGTCTACAAGGGTCACGTGCAGGGCCCCTCAGCGTTATCGTTGTGCTGATGTAAAAAATTTCATCAGCCAGTCTTAAACGGTTTATAAGATTCGTGTCAAACTTTTATTTATTTGCTAACTGTATTTACACTTTCTATTGCACATTGCAGGTGCCTTGATTGCTGAACTGCAAGCCTGTCCATATTAATTTCTAGTTGCAAATCTGTAAATAAATTAATTTAATCTAACCGACTGGTTTGAGAGGCGACCTTCCCATTTTCTTTGAAATAGATGTAATTTCAAGGTCAGTCATACTATTAATTACATTTATTGCTTATGTTCTGAGATCTAAGTGTTAGCCCCTAAGGCAAATTACATTCAAAATTCAATTTAACTTTTCCAACCGGACTCAGAACATAAATAATATATATATACATATATATATATATATATATATATATATATCTATATATATATATATATATATATATATATATATATATATATATACACACACACACACACACACACACACACACACACACATATATATATATATATATATATATATATATATATATATATATATATATATATATATATATATGTATATATGTATATATGTATATATATACGCGTTAACATTTCGCAGGTGTGAAATACCCTGGCCATACACTACCTATGCAATAGAGCGGTGTTTAGTGAATTTCAACGACAGATTTCTTAAGAGCTTAATTAGTGGAGGATAGAAATAGATATTGTCAGAATTTCTTTAAATTAAACTGTTGTTCTGTCCAAGGTTGCATCGATTAGAAAATCAAAGATTTTTTTATATTCCCATTTCTATAAGTCTATTGCATACATAAGTGCACGCCTGAGGAACATACTTATTATGAGCCAGCCGTATTAGTTCATGCATATAAGAAATAAGAAGTAAATACCAAAGGTAGTGCGAATTTATATACATCACGCATGATATGTGAGATATATTTAAGCCTTTAACAAACATTGCATGCTCATTATGATCCATATTTTTGGCTACTTCATTTTTCGTAATAACAGAAATACTGTTGGTTTGCTGCAAAATAACCTCATCGAGTCATTTGGGCTTTGGGGTCTGGAAAAACATGTTAGCTGTGAAGGGTGGTGTGTGGGCAGTCATTTGGCCACGACATTTCACGATACGCTGACGCAACGATTTTTTCCGCTTTCCATTGGTTTTCAAAGAGGCTGTTGAGATTCACTGTCGAATTTTATCTGCCTTGTCCTTTTATACAATCGTGGTCTACATAATTCTTGTTCTGCAGCACCATTTGTTATCATGGTTGTTGATCTTACTTGTCATTTTATTTTCGTTTTCGTTTCCTTTTTTGTGCAATTGCAGTATTTAATTAAGAAGGTGGGTGTTTGTGTGTGTTATAATGTGAAGTGATTCTGACGTTTTTGATAGTGGGCATTTGGAAGGGGTTTCTCCACATCAAAAAACGTGCATCTGTTTTTTTTTTTTTAAATTTCTGAGTTTCAGATTTTTCGTTTTTCATAATCCATAATTGTAATTACATTATGTGTGTGTGTGTGTGTGTGTGTGTGTGTGTAATTCTGATGGGTGGAAGACAATTACTCTGAGTTCTAGTGTTATATTCACCTGATGTGAAAACATCTCACATTACAATAATTCATCAATTTTTGTGAGAGTTCTTTTTCTCTTTTGGGAAGCTTTTATGTTATTTCTGCTTCTCAGTAATGTTAGGATTTATACAACCACCTGCATTTGTTCCCCCTGTATTGTTAGTCCCTTTCTGTGCCTTTGTTATATGATGTTATAGAGTAGATGCATTTGCATAAGCAATGTTACATCACGCAGATGCTTCACTTTCATTTGAGAGGCATTTTTATAAAGACTTTTCGGATAGCTCAGATTTTTATAGTTAAATATACTTCGTTATTATGTGCAGCTGTTCTCTACAGCTGTACACATTATGCGGGCTGTAAAACACGTGAACAAACATTGTATTGCATTATAATAAAAGATTTAAACATAATTATAGTGTGGGTACACAATCGTTTTAACTATCAAAAGGTACATTCTAAGTACAAACGTCACCACCCAGAGCAAATTATGACCTTATATTCTTTCGTTACACCATGAAGTTCATTAAAATGCAGTAATTAAGTCTGATAACAGCTCAATCAGTATAATAGGTATGTTGTTTATGCAGTTATAATAATTTGTTGTCGGGTCCTCATTTACCCTGTAATTGGTTATTTGCTGCTCTTGCGTAATCAACATAGCAAGATTTATTTAATTCATACTCATATTCTTTCACTTGCACGTTTCCATTTAAATACTTATTCCATATATTTCTCGTTGTGTTTAGGTCTCAGAAGTACCTGTTGTTCTAGCATATATCCGTAGATCGTTTAAAGTGTTATATATACTTTGTCACATCACTGTTTTTAAACGTTTTCAAGAGTGTTCATCGACACTATCCTCTCATATAGACTGGACTGTCTTGTTGAGTCTGTTTCAACCTCATTCACCCATGTTTGCTATGGTTGGCCTCTTCTCTTTGTAAATGCCCACTCCATTTTCAGTCTTAGCTGTTCAGAGAAAACTTCTTTCCTAGTTGAAGTGAGAAAGGACTTAGTAAGTGACAGAGGCAAGAAAGAAATGAGAATCAGGGAAATAAGGTACGCAAAGTAAAATGTTAAATGTGCACGAAGGCAGAAATAATCAAGCAGGAACTTACAAATTAAACTCCCTTATCAGTTGTTGCACTTTCTGTTGCTTCCATTATATGTCGTTTACTGTATCCCTCCAAGAATGAAATGGTAAATTCCAGAAGTAGAGTGGAGTGGACGCTCGATAGCTTTCCATTCAACAAACTTGTGATTATAGGCTGTAACAAGACGAAAGCTGTTGGCCATACCTTACCCACCATCATGTGCCACGGCTCACTTCCCTTCTCCCAAATTCATACTTGCACGTTTCGCTACTTATCAGATCCAGTTTTGTTATAGTTTTTTTTCGCTTTTGCATTTGTTGCAATAATTCATCAGTGTTTTTTCTTGTATTAGGAACCACATATTTGCCACAATAATGGTCCAAAAGCACTAGAATAGTGATGTAGTTTTTTTAGCATTGTTTAAAATTACCACACCACCATCATTATTGTTGCTCATCATAGCAACAATGAACTGATTAGCTGGTGAATGCACACGCTACACTGGAATATCTCTTAATAGCAAAAATCCAGTTTGCGTTCATGTTTACGTTACCGTAAGTGATATAAAATCTTCCATGATAAAATGTGTAACAGGGCAGTATATTTTTTCATTGTTCTGTCGTCTTTCGAGGAGCATAATGGGAGATTTCATAGTTCTAGAGTGTCATTAGACTCACTTTGAGACATGAAAATCCCCTTTGTTAGAGAAAGAAAAACATATTATATAATACTGTACATGTAAGTACAGAAATGCCATTTTCTACGGTGCCTTCATACAATTTGCAATTGTCCGTGCTTTCTGCTATCAGTTCTCAATGGATTTGGCTCGCAGTTTATCTCAGGTATTGGATTCCATTCCATATAGTAATCTAATTATAAAATGAATTTCTCTTGTTTTTGTCTTCAACTTTTATGAATCCAAGCTAACTGTAATCAGATTAGTTTCAATCTCAGATGATTTTTCTCCTAGTTCGTCTTATATGAATATATCTTATATACCTTTCGAATTTCCCTTCCTCTTTTTTGGATATACTAACGCATTGAATGAATGTTTTTTTTTATATCTTTTAGGAAACACCTTTTTTAACGGGAGTTATTATGTGAAAAGAAAGTCCTTTCCGGTGCTGGTAACCCAGGCGTTGCAGCTAGAGGCTATATAAATGGCTCAATGAGTCTAGCGATCTCTACATTCATTTGACGGGCGATTTAATGAAATGGTTAAGCGAGAAAACTGAATCTCGTTCTTGTGAGTGAACCCCAGATGGGCTCTACCTCTTTGGGATTAGAAAACTGAGGGAAGATAAAAATAGAATTGTCTGCAGCTATGTAAAAAGAACCAATATTACGGTGTGTTGCGCTCAACACACGATAAGTTTTACTTTACTACCGCCACCGTGCTGTTTTCTTTAGGGGTCTTATATCTTACAACAACATAAAAACATCTCAAATCGCGACAGCATCTACAATCCAGAGCAACTCCACTTACTCGTTTTGGCAGTGGGTCCATCTAGATGTCAGAAACGAAGTTAATGCGCGCTGACATCTGTGGGAATCCTGTCTTTTCGGCCAGTGGCTCTGACAGAGCTTCCAGCACAGTACATTTTACCTTTACTCTATTAATTGTCATTATTCGAATGTCCACTAACTTCTTTATCGTTTATATTTATTATTATACTCTTGCAGAATATGAGATGAAATGGACTATAAAATTTAGGCCAAAGGCCAAGCGCTGGGACCTACGAAGTCATTCTGAGTTGAAAGGGAAATTGAGAGTAAAAGTTTTTAAAAGTGCAGCGGGGAGAAAATGTCGCATTTTATGAAACATTTTTGAGGAGAGGTTGAAGTTCAGATGAAACCAAGATAATATGAACGGAGGTACAATAAAAGGAATGAGATGGGTTATAGCTGGGGGTCGAAGGGACGCTGCAAATAATCTCAAGTAATGCTGAGTGCACTGGCGGCACATGAAACGTTTTTATAGCGTTTACTGTAATCCGTGAAATATATTTCCTTCTCTACCAATGCAAGATTCCAGACAATTGAGGCAAAACAAGATTTATAAAAAATAAAAAATATATTAATATATTTAGAGCCGACTCTGAACGATGGGTGAAATACATTGCATGAATAGTTGACAGAATGTTACAGATTTCAGGTCTTAGGTAACACGCATCATGATAAGTTGGTGTGAATATATATATATATATATATATATATATATATATATATATATATATATATATATATATATATATATATATATATATATATATATATATATATATATATATATATATATATATATATATTATGTGTGTGTGTGGTGTGAGTATTTAAAAGTCTATTTAGCAATTTTCTTTTTATCTTATGGATATTTTCTTTCCGAAATTATTTTTATTGATAATTCCAGAAAGAAAATATCCGTAAGATAAAAAAAAACAAGTGAAAAATGCGCCAAAGTTTCTCCGGCGCAATCGAGTTTTCTGTACAGAGTAAAATTCTATTGGAAACTTCAGCTACGACCGGGGAGCGCTCAGTTGCTCCACAGATGCGGTCAAGTGAAGGTCGTCAGCGACGCCCCCGGAATTGGACTCGGAGGTGCCAGACGCACGATCATGGCTAACTTTAACCGTAAACAAAATAAAAACTACTAAGGCTACGGGGTTGCAATTTGGTATGTTTGATGATTGGAGGGTGGATGATCAACACACCAATTTGCAGCCCCCTAGCCTCAGTAGTTTTTAAGATCTAAGGGTGGACAGAAAAAGTGCAGACGGCCAGACAAAGCCATCTCAAAAGTTTTGTTTTACAGAAAAGTAACAAGTAGTAAGAATAATTAAAGTTAAAGGCGTCTGCTCTATAAATGTTGGTATCCTAGTAGATGTGTATTAACATCATCCAGTATTAGTTAATAAAAATCTTTCAAGAATTTTTAGTTCATATTTCATTTCAGAGTATATTAGCAAGACCGTTATATGTATAATTAAATAATATGGATAATTTCAACTCATTCAAGAATTATTTTGCAATTCTGATACTCATTTTATTGCTTTAGGTTATAGTAATACAGCTAATGTAAGTCCGCTATTGTGATATTAAGTGAGGAATATGTTTCTAGAAAGCTGATCTTTCATGAACTTTTTACTTTTATGTAATATTTATAAAGTATAAGAAAGGAATTGCAAAGCTAGCGAAGAGAAAGAAAAGGTTTCGGTAGCGAAAAGCGAATATAGCCTATGGAACATGAATTGTTATTTTTTTTCTCTTTGCATTAGAGCTTGTAAACAATATTTTATTCTACAACTTTTATTATTTATTGGTCAAATGATTCTGGTGAGTATTTCATAGGATAAAATTGTTAATTACATCATAGGATA
Source organism: Macrobrachium rosenbergii (assembly GCA_039081455.1). NCBI lineage: Eukaryota > Metazoa > Arthropoda > Malacostraca > Decapoda > Palaemonidae > Macrobrachium > Macrobrachium rosenbergii. The sequence continues at coordinate 64,531,198 of JANJGK010000005.1, forward strand.
TACATTTTTGTTCTTATTATTGCCAAGATTGAGGATGACTTGGTAAGATAGACTGACTACACGTTACGGCAATGATGTGTGGTAGAAAGTCTTAGGTAATTAATATTTTTAATTTGTCCCCTATGTAATTAAACATGATGGGTGGTAGGTTTCACATTATTACGCCTAAACAGACTTTTATTTTCCTTTAGGATGAAGTTTTAAGAACCTCCATGGCTGCTGTAATTCAAGCATGTTTCGCCAGTGCTTTCGCGTTCTTGCGTAAAGCGTTGAGTAGCTTTCGTTTTTAAAATTTCTTGTGTGTCGAGAGATTTTAGGTGATTTTTTACTGACTTTTTGAGAGCAAAGTTTTTATTTTATTTTATTTTGACAATCCGTTTTATGTGCTTCCCCAGGGACATGACGTAATCCGTTTCGTTGCCAAACGTTGTTAATTACTTAAGTCTGCTGATTTTCCAGCTGCCGGATTTTTTTTTTTTTTTTTTGTATTATGTAATATCGTTCCAAGTTTTTCTATTTTTTTTTTTTTTTTTTTTGCAGCGGGTTATTTTATCTTAATCACTTTAAGAAAGATTTTACATTCTATTTGTATACTCTTTAGTTGCGCATTTTATGCACCATTCATCATACAATTCGATACCTTTTGAATATGAATTACACCTTTCTCTCAATGAACGTGATGTGTGAAATGAAATTACATATTTTCCTCTGTTTCATACATGAAAAAGGAGTTATTGAAAGTTCACGTAATTAGTTTCTTAAAGCTATTCCATTATGACTGGGACGAAAAACACGCTCATAAAAGATTGTTAATTTTCAAAGCTTGAAGGATGTTCACATAATAGTTTTCGTTCAGCTTTCCCAGAAAATGGAGTAAGAAGTTACAGATTAGGATTAGAAAGTGTTGTTTCCTTTGTGGTTCAACTTAATGTCAGAATAAACGTGATAATATGTAATACATTTAACCTTAATGAAATAAGAGTATAAAACGTTTCACATAGGAAGCAAACAGCAACCTTTTCTGACGCAGAGAAATTATAAAGAAAAAAGCACAAGTAATCCCTGGAAGCTTGTACATGACCATATTTAATAAAGGAAATAATCCATGTAATATGTTAGGGCAAATAACTTCTGTGCTCATCACTATAATGATCGTTAGCTTTCTGCTCATAAATCACATTTTGCTTGCTTGGCATCTGGAGTTGTTCTTAGCTTGTGCCTTTTTTCTACTCTGGAGTCCAAAATCATAATACTAAAAATAAAAAAAGATAACTGATGTTCACTTTTGATTCAAAAATAAAGTCCAATTTAGTATAAAATAAAAAGATAAGGCATTGGTACCGCCAACAAAAAAACGGGTCTCTTTAAAAGGGAACGATGATTTTTTGTTCAATGCTAGCACCCATGCACTGGTTTAAAAGAAAGCGAGAAAAATGGAGAACAGTACGTGGGAAAGCATTGCTGTAGTACAAACCATTTTTTGACGGGTCAGCGTTTTTATTTTTTGACCTTTCAACGAATAATTCTGATATATATATATATATATATATATATATATATATATATATATATATATATATATATATATATATATATATATGTATGTATGTATGTATGTATATATATATATATATATATATATATATATATATATATATATATATATATATATATATATATATATATATATATATATATACACTGTTTGACCAACCCTGCGCTGCCTGGAAAAACTCTGAATGACAACCAAAAAACTGTATCTCTCTCTCTCTCTCTCTCTCTCTCTCTCTCTCTCTCTCTCTCTCTCTCTCTCTCTCTCTCTCTCTCTCTCTCTTTCCTGTTAAGATAGTTGCTTCAGTTACGTTGCCCAGCATTTTTGACACTTTATATTTCACCCCTTCTCTAACCCCATTCCCACTGGGGCTGAACTTGGACTTAAAGGGCATCGAGAGTGTCACTATTCATCTCAGCAACCTCAAAAACTATAGGTTAGACACTTAAGTTCTGTTGTTTTCGGTTATTTTTACGTGTCACCCCCTTCCCACCCCTACCCCCTATGTGCCAGTGATGTCTTACCCCCACAGTATTCTTTTCCAGATAGTAAGTCATATGTATACTGAAATGAGGTATGATAAACCCATAGAGTTTATTTAGTTTCTAAGTCTACGGGCAGAACCAACCCCATTTCAGGGAAGTCATTCCTACCCCTACCCCTTTGGTGCCATTTGGTGCTAGTGATGTCTTACCCCCACAGTATTCTTTTCTAGATAGTAAGTCATATGTATACAAAGTTTGATTGAAATTGCTCAATGTGTTTCAGAGTTATGCTGGAACATACAGACACTCATACATCCGTTTATATATATATATATATATATATATATATATATATATATATATATATATATATATATATATATATATATATATATATCGGCCAGTAATTGGTGCTATTTGCTCAGTGATTTCCTAAAAAGTGTCAGTAACTTATGATTCTGATGCATTGGTGAGTAACTGATAATTCAGTAGCATAAACCTTATTGCAGAAATAAATCAGACATGTAAGTAAACAAGGATGAATATGGACTGGTAAAACTTCCCATTTTATCTACCTTTTTTTTGAATACAAAGAATAGTCATATTATTTTATTTTCTCTTGTAATGAAGAATAGCTATACATTTCATATACTACTGATTTCCTTGCATAAGACAACATTTGTTAAAGAGAATAAAATACCCTAGACTCCATAAGTAGACATCGATCTGACTGTAAGGTTAAAAATGTATTTACCTGTTATAAGGAAGATTTCATCCTTTTATTCTTCTGTATACTAGGTCATTGGAACGTTTCTCTTAGAAACTCATATAGCATTATTTTAAAAACTCATTATTTATATTAATAATTAGCAAGTCGGTAGTTATTAATAACTCTCGAGTTATTGCATTATACCCTCAAACAAGCCACGATTTGTTTTACCTCATTAACTTAAATATCAGTTGGTGGCTGTATTTCTTTTTTTTTTTTGTGGGAAACACCATGAATTTGTAAAATTATTTAATATTTGAAATTATGAGAAATTTGTTATTTACTTGTATTAGCCCTTTGGATCACCTTATTTTCTAAATACATTACTATATATCCACAAAACCAAGGAGAATATTACGAAAGGTGTTGTAAAAACAGTGGATAAAAAGAGGAAATTGGTTCTTGATGAGTATCGTGATTAGGAGGCAAACATTCAAATTGCCCAAATCTCATTTTAATTACGTCCCACGCTGACAGGCAAATGAGGGCATATCCCAACTTATTTAACCTAAACTCCTACACCAAACATACTTTCTTTTCCTTTTTTAAACAGCAGTAATATATCTGTTGCCGTCTTGTTGAGGTAAACACTAAAATAAATCTATATTCATGAATATTTGTTCGTCTTGTTGAGGTAAACACTAAAATAAATCTATATTCATGAATAATTTTTTCGTCTGGTTGAGGCAAACACTAAAAAATCTATATTCATGAATATTTTTTATCACAGTGTCTGCTATCATTGTTTTTTCTTGATTTTAATTACCACTAGTTACCAATAAGCAAAATCATTTCAAATATTTGTGAAACAGTATGATGTCATTTCAGTTAAAGAGATTCTACGTGTTCCCTAGATATAAATTCATGAAAGAATACGAAGCAACTCTTTACGAGCAGGGAGAGGAATGTCGCTATAAAAGGATTTGCAGGTATCAGTGTCGTTCGGAAAAGCTTAATTTGGTTCGTAGGTGAAGCAATTAAACTGAAATGGCAAGGGGAAGTGTAGTTGTATATGGGGATGCAGAGAACTGCAGCGATAGGAAGCAACATATTCCATAAAGATATAGTTGCTTAAGATGATATTGTAGTATGAGCACAGAAGGGTAACATCAAAAGAGAAAACCAACCATTCAAGGAAAGGAACAGACATAATCATACTCAGATCAGAGATATGTAGACATGGAAGATAATCGTCACGAGAACTGTATTACTGAATAGCCATACGGGCAGATGAAACGGAACTGTATGATTTTTAACAAAAAATGATTACGGTCTTAATAAATGAAACAATGACGGGGAATATGGAGGAAAAATCAGACATTAAATAGGTAATGTGAACTCCTTCAGACGCTTAAACAAGATCACTGAACTTTCATTATAGTAGGTGGAAAAGACGCAGAAATAAATGTACGCATGACGGTTATGAAGGGGTCCAGTCATTTTAAATAACATAATTGCCACTAAGTAAATACATCAAGGCATATAATCCCTTTAAAACGATTCTGAAAACGAATGTATATAGTTATACAGTCGAGTTTTTAGTTTGGCACTCGGAAGAGCTGACTAAATAAGAAATTTAAATTTAGATGTCATGTGAACCCCATTGTTTTTCCATGCTCTCTCTCTCTCTCTCTCTCTCTCTCTCTCTCTCTCTCTCTCTCTCTCTCTCTCTCTCTGTGTGTGTGTGTGTGTGTGTGTGTGTGTAAAACTCACATCTTTACTGTTTGGCAAATTTAGTTTGTTTATGATGTAACCATCATAAACAAACTAAAAATTCTCTAGCAAACTATACAATTTCCCGTTAGGATTATAGGATCATTGCAAATGAGGTTACTCTGTAACAAACTTTTTAAAACTTTTTTTTAACTGCCGCACTGGTGTGAAGCTAACAATGAGAAAACAAACCTTTGATCTCGCCTCGAACCAGCTTAGAATCTCGAGGTAAATCGATGGAAATCTTTCCATCGTTTATAAAAGCATTCATGATTTTGAAATATTCAAATTAAGATCGTTTACTCAGTGGAAAATTTTATCTTCCCAAAACCTTGCAGCAGTTTAGGAAACGAGAGAGAGAGAGAGAGAGAGAGAGAGAGAGAGAGAGAGAGAGAGAGAGAGAGAGAGAGAGAGAGAGAGAGAGAGAGAGAGAGAGATTCAACTTGCATACAGTAAAATCACACGAGTCACCATTATGACTGTTTTTGAGTTATGAGACAGTGAAAATATTTCTGTTGCGGACCAAAAGAGCATCGAGGTTTTGGATGGCAATAGTTATCCAATCAAAGTGCAAATGGATACAACAGAAGAGATCCATTCCCGAGGGACGTCATACAGTTCGATAAAAATATGGATTTGTTTGTCTGGTGGTGGAGAAACTCGGAGCAGCCAACCGCCAGTGAGTAACAGAATTAAGTAGACAGGATAATAATGGCATAATTACAAAATTTAAGATGCATTTAAGCATACGATTTTGTCGAGTCCTTTATTGTTTTTTTCCTACTTGTCATTTTTGTATTTTATTTTTATTTTGGTGGGTCTGCTTTTTTCGCGCAATGGCACAGATATCTAAGTGTGATATAGTTTAAACATAACAAAAATTTAGACATATCTCAGTGATATAAATGTTATACTACCTACCCAAGTGCCCAAGAATATTGTTAAGATTTCAGAAAAAAAAACTTCAATTTAATTTGAAAAATTTTGATGTGGGAAAATATTGAATTTTTGTAAAGTTTTACCAGTTACCAATTTATTTTTACAGCCAACTGATATTGATAACCTCAGTTATCCACTTTCCTAATTCACCAGATCTGTCATTAAGAATATAGGTTTCTAAAGACCCACTCGAGACACAAAGTGCAAATTGGCCATAAATATTGCATGATTAGCAACCGGGCTGTAGAATTATAATACTTCCTTAAAAATGTGATAGTATTTCAATACATCTATTTCCAATTCAGTGTACTAAATATTCAGCATTATTCACATTGCTGTCATGATAAATTGAAAATTATCCAAACTCTAGGAATGTGTAACTAGGAAAAGCTGTGAAGTTTCTCATTTTCGGTACAATTTGCCATTACAATTTCCTAGATGTAATGGTTTCTAGACACGATGATCATTTTAATACTGCGGTTTTTAGAAAGAAAACTTTCACCGGCCTAGGTTCTAATTTTTATAGTCATTGTTTTTATAATGTTAAACTAAATTCTTTATCTACCCTCTTCCACAAGGCTTTCTGTATAACATCCGACTGGAATAGTTTCCTACCGAAATCCTCTACTTCCATCTGTACTTTATTGACAACTGATTTCCATCCAAACTGTTTCATAAACATCTCTACAAATTCCTAAATAATATTTTCCATCCAAAATGTGAAATACCAACCGTACGTAAATTACGACTATACGCAAGCGTCCCGCTCATTCATGGTCAAAATTTCTATCGAGAATTGCGGCAGATAATAGACAGTTTTTTTTACCAGCAATTGACCTAAAGCTAATACTTTGTAATCCAATGACAATTAGATCCTTATTCAAACACAAAGGGAATCTTCATCCTCTGATGACCTCGGGAGTCATTTACCTATTTAATTGCCCCAGATGTAACCTGAGGAAATAATGTCGGCTCCACCCGCAGGTTGTTAAAAGTGAGATTGGATTCTCATCGAGTCGTGAGTTACAGAACGGGTGTTAAATTATCAAACCCAGAATTCTCTTGCATGCGTGAACATGCAAAGAAATGTAAACTCGATGTTAACTACAAAGATTTTAAAATCATAGGCCGAACTCCTAACGACCAACAATTAGCAATTTTAGAGTCACCTTGTATTAAACAACTTGACCCCCAAGTAAATACTCAGACCATCTCAACACCTCTATACCTCTCGTGAGTTTACGTCGAAGCTGAACCTACCCCGGACTGTCACGCGGTCTGTGCCTTCAGCACCACTTGATAAACACTCTTCCTTTTTTACTGTGCTTATGATTTTATGTTATATAAATATATATATATATATATATATATATATATATATATATATATATATATATATATATATGTATATGTATATATATATATATATATATATATATATGTATATATATATATATATATATATATATATATATATGTATATGTATATATATATATATATATATATATATATATATGTATATATATATACACTGTATATATAAAAACCATTTTATTATGTTTTGTTCCGAGTCTGTTTTTTAATGTCTGTTTCTTTTATTATGTAGCTTTGAAAATGGGACTAAACTTTTTGAAACGTCAGCAGCTGAATAAAGTACTTAGAAAGGAATAAAGAAGTGTCCGCCTCCTCTCACCAAATTGCTAAAATAAGAACTCACCCTCAACTTCGCTATACACACACACACACACACACACACACACACACACACACATATATATATATATATATATATATATATATATATATACATACATACGAGTATATATATATATATATATATATATATATATATATATATATATATATATATATATATATATATATATGTATATATATATATATATATGTATGTATGTATGTATATATATATATATATATATATATATATATATATATATATATATATAATTATATTTGTCAAATATAAGGGAGCCCATAGAAACGCCTAAATGTGGAAAATGAAGGCTATATTTCAGAGACCAAACTCTCTCCTCAGACAAATAGTGAATGAGGAAAATAGTGAATGAGGAAGATTTTATCTATAATATCTGAATCCCATGCGCCTATTGAGAGATTCATTGCATTTCTTGGTTTAATAAGGCTGTTTCTACCATCTGGCTCTTGTACCGACAATTGCTGCTATAAATTATACGAGACATATTCCTTATTCACAAAAGTACCAGCACAGGGCGTTTTACAGTTTCTGAGGGAAAAATTAGCCCCCTGTTCATATCATTTCCCACTATCCCCAGATAAGATAATAGTTAGTTGAATTATGCGTATCAAATAACATCTTTTCATTCGGGAAGTTATTCTATAAACAAAAATTCGGGTGCAGCATGGGCAGCCCTTTAAGTCTTGTTTTAGCCAATCTATACATGGAATATTTTGAAACTAGTAATAAACGCAATAAAACCTAAAGACATGCTATGGATGAGACATGTAGATGATATCTTAACATTTTAGTATAATAAGTGGGGAATTTCAATGAATTTC
>JANJGK010000005.1:64544212-64576712 GCA_039081455.1 Macrobrachium rosenbergii
GAGATAAAAACTCTTGTGTCAACTTCCATACAGGCGTGAAGGAGCTACTGCGGTACAGGAGGAAACTCATCAGTTTCAATAAGCATCAAACTATGCAGTTTTACTCGCAAGGCCACACGTGCTGACAATACGTTAGTTGAACAGTGAAGAATGAAATAATATTAAAACTTTTCTAAAGGTTTCTTAAGTTCTTATCCAGATATATGAATAAAAATTTTCTTTTAAAACTGATTAACTGATTAAGGCTATTATCAAGGAAGCCATCAAAATCTTTAACAATAAGAAATACTGAAAAGTTAGAAATAATTCCGTAAGTGATATAAAATCCATTATTATACGAGAGGTGGAAAGTGCCCGTATGAATTGTATCGAGTCATTCAGAAAAACATTAAATGTGCTTAAAAGCGTGAATGATACAAGATTCACAATTGTGAATGAAAATAAATCTCAAAAAGGAGAACTATATTTCTTTAAAAAGAGGATTAAATACTACTTAGATAAATGATGGCATTCTATTATATCTGAAGGCTTAAATATCTTCAACCGTAAAAATACAGTTGTTAATTATTTACACCTTTTTTTTTTCAGGCGTTCACCGACTAAAGATCGTTCAATTTCAGACTTGAGCCATATATCCAGCTGAATGGATTTTATGGCTCGAATTAATTTCGTTTCTTCCTTTAGCTTTACAGTAAATAAGTGTACGAGAAATTAATGGTAGGCAAGTTAGAACGTAAACAGAAATTTAACTGCTGGACTTTCTTTTCAAGTAATTGATGAGGAATAATCATTACAAATGAGATACAAAAAATATATAACACCTTTTAACTTTTATGCATTTATTAAACATTTTCTTTAGTGTAGGGACTTTCTTTTTTAATCAAGATACTTATGATGAATCAGTATTGCATAAAAGGAAAATATATGACTGGAACAATGGACCGTCTTTTTAACTTTGGGGACATTCAACATTTTCTTCGCTATGGCATATTTAAATTCTGTAAGATATCTGGCTCCCTTTGGGAAAGACAACCCTGGCATAAAACCCTAAATATCGATGTCACCGTAAACTTCAGAAGTTTTCTTGACTAAAAGTCACTCTTCAAGAGTAAAATAGTTCCATTTGCTACGGTCGAAGTTTCCAAAGCATAAGTAAGAGATCCCTGGGGATTCCGCGAGGGAATTAAAATTAGCGGACGCAGTAATCTTACGAAATATTGTAGCAGGAGGAGGAGAAGACAAAGATAGGAATGAAGGAACAATATTGGCGTGGGGAGAGGAAGAAAATTGCAGCATCTTTTACCTCCCATAACAGTTTGTGTAAGGGACTACTTCAATATCCTAGCCGTTCTCCTAGGAAAATGGTAATTGCTTTCTTGATGGTAGCCTGTTGGCCTAAAAGTGGAGAGAATTTGGAGAGGGGCAGAGGCGGGATGCATGGGTTGTTTTTATTATTATTTCATATCTGCGAGATGCGGAATAACTCACTGATGTCCTTCGTTTTTATAATTATAATAGCTGTACTGATTACTCACACTTACTGTGTTTCTCTCTCTCTCTCTCTCTCTCTCTCTCTCTCTCTCTCTCTCTCTCTCTCTCTCTCTCTCTCTCTCAATTGTAACCCACACCAAAGGAATACAATCGCACCTGTAAGGAAACGAACTCTAGTTATTCGGTCGTGTATCACGCAAAGATTCCAATTTAGAGTATTCGCGAAATATTCATTTTATAATCAATAATTTCCCAACGAAAATTTAGGATATACAAAACTTATTAGAAAGAATGATAAACAAACGTCAGTGTTTTAATTAATTTTGATAGTAAGCCAGATTTCTGTATGATTACTTCGCATTGCATAAATTTCGGATACATGGGACACGTATTATACACCTGTTAAGTGCGCTTACAGAAGTTTTGGATGTGTTCTAAAATAAAGCTCAGTTGTGTCGGTAATAGAAAAGAGGTACAAAAAATGATTCGCAGAATTTGTACACAACCGTATGAACATAAAAATAAGTAATTTATAGGGCAATTTCAAAGTAACTGAAAGTTTTTATTAGTAGTTCTCATTTTTTTCATGAAAATTGCAAGTGTTCATTGCAAACATTTTGGAAATACAAAGATTTATAAAAGGTCGTGAAAAAATTCTCCCCATTCATAATACCGTAATAGTAATGACTCCCAATTTTTACGTTGATAGCCTATTTCCTCCTTATTTGGGCAAGAGTATATTATAACTATCGCCATTGCTTTGTGTTACACATTTGGTATCAGAGTTATTTAATTCACTGAATTTCGTTATATTTTTATTTCATCACCTCGATATTAGTTTCCTTAAGGATATCGGAGCTAAAATTTTTGTTCAAGTTAACTTGCAGTTTGTCAATTCTTTTCTGCTGTACTTTTGTATAATAGTGTCATCGTTTATAACTAAGTAATGGCCATAGTTGGATTTGTGATGATTGTTGTTAAACTTTCCTGTAGCCTTATTTTATGAGTTTCTCAAGTTAGTTCATTGTATTCACTTGACTGTGAAGCTTTAACCGCTAGGAGATCGGTTTTCGGTTGGCAAGTTGATTTTTTTTTCTTTGCAGTTGTTGGCATAGGAACCAGTTGTTTTACAAATTTAAAATGAATAGGAAACTATTCAGCGAATATTCAAATATCATTATACCATTTACAGATACTACCAAAACTTAAACGGAAAAATATATTTCATTCCCTACCAAATGCTAATGATGAAAAAAAATCATGATACCCGTAAATGTTCACAACAAAATATTTGGCAAAGCTTGCAAAAGGGTGTATGACATCAGAGATATTTCATTGTCATCACAGAAATGAACATGGAAATGCCATCCAAAAGTGTTAAATTTTATACATAGAGTTCAACCCCCCCCCCCCCAAAAAAAAATTTTTTTTTTTCGTGTAGTGGAAGCGTGCTCAGAATATCTAGAAAAGCACATACAAATATAACAATGGAAAAGCAAATTTTTAAATGTTTTTAAGCACACAGGACTGCTCTGCACGACTTTAGCCGCACATAATCTCATATCAATAAGAAGTACGAGAGCATGATGGAGACAAAACCCAATCCTTTCTAGTCATGTTAATCCAGTGCCAGACTGTTGCCAGTCTTACGTGATGGCTTTGCAACATTTTATTGCACCTAGTTATTTGGTTCTAGTGTGTTATTTTCGTCATGTTGAAAATGCCAATATTTTTCTAAGACAAAAAAAAATATTCGGATCTTGAAGGATTGTTGATGTACAGTCTTCATCAGGGTAGTCAGTACTGACTCAGGTATGATTCACAAAAACCTGAACCATCTGAGTCAAGTAGCCCTAAACAATGACACATTTTTCCCTTTCCAAAGTGTTCCAAAGACATTTTACAAAAATAATTATTAGTAAAAGAGACATGAGATATATTTTTTCTGCTAAAGTACCCTTATTATAAAATCCCTGAACACCTGTTTCTACAATGGGTCATTAGCCAAACACGCATAAAAACTGCATATCTCCTGCGCTATCACAGTCATTATTGAAGTGAACTTTTAAAAAAGAAAATGAAAGATATAGGTATTCATCAGTGAAACAGGAATGTGGCAGTTGCTTGTAAGTACAAGTTAAAGTGTTCATAATGTGAGTGAATATACTAATCTGAGTATCAGACGGAATATGAATGTTGATATACTACATGCTCGAAGAATTATTTTCTGGCAAAAATCAATGTGTGAATGCATCCCTGTGTCTCTGTGTGAATACATAACCTCCTCTGCCTGTTCAGTACATACAGTATATATTATTTTAAAAGATATATATAAGTAATGCTGAGCGCGTATAAAATCAGAAATTTTTGAAATAATTACATTCGGAATTTTAAGGAACGAAATTTCGTGGCATCATTATGGATGCCCCCTCAAGTCATGTCAGCCTCAGAGGACATACTAAGATACCAATAGGAATATTGCGAGAGTAGTTGAACTCGAAATAAGCTTACTTAGTGGGAAAGGGAAGAAAAAAGTATTAAGAGAAGGAAATAGTTGAGGTTTAAAGGTCCTTGTATTTGGGTAGAACTTTGCATAACATAAGGACATTTTAATTTTCATTCCTTTTCATATATATGTATGTATATAGCCTATATATATATTATATATATATATATATATGTGTGTGTGTATATGTATGTATATATATATATATATATATATATATATATATATATATATATATATATATATATATTGCGACCTTCTCTCTGTGGCGTTTGCAGATATTTATATTTCTTCTCTGTTTGAGAGAGAGAGGCAAGAGAGTATTTTTATTCTTTTTATGTAATATCCTCGTGAATGAATAGGACAAAAATGTTAAACAAGATCTGAGATTAAATAAAAAACTTACAATTTTAGTGGATGAAATGCTTCATGTCATTACACATGGGGAGTATGTCAGAATTTGTACAACAGGGAGGCTCGTTGGTACGCAATTGGAATTGAGAAAGTAGTGAGCTATGCCCACTTGTTTATTTTATTTCTATACGAACAGTGGTTTGTTAGAAGTCTGGAAGAGGACGTTAGTTTTGCGTGCAAAGATTACTTATAAGGGAATAGGACATGATGAAGTTAGGAATAGATAGGTTTGTTGATGGTAGTGTTGATTGTTACTGAAGAAAAATACATAAACTAGGGAAAAGTTTGAAAGTTTTGTTAGAGTAAGGAGTTAAAAGAGGGGATCATACCAGTATTTGAAGGTGCATGTTACAGGGGACGACAGATAAAAAACGAGGTGAATCACTGAATAGGAAAACCAAAGATGGTAGAAGCTTGTATACAAATGCTTTGGAAGAAAACAGGGGTCCCTGCACAAGACGGGGTGGATTTCCCATACGGAAGTGAAGTGTGGATGGAAAAATGATGTGTATGAAGGAAAAATGTTGAATCTGTCAAATGTATTTGTTTGTGTGATATATGTAGAATGAAAAAGGACCCTAAGAATAATAAATTCAGATATATAAAAAGTGTGTCTTGAGGTTGTTTGGTCATGTGGAGGGAATGATAGTGATAAGCTGCTTATAAAACTGAATAATTCCGAAGAGCAGGGAGAAAGAAGGATAGGAAGACTTAGGAATTCCTGGGTAAATGATTTACAAAAGGTACTGAAATGGAAGGGGACACTCCGCTGGACTTCATGATTCTGAGTTAATTACTAGATCGCAAAGGTCACTAGCTTACTATTCATTTTAACGCCAATGAATACTGGTCTCCTTTCCATCAATTTTCCCTTCCCATAGTTACAAATTTTGCCGCTCCATCCTTTCTCACTGGTGTTTATTCATTATCATTCCATTTCTCTTTCAAAGCGCGTGGCGCTTCCCACACCTCATTAAAATGAGGTCGAAAGCGTTAGATAGCTTTAAATTTCTTATTGACATTAAATTGAAACCTTTTTACTTTTCCATCCTTTTTTTTTTTACTCCTCATCTTTCTGTTTCCTCTGTCATGGGAAGTTTTCATTGACTTAGTCGCTGTAAAGGAAGTTTGGAAACTCATCAATATCCTCGCGTTTACCTAATTTTTCTTTTCGCTTCAAAACCGTTTTGTCAAAAGAACTTTTAGTGCAGAAATTCTTAGAGATCATCCAACGATTTAAATATTAAAACACTTTTCTGTTTGATGAATGAGAAGCCAAGGAGTCACTACGTTAAATACCAGTTAAGAAACCAACGCCGAGACGTTTGACCGAGTTTTCTTAAGAAAAGTAGAAACTTCTAAAGCAGATATGTCTTGCACAGAATAGAAAATGTTAGGAGATAAATAACAAAGTAAAACTGTTACGGGAAATATAGTAAGATTTGAGAGATCACTGATGAAGATACTTGAAAGGTAGTTTTAGAACGGAGAAAATATTCTGGTGTAATATACTGTACAAATCGACAGCGAGGCACAGACAGACAGACCAATGATCAGTGAACTAATAAATGGTAAATTCAAATATATGTGCTGAAGGCTGTATTTTAGCAACATTTTTTAAGGGCAGAAAGTTAACAACAATATCATTACAAGTGTTGCACAAATTTGAGCATTATACCTTCACGACATCATTCATTTTTCTAACAGCCACAATTTGTGTGCTAGTCCTCTCTGAGGGATCCAGTAGGCAAAATGAGTCACCGAATCCATATGTGAATATTGAACTGGAAATATGTATCTTCAAAGTACACGGAACAGAACACTAAATTAATCAAGTGCTTATAAAGAAAACAGTGGTAAACAATTTTAATGATTTCATCTGTTCACAGGCCTTCAGAAAATATGATGCCACTTAGATTAAAAAACAAAAACAAATAAATCAGTTTATCATGCGTGCTTTATCTATCATAGAAACTATTTAGGTATGTATTCAAAAAGAATGAATAAAATGAAAATAAACACATCAGGGTGCACGTGAGCATATGAAGAATCTTTCTGATATCAGTATTATACTGGGAGAATATATCCCTAGAAACTGCGAGTCATTATAAAGAACATAATAGTATGCCAGACATCCTGAGGCATAAAAATATGCTTTTGTATAAATGCTTATCCAGTGCGATTCTCATCTGATTTATTTTTTCATTATATACGTAAAATTTTCTAGCTGTAAAATCATCACACAAAAAATCTTCCAGCGGCCAAAATCATTCCCATAAATTTTCGGGAAACAACTCCACAGAAACAACTAATCAGGAAGATGTCAAACAAATGTGGTCCCTGGGAAGACAGACAAGTGTTGCATAACGAAATAAATTCTAGTATGAATAATGTGAAAACGAACTTCAGTAAATTCTAATCAAGCACGAATATATATATATGTGTGTGTGTGTGTGTGTATACATATATATATTATATATAATATATATACACACATATATATAATATATATATGTATATACATATATATATATTATATAATATATATATATACACACACACACATATATATATATACTCGTATATATATATATATATATATATATATATATATATATATTTATATATATATATATATATATATATATATATATATATATATATATATATATATATATATATATATATATATATATATATAGGCTGACCAACCTGGCACTGCCCAGAAAAACTTTCAGTGACATTTGATAAACTGTCAATCTCACTCTCCCGCTTTCTCCTTCCTAACACCCCCTCTTCTCTCTCTTCTTCTCCTCTCATCCTCTTTCTCACTCCCTCCCAACACACCAATTCACTATCGTAGAATTCAGCAACCTAAGGCTGTGTATTCGCAATCAAGTTCACCTGTCATTTCCTCTGTCAGTTCATCCAAACTGTCATTAAAACTTACGTGTAGACAACAGTTTGTGGCCGGAGACAGTCCACTCACCAGAATGGATGAACTGATGGTATTGCCTATATATCTTCCAACCAACTGGCAGGTAATTGCACATGTGGGCAGGTTAGCACCAATTTCGTGACAGTTTGTCACTGTATTTCATCTGGGAAGCATCTCAGATACTCTGAGAATATCCCCGATGGGGAATGATCATCAAAGGGGAATTTATAAGTGATAAATGGATCGGTACTGCCGGGTCTCAATCCCACGACACAGTTTCCTTCCAACAACTCCAGTCGATGGTGAATATGATATTAAACAACATTTGTAGCTTCATGAATGTATATACTCGTAAATCACGGGGTGATAAAAATTTAATAATAAGAGCTGCGTGTTCCAAACGTACCAGTGAGCTGTCATGGTGGAGGTGGGTTAATGCCGAAGCTAAGTATAATTTCCCCGCTCTCGACGGGTAAACAAGCACAGCAGATTCGGCATTTACTTACACCTCTCGTAATAGCTCAGTGGGTAGACCGATCCATTTATACGTGACTCAACAACTAACCTCATGCGGGTGAAGGATAGGTCTGATGTAATCACTGTCTAAGCGAATTCCACTGCAAGTAGATAGTGATCATTGGATAATAGTGAAGTATTATTATCTTCAGAAGCCCGGCATTCTGTGCGACTTTCCCAAGTCTTGCAGTTGTGATGTCATTGTACCACAATGATGACATGTAGATTATAATTCCCTCTTGTATAGGAATGTAACTGAAACCATAGAGTTTGATATCTACTGGTAAACATTTTTTCGCTGTAATATGTGTCCCAAAATAAGAATGGTTTTATAATGTTACCAGGGGGTTTCTTTATCATAACAGCGGAAGGCTAGTAACAGTCACAAAATTCTAGTGTTTTATCTAACGTGTACTAACACTCTCGTTAACGCAATATAAAGTAACATAAATAAAATTATGATAAAAATAATTGTTTAGGATGAATTAGAGGATTTCATGGTTTCAGTACTTGCATTTTGATGGTGACGATATGAAATGTGATGATGGAAGATGTAGTTTTGTGGAGTGAACTGTCTGAAGCACGCTATAACCCTTCTGAGTAGCATATTGACACTGAATTATTTCCGTATCGTGTAGGTTTCTCACAATTAGTGTTGCAAGTGAGCAAGGGTTATGGTAACTTTAACGATAAAAATGAATTCATGACCAATATCAAATGTGCATTTAAAATCGCTGAACGTAGCATGTTTAAACAATTCTGTGTAGCCAAAGTAAGTACGAAAAAAAGGTCAAAATTGCCTGTATTTTATGCAAATAATCTTGGAGTTTTTCCCAATGGCTGTTTGTGTACCTAACTCACCCAGCTAATGGTAAATAAAAAAATATATATATCCACAAAATATAAATATTAAACTGTTTATGAAGAAGGTCGAAGCCAGCACTTTAAAATTAAAATGTTAATCGTAATGATCTGCCAAAATAAAAACACCAGTGGATGGTTCATTGTCATTCCAAAGACTGAACTTTATTTTATGCTAAACTTTTAACAAGCACCAACAATTTTAACACGAGTCATAACGCTTGAGATGCGAAAGGAGCAGTTTTGCTAAGCAGAGGATCCTCTTTTGTCTGGAAGAAAAAATAATGAGCTGTAACCCTCAAGGTGATCATTATGGTATCGGAAATCTCATCATTGACATCGAAAACTGATAAAACATAGATTAATGACAACCTAATTGATTTATGTCATGCCTTCCATTCGTCTTCCGGATAAATTGTTTCACGTTATGAGTGCATTTTATATATTTTGGCATTCTTGGTAGCGGAATACAAAGAACAATCACGTTCAGGAGACAAAAAGACCCTTCTTGTGTAAATTTGAAGGGCGTTATTATAGCCTACTATTACAGTTTTTTTAGCCGCTCGTCAGGGGAAATGAAAGAAAAGATTTTTGTACAATATAAGATACTGCCAGCGGGATTGGGATTAGGATTACCAGATAAATGTTGCTGTTCAAAACAGATACGATAACCAGATTAGCTTCTCTAACTTTACCTAATGGGCTGGTTGTCAGTAAGACATAATTTATGTTGATCATGTCTGAGTTACTAAAGGGTTTGTTTCCAGTCACTGATAGCACAGAGCTCTTCAATGTCCTTTTCTCAACTCTGCGTACATTTTTTCTTATAATATTTCTTTTGAATATAATCGTGCAATTACTGATTTTTTTTCCCAACAATGGAATTGCTAAAGCATTGTTTCTGTTTTTTTTTCTTTTTTTTCTGCATTAGGGGAGAAGTTTGTTTAGACTCATGTCTGTTCTTCGACATAAGGAAGGCTGTGATCATCTGAATAATTTGTCGATAGGTGTTTGAGATAAAAGACAAAAGAAGGAATTTTCCTTTGGATACAGTTTGAGGTGCTTTTGATTCCCAACGTCATAATTGACGAAATTCCATGAATTTCAAATATCCAAAGGGAATATTCAGTGATCACAAGAAAACACTGAGTAGAACGTTCTTCCCCTGAGATCAGTCTTACATTGTTGAATGTTTGTCAGTCACCACATACCTTTCACGATGACAAAATTAGCTCCATTTTAGCCTGGAGATTAAAAAAAGCGTTGTGGATTGTTAGACCAGATGGCGGAAGTGGGGTGAGGTCTCGGGCGGAGGTGGGTGACTAAATACGAAACGGTAGAATTTCATATTATGCATATGTCAAACAATGTAAATTTAGTATTAATTCTAAAATCATCATAGATGGTAATATCTGTCTCCTCAAAGGGTATGAAAGACAAAGTTAATTTCACTAGAACCTATTAAAAAGCAAAAGCGCTATAGGGAGAAGAATCCCAGGTATTAAAGGAAGCGAAATAAAAGGTGCTAACAGAAATCTATTAAAAATCATAAGCTTAGTCGATTACGCAGAGAAAACAGAGTTAGAGACAAGATATTATCTTCTTTACTAGAAGAATACTCTCAAAGGTGGTGTTAAGTAATTATATTTATAATTCAGCTTCAACAAAAACAACAACTAAAATCAACTCTGACAGGCTACTTCTTAAAAAAAAAAAATAAGCTGACTCCCGTATATTAAAAAATTCCTTCTAGTGTGATTTCTAACAGATTGCAACTGTTCTCCTGAGGTCCCGGAATAGCATTCTGATGACTGCACAAAAGGGAGTTTCAAGGATACAGCATTCGCTCCCCTCCCTGCGTGATGAATTGCAATTGATCCGCTGAGTAATGGATGAGATATCAAAGGGTCTTCCACCTGACGCAGATTAGATGTAAGAGGGGTAATTCTGGTCCCTTTGAACCGGAAAATTATGTATACCTTCAAGAAGAGTTCTGTGTGTTTTTACCTTTGGTTATAAATTCTGGTATTAAGTTCATTTCATAAAGAATGAGTAAGACGAACGGTTGCAGAAATAACATTTTTCTTAATATCTTGAAAAACAGTTTGTTTTTGCATCTCGCTGTCGTAAAATTTTAAAACATTGCGTACTGGCGCATATATATATATATATATATATATATATATATATATATATATATATATATATATATATATATATATATATATATATATATGCACCAATATGTAGTGTTTTAAAATTTTACGAAAGTTGGATGTAAATACAAACTGTTTTTCAAGGTATTAAGAAAAATGTTATTTCTGCAACTGTTTGTCTTACTCATTTTTCATGGAATGAACTGAATACCAGAATTTATAACCGAAGGTAAAAGCACACACACACACACACACACACACACACACAACTATTCTTGAAGGTATACAAAATTTTCCGGTTCAAAAGCACCAGAATTACTCCTCTTACATCTAATCTGTGTCAGGTGGAATATATATATATATATATATATATATATATATATATATATATATATATATATATATATATATATATATATATATATATATATACATACATACTGTATATGTATATTATATGTATATATATACACATATACTGTACATACATAATATGCATATGCAGTATGTATACATACATATATGCATATATATATATATATATATATATATATATATATATATATATATATATATATATATATATATATATGCGTGTGTGTGTGTGTGTGTGTGTGTGTGTGTGTGTGTGTGTGTGTGTGTGTGTATTTAAATTTCTGACTCACATCAGGATCGAACCCAGGTCTTTCAATTGAAAGACAAGACCACTGCCAGTTGAAAGACATGGATTTGATCCTGGTGTGAGTCAGAAATTTATTTCTGTTCCATACGTGATTGTGTGTGTGTATATATATATATATATATATATATATATATATATATATATATATATATATATATATATATATATATATATATATTTATATATATATATATATATATATATATATATATATATATATATATATATATATATATAAATGGATATATGTATGTATGCATGTGTGTATGTATATATGTGCATGTTCCAGCATAACTCTGAGATTCATTGAGCAATTTTAAACAAACTTGGTGCACATATGACTTCTGTCTTGGAAAGAAAACTGTGGGGTAAGACATCACTGGCACCAAAGGGGCGGGGGTGGGAAGAGGGTGACTTGTAGAAATAACCCAGAAGGACAGAGATTAGTGTCTAATCCATAGTTTTCGAGGTCACTGAGATGTATAGTGACACTCCCGATCCCCTTTAAGTCCGAATTCAGGCCCGATAGGAAGAGGGGGGTAAGTAAGGGTGGGAAGGGGGTGACATGTAAAAATAACCAAAAATGACAGATATTAGTGTTCAATCCATAGTTTTTGAGGTCGCTGAGATAAACAGTGACACTCCCAATGCCCTTTAAGTTCAAGTTCAGCCCCAATAGGAAGGGTGGGTGAGAAAAAAAGCTAAGTATACCTTAGTTTTACCAGACCAATGAGCTGATTAACAGCTCTCCTAGAGCTGGCCCGAAGGATTAAACTTATTTTACGTGGCTAAGAACCAACTGGTTACTTAGCAACGGGACCTACAGCTTATTGTGGAATCCGAACCACATTATAGCGAGAAATGAATTTCTATCACCAGAAATAAATTTCTCTAACTCTTCATCAGCCGGCCGGGGAATTGAACTCTGGCCCGTCAAGTGACAGTCCGCAGCTCTACCGACTCACCCAAAGAAGAGCTCATGTGGGTGAGAAGGAATGGGAAGGGGGGGACATGTAAAAATAACCAAAGACAACAGATATCAGCATTTAAGCAAAAGTTTTCAAGGTCACTGAGATGAATAGTGACACGATGCAGTTTCAGTCCAAGTTCATCCCCGACAGGAAAGGGGGGTAACATATAAAAATAACCAAAAACGACAGATATTAGTGTCTAATCCATAGTTTTTAAGGTCACTGAGATGAATAGTAACACTTCTGGTGCCCTTTAAGTCCAAGTTTGTTATATCCCAATTGTACTTGGTGGAATAATCAGAGATAATACCGATGTCCTTAATCCTTCTTTATTTGTCTTCAGCCGAAGTTACAATAATCCTGTTATTCCAATAGCTATATACAGACTCTCGAGAAAAGTATTTACGAAGCCAGAGGTAAATGTTAACTGCTCTTTGGTAAATGATGACCAACCCAATATAACAACATATTTATAAAACTGCTGTACTTTAAACAAGCACCTTGTTATATTACTAATAACAACCAGTTATACTCTCTCGTTCTAACATAAATAAATATAAATGTAAGGTATATCATATTTCCGGGGGGGAATTTTTTTTTTTTTTTTTTTTCCCAAAAAATCATACACTAGAAAAAAAAATCAATAGTTTTTAACAAATACTCTTGTATCAGACAACATAGGTATGTATTTACATTCTATCCAAAATCTGAATAGTGCTCTATTTAAGAAAAAAAAAACTATTTTCCCTCTATATAAAAACTTACTAAAGAGTATTACAAATTAATATTTAAAAGCAAAGTCTGGTACTCAAACAGGCATAACATAAGATACTTCACAAAGACATGTTATGACATTATTACATAATTTTGTACTGCACCAGACATCAGGCAAAACCAATTCTGAATAGCTAATGCAGGTATGATCTAAGCAGTAAAAGTGTTACTACTTCTTTCCCTGCTTTTCAGTCTTGTTAATTAACATGATCTCTCCATCTTTGTATTTCACAAGATTATCCTCGTTACTTGCAAACTTAAATTTATTTTCTTGCATTATCATTTCAAGATCTTCATTCCATTTGCATTCTTTTGTTAGAACATCTGCAATCATGTCTTTCTCTCCATCCAGCCAACTGTAAGACTCAATACAGCCCTCAGTCAACATGTCCTTCATCTCCTGTATGCTGTTCCTGAGAAGCCGTTCCTCAACCTGCTTGGTACTCCCAGCAGATTCTAGCATTGGTATTGAATCTGTGAACAATTTGATTGGAATTTTCTTTCCATACTGACCAAATAATAACTGTTCAATCTGACTCGCAAAAAACTGACTGTTATCAATAATCTTAGTCATACTTCTGGTTTCAGCCGCCTTTGCAGAATGACATACCTTCTGGATAGTCTTTGACTTCCAGTAAATAGGGACCACACGTCCATTTCTCTTACTTCCTAGTAAAATCAGATTGCCACTTATGCTTCTCTCATGTGTATTAAAGGAAGCATCTGTAAATCCATATATCTTCAAGTATTCTTTTTTATCAATTCTTGTAAATTCTACTTTATTTGGTCTCTCATTTATCTTATCAATCACAAAATTTACCTTTTTAAGATCTTTCAACGTAGCACTACTATTTTTCTTGGACATCTGCAATGCTGTGATAGAAAGTTCAGGTCTTGTATTGGCTGCTAACCAGCTAAACTTTCCTACATACTTGCGAAATACTTTCAGTTCCTGACTAGTCAAAAGTTCACTAGCTTTTCCTTTCCTGATATCTTCCACTTTCTCAAGACTCCTCGCATAATCATCCATTGAGATTGTTATTCCAGTTTCTGTTTTGATGATATCTATCCCTGTGAACCGAAATTTATTCTTTTCTATTTTTGAAACTTGTAATTTTTCTTTACACAAGTCTGTTACTTTCTTTACAAATCCTTTTGTACCAGCTATCGAAAAATCATCTACATGAGTAAGTATCATACCAATCAGATTTCCTTCATTCTGCTGATAGTAGTATGCCTCATCTCCACTCACGGTCTTCAGACCTTCTTCCTTGAAAATCTGCTGAACTTTCAGCCAAAATTTTCTACTGGCATCATCCAATCCATATAATGGTTTTCTGAGTTTCCAAATAATGTTTTCTTTTTTTAAATCCTTTGGAGGTTCTACAAATACATTCCTGTTAAGTATGTTTGACTGTAAAAATGCTGCTCTGATGTCAATAGACTGAAGCTCAAAATTCTCATTTGCAGCCAAGGACAAGAAGACTTTCATGCTTTCACGCATAGCTGTTGGTGAATCAGCTTGGGGTTTTTCTTTTTCATGAAATCCCTTGGCGACAATTCTCCCTTTGTAATCAGTTTTTTGTCCGTCATGCTTCTCCTTTTTCGTGATCACCCATCTGCTGCCTATCTTTTCTTGCCCTACATCTTCCACTTCTTCAAAAGTGTCAAAA
This sequence comes from Macrobrachium rosenbergii, assembly GCA_039081455.1. Classification (NCBI taxonomy): domain Eukaryota; kingdom Metazoa; phylum Arthropoda; class Malacostraca; order Decapoda; family Palaemonidae; genus Macrobrachium; species Macrobrachium rosenbergii. The sequence continues at coordinate 64,559,195 of JANJGK010000005.1, forward strand.
TGTAACAAATTTTCATATTCTTTCTTCTTTGCTTCTAACACTTCTGTCATCTTGTGATATTTAACAGGTAATTCCACTACATAACTTGTTATTTCCTCACAAAAACACTCGGTTTTTTCTGAAGTCAACCAGAATGCTCCAATGAAATCCTTCTCTGTCTCCTCTTTATTATCTTGAGATCTTGTCTTCATTCTTAGATTACTGGCTGGAGGATCCACTGATACTTTCTCTTCTCCTGCCATTTTTGGAGTAGAATCCACTGCTTTTGCTTCGTTGTTTACTTCTCTTGAAATTTCCAAAGGAATATTTCTTTGAGAGCAAAGTTGTACTCTGCAACTGGCTACTTTCTTTAAATCGCCATTCGCCCAAATGTAAACATCTCTTCCTCTGTGTGTGAAAACCTTTACTGGACCACACCAGGCTTTTTTCATTTTATCTTGGTAAAATACCATATCCCCCTCTTTGTAAATGATGTTATTAAATTTATTGTTTTACTGTTGTGAAGCCCTTTTCAGCTTTGAAGAATATTCAGCTTCCCTGAATTGCTTGGTGATCATGTGATGTCTCTCGATCATTAACTTCACATTCTCACTGTCAAACATCGACTCAGTGGCGACATTTCCTGTAGTAATTCCAGGTATTGTTACAGCCTTTCCTGTCACCAACTGCATAGGGTTATATCCTAAAATACTGGTGTTTGTATTATGAGTCCAAGCAGCCATCTCTACAGCCTTCTTTAAATCAATCTTCTTATCTGCCTCTCGAATTTTCTTCACCGTCATATCTGCAGAATAATGGTTACGTTCGTTTATTCCATTGCTCCAGGGTGAGTAATTTGGACCAAATTTTACTTCAAAACCAAGTTTTGAAGCAAACTCTTTAACTTCGTGGTTTTTAAACTCTGGTCCGTTATCTGCCCAGTATCCTTGAGAAGGGAACCCAAACCTCCAGTTCCATGCTGTGTTGAGAGATTCAACCACTGACTCGGCGGTTTTATCCTTCAAAACAGCTCCTTGAATAAATCTAGTGAAGGAACAGATCATCCATAATACATAAGTCTCTCCATATTGTTTTAAGTCCATGGTTACAATCTGATTAAAATCAGAAACTATTGGTAATGCAACTTTAGGAATGCCCTGGGATCTCTTGCATTTTTTACATATATTGCAGTTTTCACACACTTCTTTTATTGTTTCTCGCATTTTCTCATTAAGTTTTCCTGCATTCCTATATGCATGATGTAGTTGATTTTCATTCTTGTGGTTGGTTACTTCATGAATCTTCTTCACCTTCTCATAACTCTCTACATCTACTTCCTTCTTCAAGTAAAATACAGTGGCGTCTGTAGTCCAAAATGCTCTATCCTCATACAGCTGAAGAACCATATGACCTCCTGCAGTATACATACATTCGAACTCACGGGTTGTGTCGACGTTGATTGTCACTTTATCTCTATGCATACTTAGATCCATTTTCCATTTCTTCATAGTATTTCTACCACACAACAATGGCACATTTTCAGCATCCAACACAAAAGCTCCAAGCAAAATCCTTCTGAAAGTATCAGATTTTTCAGATTCCTTTATTGTTATTGGTATTTCTATAATTTCCTTACTTTCATATATTCTACTTGGACCAAATCTAAATTTTTGGAAACATCTCCTTTTATGCAAATTTTCTTTCTTAATACCATTCTTCTTCAGATATTTTTCTAGCCAACTTTTTCCAACTAAGCTACTTGGACAACCAGTATCCAAAATCAGAGCTCCTACTTCGGTAACTTCTTTAGCAAACATTACATCGCTGATATCTACATCAATGATCTCTGATACTTCTTCCATACTTACAAAATTCACATTCTTTCCTTTCTTCAACATTTCTTCAATCTTTTCCAAGATTTTTGCTACATTTTCTTCGACCATAATCACTCTTTCAGTCAAATTTTGCTGCTGTTTCCGATCATTTGACACAGGCCTACTATTAGATGGTCTTCCATTTGCAAATGGCCTACCATTGGAGTATGGTCTAAAACTGGACGACTGCCTCGAAGATGATCCTGGTCTTGATGGTGTCCGCGAGGGAGCTCTCCTATATGTTCCAGACTGAGTCCTCCAAAATCCTGGATTAGACTCTGATCTACGAAATCTATGAAAATCAGGCCTTTGCTTAAAATTTTGCCATCTTTGCCATCTACTTCTATTTTCGCCATAGTGAACCGAAGACAAATTCTCAGATGATCCTGAAAATTTTGTTCTAATATTTCTATTATTTTCGATTTTTAACTTTCTGTATTCGATCTTCAGAAGATTAAAAACTTCATTGTCTTCTCGCGGTCTCCTATCAGTTCCATCATGTGTCTCCATGGCATCCATCAGTCTTCTTTTCTCTTCTGCATTAATATTCCCCCGATCATATGCTTTTTCTACCATCATAACACCCAACAAGTAATACAAATGTACAGTAACTTCCTCTCTCATACAATCACAGATCAAGACTTCAAACTTGTCCCAGTAAGTTTCATTAGTGTCCTCTTCCTTTACGGAAAATTCCAAGATTGACTTGAGAACATCAATACACTTCTCTGCTGTAGTTTTTGCATACTTTTGCTTAAGAATTTCCAAAACTGCTGCTACATTTTTGTTTCGAGCCTCAGATGTTTTGTCCAATAGCACAGAAACAACATAATCTTTGACATTATTATTTTTCTTCAGGCTCTCTACTAAATCAGTATACTTCGTAAAATCATCATCCTTGTTCGAGGTATTCCACGCTTCTACTTCTTGGAAAAACTTTTCAAAAGTTTGACCAACCCAGATTGGAGGAGGTTTCGCTTTAGTAATCTGTGTTGATCTTTTCGCTTCCAATCCTTTGGCAATTTCTTCACCAATAGTTTTTCCCATTGCAATGATTGCTGTTAAATCATAAGCACCTTCCTTTACCACACTTGTCGAAATATCTTTATGCATAATTCTGATATGCTGTTCCTTTTCCATCCTGTTCATGAAATTCTTTTTACATATATCACATTTAATAGCTGTTTTTCTTGTGTCCATACGTGCCACATTTACAGAAAACATTCCATGTGCAGATAAAATATCTTCTATCATATCTACTTCATCCTGGGTCCATTTCCTATCTGAGTCACAATCCTTTTCATCCTTTATGTGGCCAAGCAAAGGTCCTCCACAATTTTTACAATGATGAAAGACAAAACTACCATCGGTTCTCTGAATATGACCAAATTTTTCAAGTTCACAAATCTCTTTGTTCAAGTCCATTCTTTCTCTGTACAAACCTTGCATAACATCCATTTTAATTTAATTTTTCTTAAACACCAGAGGGATTTTCAGGGTAACCTTCAGCTTAAATTTTCGAAATGTTTAAATTTGAAAAATATTAACTTAAAAAATTAAAAGAAAAAATACACACATACTAGAGGTCTCGTAAATTTTCTTGGGTGTAAAACTTCTCACTCAGAATTTTCTTTGAAGCGTCAACCTACGTCAACCAGCGTCAACTTTTCAATAGAAGAAGTAATACTGGTAATATAAGTAATACCTCTTGTTGTCTTCTTCCTACATGAGGAACCTTACACTCCGCATATCATCTTAGGGGGAGCTTTTTGGCGGGAAAACTTCAAGTTCCTTTGTTCTTCTAAACATAGCTGATGGTTGACCCCTCCACCCCCCTTGGTAAGGGTGTTTTACTCCATGTTTTCTGGCGTTTTAGACTTCACAAAAATTTTCACAAAACTTTCGGAACCCATTAATCACAAGAAAACACTTGTTAATCTCGATGTCATCTCTGACTTGTATACCAGGTCCGAGATTCGAAGACGTCTCTGCTACCAACTGTTATATCCCAATTGTACTTGGTGGAATAATCAGAGATAATACCGATGTCCTTAATCCTTCTTTATTTGTCTTCAGCCGAAGTTACAATAATCCTGTTATTCCAATAGCTATATACAGACTCTCGAGAAAAGTATTTACGAAGCCAGAGGTAAATGTTAACTGCTCTTTGGTAAATGATGACCAACCCAATATAACAACATATTTATAAAACTGCTGTACTTTAAACAAGCACCTTGTTATATTACTAATAACAACCAGTTATACTCTCTCGTTCTAACATAAATAAATATAAATGTAAGGTATATCAAAGTTCAGCCCCGATAGGAAGCGGGGTGAGAAGGGGTGACATGTAAAAATAACCGAAAATTACAGATAATAGTGTCTAATCCATAGTTTTCAAGGTCGATGAGACAAGTAGTGACACTCCCAATGCCCTTTAAGTCCAAGTTCAGCACTGATAGGGAGGGGAGGGGGGGTTGAGAATCGGTGAAAAATAAAATGTCGAATATGACAGATATCAGTGTCTAATCCATAATTTTTGAGGTCACTTAGATGAATAGTGACACTCCCGATGCTCTTTAAATTAAGTTCAGCTCTGATAGGATTGTAGGTTCAGAAGAGGTGAAATATAAAATGCCAAAAAAGCTGGGAGAGTGAGAGGGAGAGAAAGTGAGAGAGAGGGAGAGAAAGAGAGTAGAGGGGTGTGTTAGAGAGAGAGAGAGAGAGAGAGAGTTTATCGGCTGTCATTCAGAGTTTTCCGGGCAGTGCCGGGTTGGTCAGGTAGTGTGTGTATGTATGTATGTACTCGTGTATGTGTGTATATATATATATATATATATATATATATATATATATATATATATATATATATACAATACACACACACACACGTGCGTGCATGCACACACACACACACACACACACACACACACATATATATATATATATATATATATATATATATATATATATATATATATATATATTTATATATGTATATGTATATGTATATATATATATATATATATATATATATATATATATATATATATATATATATATATATATATATATATATATATATATATATATAATGTCCTGTACATTGCTGAAAAGAACAGTTTTTATACTGAACAGAATTAATTCAGATATCAATTGCTGTGGATTAAAAAATATTCGGAATAAAGAGAAATTGTCCACATTTGAAATGTTTGCAAATCAGTTAACAATAAATATAAAGCTTTCTCTCCCGCTATGAAAATGATTTTAATGAGCGTGTAAATAATAACGTACATCCATAACCACGCATACAATTACATGAGTGAATTGAACACTAGCATTGTTGAACATGGACACTGAAGAAAATAAATTATTTTGTTTCTTTTCGTGAAATACAAGAACCGCAGGAAAGTTAGAGTCACTTTATTTTCGGCCGTTTAAGATTATTTTTTTTTGTCGGATGCCTAATGCTATTTACTTTTCCCTCGGGTATTCTCAGTTATACTTTCATTCCTTTCTTGTTCCTTTTAGCTTTTTCCAGGACTCCATTTGAGATTATCACTCTGACTACGATGATTATTATTGATTGCTTTTATATTTCACAAATGCATTTGCGATTGAAAATTAAATCTGCATATATTTTAACTAGTTTATTTTTTAAATAGCGATGCAAATACAAAATCATACAGCGTTAAGCAGAAAATATCAGTCAAGCACTTTTGTGTGCTTGCACACACATACATACATACAAGCAAATAATAGCAGACCTAAATAAGCAGATAATTAATGCAAAACAAAGAAAACTTGACGGATAAATGAAACATTACGGCCAATTTCTTACACGATAATAACTTACATAAAAACCCGACTAACAAAGAAATTCAGAATTCTTTCGGTTAAGGGCTGAAAGGTCAGTAGAAGTTATTGGACAAGCAACAGCGCCTTGCTCTTCCAGCTGGTTCATTTCGCCCCACATTTTATAGTGCCTTATGACATACTTATAATGTAAAGGAATTGAGCTTTAAAACATTATCTTCATTGCCTTTTATTATAAAAGGCAGTGAAGATAATGTTGGCGATTTTGCTTTTTTAGCGTTTTTATTTGTGTGCCTGGATAATAAGACGAAGAATTTTATGACATCGGAGTATTATAACTCTTGGATAACAAGCTTTCTTTGGTACTAGTATACATCACAGTATAAAAAATAAAATTACCCGGGTTTGTGGTCGATGAAAGTGTTAGATCATTGTACGTCAGCCAGTCTGACAGGATATTCGGAACTTTTGCTCATGTATTTAATTATATAGCATCAACAGTAATTGCAACGACATTAAAAGTAACAAGCACATAATAAAAAACCATTAAATTACTTTATGTTTGTCATTTTTATATTTGTTGAAATAATAAATAGACAGTAAGTGAAATGTATCCAAGATATTAAAATAGTGTTCTTCTCAACCTGAACTAAGGTTATTTAAAATACAGAGAGAAAGAATTATTTGTGTTGGAATATCAGTAAGAAGCAAATGACAATAACATACGGTAAATGTCGAACAGTAACAAATTCAAGGGAAATGACCTATCATAGACTGTTAGAAACCTTTCCTGGAAACTGTTTGTTCATATATTCCACGTATCTCAAAGTTTCCTATGAAACTGAATGACGCTCAACTTTTTAAGACCATGAAGGCATTCCATAAGCGCTTTTGGTTCTCATTCAAACACATGGAGGTTGGTGATACCTCCCAAGAGAACCAGAGAAACGTCAAGAGAAATTACCGCCCAAAAGGAAGCCTTTCAGCAGAATAAAATCCCCAGTGTTGTCACTTATTACCAAAGCAACTTGTCTTGGCTCTTACTTCACCAACCTCTCTCCATCACATACATACCTCTCCTTCTCTTCTCTCTTTCCCATCCTCCCACCCACCGTCTAGAACCACCTGTTTCGCCCTCATTTTATAGATGACCCCAAGAGAATTGGAGCATCTTCTTCTAAGTCTTCTAAAGCAAATCAAGGTATACACATGGACAACAGTTAACTCAAGTGCTTTACGCGAATTGCCAAATGGGGACCTTTTGAAAATGATAAAGGGAACTTATCTCCTACACCACTACAAGTGATCGAAATTTTGTACAAAAATATTCATCACCTTCCCTTGAAACAAACCGTTCCTAGTAAATAAGCATTCAAGCATCTCTCGTTTTTTTTTTTATTTTGAATGTCAGCCACTTTTTCCTCCACGACGCATATTCATTCTATTCTCTTCTGGTGTCCTTTCCATCATCCATGCTTTACCCATCACTCAGTCAGAGTGCATGAAATCTTAGTTTCTTCTTCCCAGGAGTGTTTTATTTATTTCTTATCTCTTTTTGCCTTTGCTGCTCATTTATCGGTTCCTTCTTTACAAAAGTGAACGCGATTCCTAAGTCTACTAATTCTTAAAGTGTTGTGAATACTTTCACAAGAGTTTCTCCTTTTTCCTGTAAAAAAAATCTTTCTGAAACGTTTCTCTTTTATTTCTGCCTTCTCTAACTGTACAGGACTTAGTACTATAAGCCTTTTCTTAAACCTGTAGGTACAGGGCTTAGTACTGCAAGCCTTTTTCTTAAATTATAGGTACAGGACTTAGTACTGTAAGCCTTTTTTCTTAAATTATAGGTACAGGACTTAGTACCATTAGCCTTTTCTTAAAACTATAGGTACAGGACTTAGTACTGCAAGCCTTTTCCATATACCTATAGGTACAGGACTTGGTACTGTAAGCCTTTTTCTTAAACCAATAGGTACAAGACTTAGTACTGTAAGCCTTTTTCTTAAACCTATAGGTACAGGACTTAGTACCGTAAGCCTTTCTCTTAAACCCATAGGTATAGGACTTAGTATAGTACTGTCAGCTTTTTTCTTAAGCCTATAGGTAGAGGACTTAGTACTGTGAGCCTTTTTCTTAAACCCATGGGTACAGGACTTAGTACTGTAAGTATTTTCCTTAAGCCTATAGGTACAAGACTTTGTACTGTAAGCCTTTTTCTTAAACCCATAGGTACAGGACTTAGTACTGTAAGCCTTTTTCTTAAACCCATAGGTACAGGACTTAGTACTGTAAGCCATTTTCTTAAACCAATAGGTACAGGATTTAGTACTGTAAGTCTTTTTCTTAAGCCTATAGGTACAAGACTTAGTACTGTAAGCCTTTTTCTTAAGGCTATAGGTACAGGACTTAGTACTGTAAGCCTTTTTCTTAAACCCATAGGTACAGGACTCAGTGCTGTCAGCCTTTTTACTAAACCAATAGGTACAGGACTCAGTGCTGTCAGCCTTTTTCTTAAACCAATAGATACAAGACTTAGTACTGTCAGCCTTTTTCTTAAGGCTATAGGTACAGGACTTAGTACTGTAAGCCTTTTTCTTAAACCCATAGGTACAGGACTCAGTGCTGTCAGCCTTTTTCTTAAACCGATAGATACAAGACTTAGTACTGTCAGCCTTTTTCTTAAGCCTATAGGTACAGGACTTAGTACTGTAAGCCTTTTTCTTAAACCCATAGGTACAGGACTTAGTACTGTAAGCCTTTTTCTTAAACTGATAGGTACAGGAATTAGTACTGTTAGTCTTTTTCTCAAACCTATAGGTACAGGACTTAGTACTGTAAGTCTTTTTCTTATACCCATAGGTGCAGGACTTAGTCCTGTAAGCCTTTTTGCTAAACTGATAGGTACAAGACTAGTATTGTAGGTCTTTTTCTTAAACCTATAGGTACCCGACTTAATACTGTAAGTCTTTTTCTTAAACTGATAGGTGCAAGACTTATTATTGTAGGTCTTTTTCTTAAACCCATAGGTACAGGACTCAGTACTGTAAGCCTTTTTCTTAAACCGGTAGGTACAGGACTTAGTACTGTAAACCTTTTTCTTAAGCTATAGGTACAGGACTTAGTACTGTAAGCCTTTTTCTTAAGGCTATAGATACAGGACTTAGTACTGTCAGCCTTTTTCCTTAAACCGATAGGTACAAGACTTAGTACTGTCAGCCTTTTTCTTAAGCCTATAGGTACAGGACTTAGTACTGCAAGCCTTTTTCTTAAACTAATAGGTACAGGAATTAGTACTGTAAGCCTTTTTCTTAAACAGATAGGTACAGGAATTAGTACTGTAAGTCCTTTTCTTAAACCTATAGGTAAAGGACTTAGTACTGTAAGCCTTTTTTTTAAACGCATAGGTACAGGACTTAGTAATGTCAGGCTTTTTCTTAAACCTCCTAGGTACAGGACTTAGTACTGTCAGCCTTTTTCTTAAGCCTATAGGTACAGGACTTAGTACTGTCAGCCTTTTTCTTAAACCCATAGGTACAGGACTTAGTACTGTTAGCCTTTTTCTCAAGCCCATAGGTACAGGACTTAGTACTGTCAGCCTTTTTCTTAAATCCATAGGTACAGGACAAGACTTTGTGCTGTCAGCCTTTTTCTTCAACCTACAGGTACAGGACTTAGTATTGTAGGTCTTTTTCTTAAACCTGTAGGTACAGGACTTATTACTGTAATCCTTTTTTCTTAAACCTATAGGTGCAGGACTTAGTACTGTAAGCCTTTTTCATAAACCTACAGGTACAGGACTTAGTACTGTAAGTCTTTTTCTTAAACCTATAGGTACAGGACTTAGTACTGTAAGCCTTTTTCTTAGACATACAGGCACAGGACTTAGTACTGTAAGACTTTTTCTTAAACCTACAGGTACAGGACTTAGTACTGTAAACCTTCTTCTTCAACCTATAGGTACAGGACCTAGTACTGTAAGCCTTTTTCTTAAACCTACAGGTACAGGACTTAGTACTGTAAGCCTTTTTCATAAACCTATAGGTACAGGGCTTAGTACTGTAAGCCTTTTTCTTAAAACTATAGGTACAGGGCTTAGTACTGTAAGCCTTTTTCTTAAAATTATAGGTACAGGGCTTAGTACTATAAGCCTTTGTCTTAAACCTATAGGTACAGAACTTAGCATTGTAAGCCTTTTTCCCCAACCTATAGGTACAGGACTTATTACTGTAATCCTTTTTCTTAAACCTACAGGTACAGGACTTAGTACTGTAAGACTTTTTCTTAAACCCATAGGTACAGGACTTAGTACTGTAAGTCTTTTTCTTTAACCGATAGGTACAGGACTTAGTACTGTAAGCGTTTTTCTTAAACCGATAGGTATAGGACTCAGTGCTGTAAGCCTTTTTCTGAAACTTGTAGGTACAGGACTTAGTACTGTAAACGTTTTTCTTAAACCGATAGGTATAGGACTCAGTGCTGTAAGCCTTTTTCTGAAACTTGTAGGTACAGGACTTAGTACTGTAAGCCTTTTTCTTAAACCGATAGGTACAGGACTTAGTACTGTAAGCCTTTTTCTTAAATCGATAGGAACAGGACTTATTATTGCAAGCTTTTTTCTTAAACCTAGCTCATTATTACAAAAATTCACTAAGGTCTGCAGTGCCTGTTCCATTACAATTCTACCTGTATGATATTTATTCGATTCCGGTCAGCCGTGACTACAAGCACCTGACGTGCTGTCGTCTTGGGTATGTAATCTGAACTGATTCAAGTTCCTTACTGCCACCTTAAACAGTGATTTGGTTTCTATTTGTCTAGGTGCTCAGTTCTGTCTTCTCCAATCTCTCTCTCCAGGTGGCCACTAACACAAGGAAGCAGCCATGCTTACTAATAATAGAATTTGAAGCTTTTGGTTAATATGAGATATGTTGTCAACTATGATTCAGCTTATTGTTAATAAGCATTTCCGTGATGTAACTGAACATGGTGGTATTGTCATGTAGATGGCAACAAACAAGACCTGTAGTAGTGAAAGTAATTGTGATAACGGATAAGGAGCAACTGCCTTCATCTCATAACTGAAAAAAGACAATGGCTGGGAAAGCTGTGCCATTTTGTAAGGTGTGTAGTGTAAAATTTCTGTCTGGTAAAAATAAGTATACTAAGAGGAATAATTTGATGTTACTTTTTCTCGAAATTAAGCAAAGAAGGCTACATATCAAGGAAAGCTATATATTACCATTTCTGAGAATAGACATCCTGAGTAAAATTTGGTCTTCCTGTCCTACTGTAATGTGATATTTCATCTCTGAAAATAAGTGTTCGAGTTAGTAAGCATTCTGTGCAGTTATTATTTTTTTCATATGAATGACTGAATTTAATCGAGGAAGAAATCAAGAAAAATGAAAAGGCTGTCAAGGAAATTCAAGGAAAATCAAGGAATTTTCGCAGTCGATCCAAGGAGTTCTCATTTCAGCGAGTGGAAGCACTGATATATAGATAAACTGGATTTCAACCTAAGATTCTCATCATTCTCTCCAAAACGAAAAGAATAACTCAAGATGCATAAACGCTGCTGCAGAGAAAGAGACAAAGAGTGAAAAAAAATTGTTCTTGAAAACGCTCGAGGAGACACTTATCACGTCCCCCCTCCCTCCCCCCCCAAAAAAAGCTAATGGCTTCCATCTTCCTTGTTATCAAACTCATAATTACTTGTGAGAAAGGAGCAATACATCTTTGTAGACTTTTTGCATTTTAACATTTCATGAGATTTGATGCCATTATATGGGGGGGTGGGGGTTGGAAATCTCTTGAAACACCTGCGCTTGAAGTGAATTCGATTTGCGTCTAACTATTTTAGTTCTTGACCGATTTTCATCAGTCCGAAAATAGTTTATGATTACCTACATTGTAATATTTTAATTTCGGCCGTTTTCTGTGTAAAATTATTAGATGACGTGGGCCCTTTTGTGTTTCAAATTTCCATGCTCTGTCTGCGAAACCGTTTGAAGAACGTTAGCAGTAACAGTGTAATTCCACAGTCGTTAATTCCAAGAAAATTACTCATATGTTCATAGGTGGACTCTACACCGAACCTTATATTCACGACAAATGAACTGATGAACATCGGTCAAGAACTAAAATATTTAGAGGGTCTATTTTTAAATGAGATCATCCAATTTCTTGGCCCACAACTCAAGGCTATACGGTCTAATTATAAATTACCACATACTAGTGCATGATTTCAGTCTCCTAGAAAAACGAACCTTCCGGAACGGCTGTTTGTAAGCAGAGAAGGCCCAGTGTAGTACTTATTGTCACCATCATTCATTCGGCTTGTCTCATGAACCTTAATTTCTAATGTGACACACATTACTCGGCTGCCTCAGAACACTTATCATGAACTGACGCCGGAAATAATATGGAGTATTAGGGAGACTCGAACTAATACCAAAGCCCTTGGTCATTTTCGCGGTTTAAAACGAAAACTATTACCAAGAGTAAAATTCAAATACCTCGCTGATATTTTTTTTCAAGATACAAAAACAGTGATATACCCCTCAGGAATTGTATTTCATTAAAGGGCGCTCCTTCTGAGGGGAAGTGAAGAATTATCTCGTGAATAGTGTTAACATTATATCATTTAGTTAGTCAATATCAGCTTAAGTAAGCTTTGAAAAGAAATATGACATTTCTGCAATCCGTGTTCTCGAAAAGATTTTGACTGAAGGTAGCTTTGCAATCACGTCCCAGCTGTTTTTAAGTGTTCCATTCTCTACTGTACAATTAGTAATGCATTAAGTCTTGCTATAAGCAAACTCATTAGCATCAGAAACATACATGTACAACCACAATGTCTTCAGTATGACCCCTCATAACACGGGTGCTTCAAAACAGGTTGTTTTCAAGTACATTAAGCTTTTAGTAATGCCAATTTGTTATACGTAATCTAATAATAGGTATTTTATAGATTATAAAAATATAAAGAAAAATAAAATTCTGTTTCTCCAGCATCCCATTGGACAAACAAGGCATAAGAACTGAGGTTTAAATAAAAGAACTTCCTCCCAACTCTCTCTCTCTCTCTCTCTCGTAAAACTAAATGTCATGACATAGTATTCAATAAGTATAAATGATAGCAATAAATAAATAACGGTACTTGTTAACAACCATCAGCCTACACTAAAATTATATTAAAATCAACAATTCTTTAGTTTGATACAACGGTAATTCTCTGAGAAAACGTGCAGAATTTTTTTTCCGTTAAACCTGCCATAGGAGAAAATAATGTATACTGTTTGTGTGGAATTATATTGTTTGATTTTGACGAGTGAACTAATGCATTTATAATATGATGAACTGAGTGGCATAGAAGGTGAACATGCATGCGCATCACATTTCCATAAAGAATTACTAGTTGGGCTAACAAAGAAAATGGTTACACTAAACAGACTGGCTTTTAACTATAATCATCCAATAATAATATTCATTTGATCACTTACTTTTCTCAATATGTATAATGATTATCTGGAATGTCTACGGACATTTTTACCCTCCCTTCAAAGTCCCCTTATCTCTGGTAACTTCAAAACTATTAGGTCAATCTGTTAAGTCTCCTCCGTCCAGGTTTTGATTTGCTCCTGGCTGTAGGTGAATGACCGTGTAGGTGTTGGTAACATAAAACAATAAAAGGCTGTGCTTTACAAGAACATGATAACATTACAACTTCTTTTGTCCCTGACTCTGGGGTCTCTGACCTGTTTATTGGGCTTTATTAGAAAAGATTGCCTAGGGTTATTTAAAACTTCGAGCATTTGCTTACGAACCTAAGACATTCTCCAGCGAGGAGTTTTATTGCTTTGAATTATGTCGATGAACTGCAGTTATGTAATTTGATGACCCACAGTATTTACACTGGGTTCTTAAATGCGAATTAAATGTAATTTCTAATATCCTTGCATATATGAATCTCTTCCTTCTTAAAAACCAGGTCCATGAGGTCAAATATAATGATTCAACTCTCTCTCGTGAGAGAGAGAGAGAGAGAGAGAGAGAGAGAGAGAGAGAGAGAGAGAGAGAGAGAGAGAGAGAGAGAGAGAGAGAGAGAGAGAAAATTGGGACCTTCATTCATAAAAATTATGTGGCATGTCCCCTCTCTTCTTGAATACTTGATTCCATTTTGTAAATGAAATCTTGGCAGTACCATTTTCTACTCAGCCTAATATTCTAGGTTTAGTGTCATTCAAATCCTTTTTTTTTTATTCTTGCGTTCATAGTATATTACATAACCATGCAAGGTCAGCCTCTCTCATACTTCAGTTATTGACCCTCTCGTCGCGTTTGGGACTGATGAGGAATCAGCTTCACGGGCAGCAGCCGATGTCATTCACATTTTTAAGTGTGAATAACAAAATTATTTATGATGAGTCATGCAGCAACCTGCTCTATTTAGTTCATATATATTTTAATTATTGGAAGAAAGAAAGAAAATGTGTAAAATCTCTCGTGTGTTGTCTACTGTTGTAAAGGTGCAGCATTCTGGATAATGTTGCGTGTTCAGAGAATGGTGTTACTGATGATTTGAACATTTTTCAGTAACAGATCTTGGTTATAGTGTTGTTAATGAGCAAGGTAGTGTCATAAAAGGTGCGAGTAAAGAGGAAAGCAGTGATATTAAAGAGAGCAGAAATGGTTAAGGGAAGGGTAGTAGTATGAAAAAGAGAGAAAAGATCTCATTACTGTTACGATTATTATAACAGTAACACCTCACTGACGGGTCGGTGTACCCCCTATAACAGTGACAATAATACATAATGTGATGAGCCATCCCCTTGTGCCACTAGCTGCCCCTGCATGTGGGCTAGTGTGCCACCCACATCAGTTTTGAAGTCCGCCACTGCCAGTGCCACCACCAGCAGTGGTTGTCTATTAATGGGGCTGAACCCCCGGTACTAAAGGGAAAAGGGTTAGCAGATCAGAAACACAGGTTACTAATGTTGTTGAAAAACAAAAATTTGGCTGCCTTACACTAGCTTTCTTAAAAACACTTGTAAAAAAAAAAAAAAAAAAAAAAAAAAAACCGTTCTGTCCAAAATGTCGTTCCCCCTTGCAAGTGTGAGAACGAGTTGAGGGTGGGGTGATTGATGTGATTTTCAAGGCATACTGAATAATGTCTATGTCAATAGGCCAAAAAAACATTACAGGGTACACATCAAGCGGAAACGGTCTGAGGCCGAGAAAGCAGAGGACGTGGACGCTGAGCTACTCCGTTGCCTTCAAGGGCAATCCACACTGATACCTTCCTCTCCTTTCATGCAGTAACTGCTGTGAGGACCCAAGTTGCTATGGAAAAGTTGTCTGAGAGAAGGAAACAATAAAGGACCTGAGGAACATCAGCTCCCATACCAGGAAAATAACAGGTCTTCCATGAAACTGTTCAACTTTCGCCAGTGTGGACCAACCGCTACACCCGTAAACACAACTTGAACCGTCAATGTTTGGAATCTCACATCTGTATCAGGGTTTTGTGCGGACTATATCTTAATTAAACACATGTCAGAAAGCCTGATATCGCTGAGGTGAAGGTAGAAACAAGATTTTCAGTCGGTATTGATAATATCTGTATGTGTTCTGAATAAGAATGCCGCAACACCATCTTGAAAGTAGGCGGGCTGGAATAGATGTTTCTCGCCTTGAACGAGAACAACAGGCACATGGGGAAGAAAATATATGCGTATGGCAGTGGCATGAAGACTGCCAAACTCTGTGACGACGACTAGGTGTGTCATAGACCATGCACGTCTTCGTCTTTCAGTCAGTTAGGCGCATTAAAAACGCAAGCTGTGGCGTAGCTCTTCAATATTACCGGCTTTCCCAACTCCTTATCGATAGCCCTGGCTAGTCTATAGATTACTCTCTACTCTACCAAATCAATAAAAAAACAAGAGGTAAAAGTTTGTGAGTAAAACTATTTTTGCCATTAACCATTTTTCATGCGTTGTCATCCATTATTGGTTATTGTTTATGCATCAATCGCCATTACCTTTCTCATTAATCATTATCTACGAGTTTAGTAGGATTATTGTTAACGTAGTCCATGTTTTTTCGTTTATGAATTGTGTATGACAGTTTGATTTTTCGATTTTTTTCTTACATTAATACGCACTGCCTTCATTAATCATTATTCTCAGGTTTGTTTGGATTATTATTAACTGTGTGAGACCGTTATTGTTTTGGAATTTTTTGCATTAGTCACTGTTATCTTCATTATTAATAATTAACTATTCCATTACAAATTTATTAAACTTATCGATGTTTATTTACTGTAATAATATTTTTGAAAGTTTTGTTGAAAAGACAAAAAATTCCTGGGAGATTTTGAGGTAATTTTGTTTTTTATCCCTGCAACTTTGTCCAACAACACAAAGTAAAGATATAAATAATATCTAGGGGTTTTATACCATATCAGCGTGATAAAACATTTTAGTACACAGGTGGGGGAAGTCAAACAAAAACAAAAAAATGTATCTGTCCTTTTTACCAAATAACAGGAAACTAATTAGCTCCTCTCTGAAAATTGCTACGTACTAGTAGGAGGCATAATTTAGACAGAATTAGCTTCAATTTAAAAACAAATGTAAGGCTGTATTGTCGCAAAATAATAACAATGTTATTTACTTAACAATAATTTTAAGTTAATATGTTTCATGCAGTCATTCGTAAATAGTATCATTCGTTATAAGAAGACATTTATCGTAGAAAGTATATATTTCTGGTCTTTACTGGCATTTCATGTTCTGGCATTTTATGTCCAAGATACGATTTATAATCACTCTCGTCTGTGTTCAAAAAAACAACACTGAAGGTGACATTTTATCAAAGAGATTATGTAAATTAAAGGGAACGTCTATATTAGTCATGTTTGAATCTCATTAATGCTCAGTTCGATGGATAATTCACGATATTCTGCAGACAGGAAAGTTAGATTCAGAGCACAAAAGTCAAGTTAATGCAATGGCAATAGATATGCCTAATTGGAATTATTGCTTGAATGTAGGCAGTGACCTAAAAATGAAGATTAGTGTTATTTATGCACTTTCAGGGTGAAGTTTTAGTCACAGAAGGCATCAAAATGGAATTGGAGGAAATAAAAATTTACCAGAATTTCATTATCAAAATATCAGTAGAGTGCTCTCAGGATCTTATTAAAGAAATCGTTTCTTGGTATTCTTTGTTCTGAACTGAAATTAATCAAAATTTTGTTCTCCGGTCTCATGGGAGCATTTCTTTTTCCCAGTTTTAGTTTTCCTCCTCGATTTTTTTAACGGAAAAATTCACTCCAACATCTTTTTGCATAGTTTTAGTGAGATATCTCCATGTTACTATGAATAATGTTAACATTTACTTCAAAGACGTGCGGTCATATTTATCTAGGTAACGTTCACGTCAAACTGGTATCGCCAATAATGGTTTTTCGATATGGTCACATAACCGATTTTCTTTTTTACAGACGCCGTTGCACTTCACGCTACTAATTTCAAATATGTCTGTTATATTATTTGTTCGGTGGAATTCATTACACTATCATATAAGAGCATTTTTCTATGAAAAATCATATGTCGAATGAAATTAACTGGCTATGGCAGCGAATCTACAAAATTATGCCAATCAGTATGTCTTATACCGATTAAAAATTATTCGTTACAGATATACTGAATCGCTTCTTTCCTCTCCAAATGTGGTATCAAGAAATATGTGATGCTCTTGATCTTATTATATCAGACGCATATCCATGTTCAGTACATTCCATTTTTTATTATTAAATGAGAAAATACAGTTCATGAAGCGGAAAT
>JANJGK010000005.1:64579212-64759212 GCA_039081455.1 Macrobrachium rosenbergii
ACACACATGCACACACACTTGTTTGTGTGAATTACTTAGTTATTCATGTTGCATTAAATGTACATATGGAGAAATATACGTATCCATGAAAGTGGTCATATCGTAAACGAAACATGCACAAATGAATTTCGGGTAATAAACGACGTGTTTAGGGGCATTTTTCATATTTTCTGATAGTTACGTTTTTTTTGTACAACGATTCTGTACAACGACGTCTTCAGGAGAATAAAGTCGATTTTGAAAGACATCCTCGCTCCCCTCGGGGTCTGACTCGCTTGAAAGCACTATGAATGCAAATGGTTCATTCTTGCAGGTGCAACTCGTAGGATCTTGCAGTTTGCATTTTTTGAATGGCGTCTTTTGTGGGTTTTAAAATTTCTCTTTCTCTCTGAAGTTGGATATTTTTACAAATAATGTTAGTTGCTCTCTCTCTCTCTCTCTCTCTCTCTCTCTCTCTCTCTCTCTCTCTCTCTCTCTCTCTCTCTCTCTCTCTGCCCTCGAAGATAGGTAAACTAGAAACCCATAGAATCCAATTATTACCATGTGATAAATCCCAATTATAAAAAAAAAAAATCTCTGGCGAATTACGCTTGAGTAGTGGACTAATTCTATTTGGTAAAGACATTCCGTTTTGTATTGGTTTTAAAACCACCCGAATATATTTTCTGTAGTACGTGGCTTATAATTGATCAGCATAAGTACCAACAGCATTATTCTAGGCACAACCATACACATACACACACACTCCCCCCACACACACTCACTCCCCCACACACATAAACACACACGCAAACACACCCCAACATACACGCAAACACACCCACACCCACACAAGCAATATACTGCAGCTCCTATTGCTACTGGTACTTGTCACAATATTTGGACTAAGGCCTTGAGAGTAGTTTTTAAAGTCATTTGTATTAATGCCCTATTTTATGAGTAAGTTTTCATAACACCAGACTAAGAGACTACCTTTAAGAAAACTATTTTATAGTCTTTTATGCCCTTATAACCTACATGATTTTTGCATTTTATTCTTAAATATATGTAAGCTTCCTTATCCTGAAAAAAATAAGGAGCTATAGAGACAATAATTCCGGCAGTATAGGTTATCATATCTTTTGATTCGAATAAATAAATATTGTTCAAGAAAATCGTCTAGGAAAAAGATTTTACAAAAGACAGGTGGTTTAAATCTTCAGTGAGTACCCAATTTAGATTTTTTTTTATTGACTTTCTGAAATGATCCTGTGCTCTAGTGTAATTTTTATGGAAATTCTCTTTCGTTTGCGTGTGTTTCTACATTCTTTGTAAGATGGAGTTTATCTGCAACAAATGGAAGGTTATATAGCACTGACTATGTGAAATTCTTTTTCCAGCTATGCTAATCTGTACCTAAATCGGAATCAGAATTTCAGCTATTTTCAATTAACTCTAAAGTTTTTTCACATGCCTAGACGGTTAGATTTTATTTTTTTTTATTTTCCACTCAGTTTCTTAAAGAGCAATTATGCTGAAACCCTCCTGACGATGCCACACATAATACCTGTGCGCAAAAGTACGTCTCTCTCTCTCTCTCTCTCTCTCTCTCTCTCTCTCTCTCTCTCTCTCTCTCTCTCTCTCTTATATTAGCAAGAAATCAGGATTTCTTGCTAATATTCGGCAGGATTTATGGAGGAAAATGACAATATTGATTAAAACGTAGCTTTCTCCATTCGTTAATCTGTTCAGAAGAAGGTATAATAAATAAATAAATAAATAAATAAAGAATGTAAAGAGAAAGGAGTTGAACTGATGATACGTCGGTAGAATGAGTCTGAATCCGCTTCTCTATAACTGACTTGGTTCAGTTGCAAAAAATCTACGTTATTTGGAATTCAGGACAGGCTTAGACTATGAGGGAGTTTAATTTTAATATCTTTTATCGTATATGAAGTTTACTTTTTATTAGATGTTTCATAGTTTGCAATATTATAACGATAGCTATATGTCTTTAATAGTAAATCGTACTAGCTAATCCTAACAAAAGTATAAATATTTTGGTCTCCAGCCAGTGAAATCTTTTTTAACTGTATGGGTTCATTCTTTTATTCAGAAATCTCATATTACTGAAAGCCTCTAAATATGACGTTTCCCGAACAGTTTACTATTTATCTGTAACTGATAACTGAAGAATGCAGTGTGTACATAGTGTTTGGGACACACTCAAAAATTCATGAGAAAGAGTTTCGATCTATTGTTCATTGTATGTTTAATGTGTTTGTTGCTCTCCTGATTTGAGAAAAAAGTTGGAAAGAGGCAGGCGGGTCTCATCGGCCACTGTGGCCCACGAGGTCTAAATTCGTGTGAGAAATCTTACTTGGTCTAGATGCATATTAAGTGTTTTATTACTTTTTTTATTTATAACGTACATTTTACTGAGTGGGTGTGTTGCAAGGGTCGTAGTTATTAGGGAAGAGACTGTAGTATGCCAGGTTCTCAAGCATGGAAAAGGGACACCTAACGCCGAAATAAAGCCCAATGTCAAAAACGAGGCATCCTAGAGTACAATAATTTTTCTTCTCAGCAGACGATAATGTCAGACACTCAACTGTTACGAAAAATGCACAGAAAAGCAGAACATCGTTACTATATTACACCTTTTTTCCTGAATCGTTTAGACAAAAACTTGTAGTCACGACTGTATTGTGCCCTTGACTGTGAGACATTTGCTGGTCGAATGCGCCAGTCTTGGGAATCTTAGACATAGGTTCCTCTTTTGGGGACGGGGAAAGGGAAGGACATTTTATCCTCGCTACTTTTCTCGGGGAGGATTGTAATAAAGAGCAGTTGTGCATCTCTGTTAGGGAGGCGGGCCTACTCAAAAAAATTTAGATCATGCACAGTGTGTGTATATGTATGTATATTATACATGTTTTACAGATATGGTTATATATATATATATATATATATATATATATATATATATATATATATATATATATATATATATATCTTATGAGACTTCTTTTAAACTTGTTTGTTTATCTTTTTAATTTCATATTTAATTTTCTGCGGCGTCAATAACGTAGATGTTGTGACGCCACTTTTAATAACCGCAAATCAAATTCCCACCCACCTCTCTCTATCCCTCTACCCCGAAGGGTGGTAGTGCCATCAGTGCACTTCATGCGGGGCACTGCAGGCATTACTTATGATTCTTTGCACCGTCCCTTCGACCCTTAGCTGCAACCCTTTCATTCCTTTTACTGTACCTCCGTGCATGTTCTCTTTCTTCCATCTTACTCTCCACTCTCTCCTAGCAATTGATTCATGGCGCAACTGTGAAGTTTTCTTCTTGGTACACCTTTGAGTTTCGATTACGCCTGTCAGTTTCTGTTTCAGCGCTGAATGATCCCATAGGTCCTAGAGCTTGGCCTTCAGGCTAAATTCTATATTCTATTTTATTCTACTCTCTCTCTCTCTCTCTCTCTCTCTCTCTCTCTCTCTCTCTCTCTCTCTCATACACACACACACACACACACACCAACAACTCTCAAAGACTTTTATCAATTGTGTTTGTCGATGATGTTTTGTCAGAAAGGAAGTGTAAGAAAAAGAGTAAATGTGACAAGAACTGCCGTGTTTGTCGGGTTGAGGACTCCATTTTCGCAAGAGGATGAAGGGTCCCGGGTCGGCTGGGACAGGGAATGGCTGGGGAGCCCCTACAAAAAGGGAGGTTATGGTTCACCGCGCTCTGAAGCTTAGTGTCCATTCGGCTAAATGGACAAAATGGTCTTATAGCGAGGGTGTCGGGTGAAAACATTTTCTTTTTTATATTCAGATAAAATGGGAAATTGAGCCGATATTACTATTAGGTGAAAAACGCTGTTATATGTGGCATTACCAATAGACAGAATTTTCCTTGAATTTAGTATGGTGGTCGGTGTGTTCTGTAATCTAATATTCCTAGTGAATATTCGGTTAGCAGATACCCGAAAGGCCATTAATTTGCACATAAGCGTCTTCAGACTTGAATGGTTCCGTTGGAAAAATAAAGCAATGAGCGCAACATACATTATATATATATATATATATATATATATATATATATATATATATATATATATATATATATATATATATATATATATATATTGTTGTATATTTTAAAGCTGGGGTCGTGCTAGATCAATGGGGTATACTAGGATGATACGCAACTTACCTTAATTACTACAAAAATCTGGACTCTGGCCTTGGGGACAGCTAAAATTACAAACAACAAAATATGCCTGAAAGACTACTTCAGGGGCGAAGTGATTAGATAAACTCTGGGGTTTAACTTAATTCATCATATTTACAAAAGAAAGCACATCAAAAGACTGGTAGTGTAATTCTGGGGTAATGAGGTGAAAGCGCATGACGGGAATTTCCTGGAGGGGGCCAGATTTGGGATCCCACTTCAAAGTTGTTGATAAAGGAGCAGGGAGGGCCGCTATGCACACAAAGTGACACAGTTCCACAGATGGGTAGTCCTGTCCTACAATCGAACACTTACGGTTACTTAACTGGTACTAACACTGTAATGAGGGAATCGAGGGATTGCATGGAAGATACTTAGACTGAACTCGATTCCCGTGACTCAGAGGTCAAGCGATTACGTTACTCTTCTCGTAAATGCTTTGCAAATTAAACAGCACAAAATATACGCAATACAGGTCTCACTGTAATTATATCGCACTATGAAAAGGAAGGGAACATAGATATAAAGAATAACAGGGAATGTGGCTGACAAAAAACCTTAAATCCTGGTACTGTACCTTTCTCTTTAGGAGTTTAAGTTCATCTTATGAGGGCCAGCGAAGGAGCGAATTAATTCACATCAAAAGTTACTTTTTTACTGCCAGCCACATGTTTGAAATAGGTGGTGGATAGAGCAAGGGATGGAGCTCTGGAGTCCGTGGCGCTGCCGACAATTCTGAGGGAGGGCGTCTCATCCAGGACTCTTTTATAGCGTCGGAAGTTACAGCTTTTCTTCCTAGATGGCATTGTGATCACTCTGCCCACGTGGGAACTGTGGCCAGCATGGTTTCAAATTCAAAATGGCGGAATTCACGTGGTCTGCCCGCCAGCTGACCTGCCTCGGGTGACAGTTAGCTCTTGTCAGGGGTCCACACCTGGAATTAAGAGATTTCCGACAGCACGGTGGACAAGAAAGAGATTTAAAGGGGTTTTCTCCCCAAAAAGGCGATGGGGAGAGGTTTTAGGGGCGAATTTCTCACAGTGAATCATACTAAATTTTACCTTATTTAATTACTTAGTCCCTTTACTTTAAATTTAGTGCAAAAAAACCTGGCGTAGGAGGGAATTTTCTTAATAATATATATATATATATATATATATATATATATATATATATATATATATATATTATATACAGTATAATCATGAAAAGATAAAAACCTGATGATTATACAGTTTCAGCCATGATGAAAAGTGATCATGTCTTGGTGATAGGATGAAAGTACTTAGCATCTCCATTGTTTCACTTTCCTTCGTAGCCGAAACTTTGTTCATATATATATATATATATATATATATATATATATATATATATATATATATATATATATATATATATATATATATATACATACATATACATATATATAGGTAAATGTGAATTAGATCAATAGATCAATTGTCTTTGGGTTGTTTTATTTTACGAAGAAGAGAGCATGTCAAGTCCTGTTTTATATCATCAAGTATTTAAGTCTTGTATATAAAAATGCCAAGCTATTAACATTTATGATCATGATTTATGAGAGAAAAAGGTTCTTTATTTAGTGGAACAGAATACAGATTCAAAGAGGCCCCTTCATAGTGTATGTATGTTTCGTCCCTCTCCTTTCTAAATGTCTTTTTAATACTTCTTTTGTGTAATCTTCTTGAAACGTCTTGAGGCATTGTTGTGACAATAATGTAAAAAACCCATCTTTTATTTGTTAAATACTTCTACATTTTTCTAATTAAAAATTCTTCGGGCGGCGAAGCTCCTCGCTATTACATACTCTTGAAATATGGTAACTTAATGTCATTTACCTACACCAATCAAACTTTCAAGTTCGAATTGCGAGAGCCAGATTTGAAGTCTTAGTTTAATTTCATTCCTTTCCACTGGCACAGTAGGAATCTCATTACCTTTTTTTTCCAATTCTTGCGAGTTCTGTGATTACTTCGCCATTTGGCTGGGGATGAATATCATTTGACTAAATTACACATGTGTGCAAATGATAAACGAACCATTTGCACATGCGTATGATTTACTCAAATAATATTGATCTCATTGCATGCATCGCATTTTCAGAAAGGATAAGGTTTTAACCCTATGTTTTAGAAAAATAAACATTTATGATCCTTCATCATTGACTTACCTTCTATCATACCATGGATGCAAATGCTTCCTGAAAAAACGGATTATCAATTTCACATAATACGAAGTCTTTCTTTGAAATTTCTAAATGAGAAACTGTTATGAAGTTATCTTAATAACGAAGAATTAATTATTTTTTTTCTTATAAAAGTCATGAAATTTACTTAGTCACTCTAAGCAATATTTTCTCTGTTAATGGACGCAATTTAGCGTATTGTAAATTCGACTCTCTCTCTCTCTCTCTCTCTCTCTCTCTCTCTCTCTCTCTCTCTCTCTCTCTCTCTCTCTCTCTCTCTCTTCTGTCTTATTCGGTAAATTGTTTGGACAAAAGTAATTAGAACCATTTTGCCGATCAAGGGAAACAGAAAAGAAAATACTTAAGAGTTTTAACAATGTATTGTATTAAGAGTTACGCAAATTTAGATACGAAAAATAACTTGTTCTTGAGTAATAGGTTATAAAGACAATTATTGAAATAAATACCTGAACTAATTTTTTAAAGGGTTTTTTAACAGCATTACTATTTTGCTCACTCTGTTTTGTATTTTTATTCATTCTTACATTTGCATATTTTTTTCATAAGCTGTGAGTATTTATGTCAACATACTGTTTTCATGCTTTTGCGTCCGCAATGTTTTTCTCTCTTCCTGTATGCTGCTTCTGTACATATCTTACATTAACGTATCTTTTTCCGTTCTTTCTTATATAATTATACATCCCGACTCTTTAAACGTCATCCTTTTGTACATCCTCTTATGCCGAATTATTTTATTTTGTTTCGTTTCATTATTTTTAAGTGGTTTTCGTATTCTTCTATCACATCCTCATGCCTGTGTCGACTTTCAACTTCCACATTTCTTTTCTAATCTGGTTACCTTATCGTGTCATTAGAGTATTTGCACTTTGTTGTACTTCTCATACCTTGTATGTTCTCTATGTCGATACTCTGTTTGTACCCTCAGTTCTTTTATTCTTTTCTCCCTTTTTACCAAACCCTTTTCTTTTGTTATTCGCGATTATCTGTGCATCGTTTGATACTTTTATTCAGATTTTTCTCTTATCTTTTTCACTTGAGTTTTAATTCTTCCTTTTCTTTCTCTGCTTTCTTGTAAGCTTTTTCGTGCTCATATGTGTATGTATTTTAATAAAATTCTTCATAAATATGTTTGGTCAATTTCTTTGTAATTCCTACCTTTGTCTATGTTTGTTTTTTTATTTTCTTATTTCTATTCTCTTTTTTTAAATGTTTAGGGAAGGAACATGCTGCTTAACAGTTAAAGATTCCAGGATGGAGAGTGGTCATTGGCTGCGTAGGTGATAATATTAAAATCTTCATAAGAAAATTATGTCTTGCATTTTTTTACAGTGATCTCTTATATGAGAAAATTCTTTTTTTTTAATTGACATCCTGTTCGGTGACTAACTCCAAGATGAGAATCAACTCTCACTTTGAGCAATCTCTTGGTGGCTCCGATATATTTCCCAACTTTACATTTTTGGCAAGTGAAACAATAAACCACCCGAGATTGCATCAAAGTGGGAAGCCTATCCTTATGGTGCAACAATGACCCAATGGTCTTAAGATTTTTTAACATAATCTGATATCCAGAACTGGGAATATACGGCGAATTGAATTTTGTAACGATTGTTTGAATTTCTTCGAATGTACAAAAGGAATGAAGGCATACATAAGCAATTTAGAGACATTAGGCATGGACAGACGGCGTTGGAATCTATTATTCAGAAAGCTGTTTACATATTTGTTGAATAAAAAGGAAGGATACGAATTATTTTTTTTAAATTTGAAATAAAAATAGAATTTCATCGTGAAAGTTGTGCCAGGTAGAGGATAACATATTTACACGGTGCAACAGTGTGGTAATACTATTTGATTTAAAAGTAAAAGAGCAACTGCTGTAAAAGTTCGCACCTTGACCTGTAAATGTCTTTTTTCTGAAAACACTAGTATTAAAATCCTGAGGACTTCGAGTGATTAAAATATCTAAAAATGGAAATTTAGTATTGTGCTCGTGCTCAATTGTGAACTGTATATTTGATGTAAGTTATTAATATATTCTAAGAAATTTTCTGCAACCGCCCTAGATCTAAATAAAGCAATTGTGTCGTCTATACGTCTTCCATAGAAGAGAGGACGACATGTTAAGGGACACCTTTCGAGCATTTGTTCTTCGAGAGAGCACTTGAAGGCATTGGCCATGATGGGACCTAAAGGGGATCCCATAGAGACACCATCTACTTGTTTACAAATTCTCTTGTTCAAAATAAAGTGAGTGTCCTTCACTTCAACATCTAAAAGTTTCCTAAAATCGTCCTTGTTAAAACCGTGAAATGAAAAGTCATCAGCAGAAAAGATCTTCTCTAAAATAATATCGACCGTCGCCTGCAACAGTAAGTTCGTGAAGAGGGATGTGACATCAAAACTAACCTTATGCAAGTCAACATCCTGGGGTAAGATATCAGGTATACAAGGCTGGCGGAACTGGGCAAAGAATACTCATTATTGGTGAATGGCTGTAACATAGGTGCTAGATACTTAGCTGTTTGATCGTTGGGATTGTCATAAGCAGCCAAAATAGGTCTCAAAGGAACAGTATCTTTTTGCATTTTCGGAAGACCATATACCACTCCATATGAAGAACCAGAGGAGTATAATTCTTGGTAGGCGCTTTCAGTTATAATATTATGATCTTTAAAATCTTTCAACAACCTGTTGATTTTATCTTCCACCTTAAAGATTGGTTGGTAAGTTGGGTTACCTACTTCAGTGAACTTCGATCTGTCCTTCAAAATATCATCCATTTTCTGTATGTATTCATTTTTATTTAAAATGACTGTGCCTCTTCCTTCGTCTGGTCTAGTAATGATAATGTCTGGATTGTTGGATAAGCTTTTCAGTAGTTGATAATCATCTCTTCGAAAGGAAACCAGTTGGTTGAAAATCTTGAAAAGGTTTTCTGAGCAGTAGTTTGCATGTCTCTTTGTAAAGTGGATAAATCACCTGGTAATTGTAATGACCGAAGTCGCCCAAACAGAATTTCAATAGGTAAGTAAAGATTACTAAAGTTAGGTTTAAAATTTGGCATACAAAAATCCAAACCCAAGGACAGGAGGAACTCTTCTCTCTTAGATAAGACATAATTAGAATAATTAAAGACTGTTTTTTTTGGAATCTAGAAATTTTGGAATCTGAATACCTAATCGTTCAAGCTTCTTGGAATGAGTACCTTGTGCATGCGCAGAATAAATATTTACATTTTTGGTTAATACATTTTTACATAGATAAAATCAGTATATGATATAGCAATTTTTATGACATTATGTAAAGAATCAGATGTGTCCTTGTCAGTTACTGGGAAGATATATCTATTTACTTTTCAGATAAAAGGTTTATCTTTTTCTCATGCTTCTCTGCACGATGTATGATTATCACGCAGAAGGAAACATTTAAAACAATTTATTTTCCGGCCACGTGTCTCTTTGAGAGACAAAAAACAAATTATGTTGCCAAGGTTAATATAAATACAAAATTTAAAGAATCTTCTGTAATTATTCGGGAAAAACGCTCCTGCCAAAAATAATCCATTTAGATGAATGATTAGTATTTACATTGCCAGAATGCAGGAAAGCGCTGGAGAATATGAAGATTAGATTGAAAGAAAATTTCTGCATCATTTTTCTTGCGGAGACCGCAAAAGAAATAAATGAAAATGTGCAAGGAAAATATTTAATTATATATACAATTAGGTTTGTGTAGCAATTATCAAATAATCGAAGTTTATGCACCCTTTCTGAAAACGAAATATGAATACTGGGAAATGACCAAAGGAGAAATTGTAATATGATGGAGAATGAAATAATTTATGCAAAATTGATAATCGTTTTAGTTAAAAGCCAAATGGAAAATTCTTTAGAATGAAACTATGTTTTCTAGTGAAGTATTCCACGTAAATTAACGTTCATTAAAAACAAGATGTTTCTCATTGCCAGTGAAATATATTCCACTTGCATTTACACTCGTCTATGTCATTTTAGGGACTTGATCTTTACGACTAGTAGGACAAATTTATTAAAACCAATTTTTCTCTGACTGAAAAGTTTCTATTTCCAAATAAACGAAAATGACAGGTTTTTAAAAGATTCGATTTTTAATAAAATGGAGATGTACTCTTTCTCATTGTCAGTAGAAGGCACATAACTTGAACATACATACTATTACGTCATCGACATTTTGAGCGTTTGAAGCCACGCGAATGTTTGAATGGGTCTTCTGTTGGTACTTTTTCTTCAATGAAGAACTAATGTAACGATATATTTACAATGAAATATGAAGTAGGAAACTCAAAACTCTCAAAATTGATGGACCTTCATAAACCCATGATTAGAAATAGTTAAATGAAGTCCCAGCAAACAGTATCTGTACTGTTTCATAGTGGACAATATACACCCGTAAAACATTTTAATTGATGCAAGAAAATCTTTATTTACATCCAATGGAATATTTCTTACTGTTCCCTTCCAAAATCAAATTCCATTAATATCCGTGACTCTCGAATGTACGCATTTTATAGTTCAAATATCTCCAACGGCTCTTGCTAACAATGCTAAACCGTTTCATATTTCCTAGTGTGTACTATTTACTTTTTGAACTCTTCAGAGTAATACTGGACAAGCACGATTCTATTTTTGTATATAGTCGAACTTCAGCGGTGTTTCAAATAAATATCGTAAATTGCAGTCAGTAAGATTAGAATGATCTATTCATATATTCTGTAGAGTATTTTCTTTTCTAAAATTCTTGTCCTTGTACAGACACCTCTCTCTCTCTCTCTCTCTCTCTCTCTCTCTCTCTCTCTCTCTCTCTCTCTCTCTCTCTCTCTCTCTCTCTCTCTCTTATGTAGCTGAAAAGATTTCTTTTACAAAAGAGCTATTTTAAAGTTTTTTTTATTTTATTTAGATTCCTTCGCTCTCGTCTCTTCTGTAGATCTTCTTTCTTTTGGTCTCTTTATTCAAAGTCGTGAAGGCTGTTCATTTTGCCTAACAATACCCACTAGACGGGAAATTCCAATAGTCAGCCTTGGAAGATCAGTTGTCGTGGGGTTGCTTTCTTCTTACATTCCTATCTGTGTTTTATCTATTTTTCTTGTTTTCAGTAAGTGAATCTAGCGGGTGTTAGTTGCAAACCCTTTCCATTCCTATTTAATCCTTTTCCCTTCCGATCTCTGCTGTAGAAGGGGTTTAGAATCTATACTGTATAATACTAAAACTCTGAAACGTCTGTTTGTTTGCACACCGAAAGTTAACGGGGCTGGTGCTGCCCGTAGAACTTCCCTTTCCCCCTCTTCCTCCCCCTCCCCTTCCCCCTCTTCCTCTCCCTCCCCTTCCCCCTCTTCCTCCCCCTCTCCTTCCACCTCCCCTACCCCTGCCTTTCCCTCTCCCCTTCCCCCTTCCCCTCTTCCTCCCCTTCCCCTCTCCTTCCCGTTTCCCCCTCTTCCTCCCCTTCCACTTTCCCCTCTTCCTCCCCTTTCCCCTCCCATGCCCTCTCCTTCCCCCTCCCCTCCCCCTCCCCTCCCCAAATATTCAACATAAAGTGACCATTAAATCGACGAAAAATGATTAAGAAACTTGGTTAAGAAGCAGTGAACATATTATGAAGTCCAGTTTTATATCATGGATAAGTCCCATACAGTATTTAAATCTTGTATTAGACAATGCCACGCCATGAACAGTCGAACTTTGAGTTATAATGACGATCTATAAGAGAAAAATGATTCAATTTTAGGATCCAATTCATGATTTCCCTTAAGGCATGTTAAAGCACATTAATTCATAATATAAATGTCCACATGTTACAGGGCAGATCGTACGACAGATGATTACAGTTTCTATCTATTTTCCCCTATAACTGACACTCAAGTTCCCTGTTTAAAAGCGCTTACCATCTATTTTACACGTCTGCATTTTTTCTATGATGACACTAAATAAAAAATGGAAATCCTGCTAAAGGACTGAACGGAGGTCAAATGGGCAAAGGGTTGATAGTGAATTAGAACTATTTTAACATTAAGACCTTAGAATCTGTATAGCACAACATCACCTGGAAGATAGAGTTGTGAAAGCCGATTTAATGCTGTTGGTATGGTATTCGTTGAAGTCCCCAGAAATTCTCTTTTTAAGTGGGTTATTTTAAGAAGTCATCCTTAAATCAACCGTTTAAGCATGAATTAGGCACTGGATACAAACTTTTTTTCTTCATGTTTTTATGCCGTTAAGTCTTTGAGGTGCAAGAATGGTACTGAAAAGAGCTGAAATGAGGGCGTATGCTCTCAACAACTAGACAGCATCCACTTGCATAATTATCAGCTACCGGAGGCATAAAGCATATCTGTAGAATTTCAGGTTAAAAGAATCTGCATGCACCTGCGTAGGGTCTTCTTTGGGAAGTTGACTAGCTAACATTTACTGAGCGAATTCTTTCTTCTTCGTCCATTGTTCTGACACTTCCTGGTTATTATTGCTTCCTGTTAGTTTTTTGTATGAAAACAAAACTATTGAGATGGCTATTTGTCTGTGCATCCGCACTTTTTCTGTCCGCTCTCAGATCTTAAAAACTGCTGAGGCTAGAGGGCCGCAAATTGGTATGTTGATTTGCCACCCTCCAATCATCAAACATACCAAATTACAGCCCTCTAGCCTCAGTAGTTTTTATTTTACTTAAGGTTAAAGTTAGCCATGATCGTGCATCTGGCACTGCAATAGGTGCAAACAACACAGGCCACCACCGGGCCGTGGCTGCAAGTTTCATGGGCCGCGGCTGAGTGTTTCATGGACCGTAGCTGAGAGTTTCATACAGCATTTTACTGTACAGAAAACTCTATTGCTCTTCGGTGCATTTTTTACTTGTTTTCTAATAAGAACAGATATGTTATAAGAATTATATAGTAAAAACAACAAACCCAAAAAACAAGCATGTTAAGGTATTTAAAATGGCAAACCTTCTCAACACAGCTGTACCACTTCCCTTCACCCTGACTCAAAGAAAAGGCCCTCCAAGTGATCCCAGAAGACTCATCTCAAGTGATTATATCCACGAGGATAATGCCTCGTTCTGGATTTCTTGAGGTCCATCTATGTATAGTCTTTTGAAGAGAAGAGACACTTTGAGTAGCACCATGCGGAATAGTTTGTATCCCCTAAGGCCAAATAAACTCGTCTTTATTGGTCGTTAAGGCCGTGACTACAGTATACTAGCGGCTTCGGAGGTCAAATGCGTCGTCATGCTCAACTTACTTCACTTCTTTTATTTCGAAACTAACATGAAGAGGATTATGAATGCTGTTATTTCAGATCAGTACGACCCCCTCTTCTTTTTTTCACGGTAACATTATATACTCGGTGTCAGCACCACCTAAGCTGTTTAAAGAAAATTAATTACCTTGTGCTGCCATTGACAACACGGGGGCGCCTTTATATATGTACTTTTATTTTCTTTTTTCCACCTCAGAATGTTCAAGAGTATTAAACCTTTAAGCCATCTGTATTTGAGAGGATGTAAAAAAAGAAAATCGATGTTAAAAACACAGTAATGATTAAAACAATAGCTCCCCCGCTCTTCATGTTGAAGAGAAGAAACTTGCTATAGGAAACTGCTTATGTCTTAATGCAGGTGAGCTCTCAATTAATTAGATAAAAATACTCTGACAAGAAAGAACCACCTAATTGTAAATACTGGAGATGGCAAAAACACCATCATACATCAGGACGTTGGTGGAAAAGTGAAGACACCTACAAAAAAATAAGATGAAAACATTAACAGTAAGAACGACAACATTTTTTAGAAAATGCTCACACTTGTTTTGATTCTAGAATTATAATTCCAGATTCCTCTTCCACAGGGAAAGGACCTTTAAGGCAATAAAGTTAAATTTTCTGAGTACATTCCCCGTATACTCTTCAACATCTCTGTATTACCGTTTATGTTCCGTTAATAGTTAGGATGGGAACAAAAGCGCTTATCCTATATGCAATCATTCTTCTTAAAACGACGTGGTAAATATTGTTAGAAAAATTGAATATTCCAAAAATTCTCTTATGAAATGATAAATGATTTTCGAAACATTTCATGAGATAAAATTAACCCGAGTATCATGCGAACCAACTATGAGATAGTAAGAGTGCGTTAAAAAAAAGTTTTCCTTAAGAATTGAATATTTAAATATTACATTTCACCGCATGTGTGTATATATATATATATATATATATATATATATATATATATATATATATATATATATATATATATATATATATATATATATATATATATATATATAAAGATAAAATCCACGAAGGAAACGGAAACACTGGAGTGCTGCGAGGCCTTTCGACACTAGTCCTTTACTTAGCAGACTGAAGGAATATAAAAGTATGTTTACAAAGAAAGCTCATATAAATGACAGAAGGGGATTATAAAGGAAACATATGTACCTGGAATCCAACACAATTGAAGAATTAATACCACTGCCAAAACAGGATTAAATACTTAAGAGGTTTATACAAAGGATTAAGATCAACCGTTCAGGAGCAGGGACAGGACAATTAAAAGATTATACAGGTTCGTGACTGACCACCTAAAAATTTTTAGTACAACACAATAATTCTTTTTTTTTTTTTGTAAACAATAATAACTTTTTGCAAGATGAACATTTTTACAAAAAAAAAAAAAATTATATTAAACATACGGATATACAGAAAATATATATCAAGTAGCTACCTTGTAATTAAGTCAGTGATTTTATCTTTTAGGTCATTCTTGAACATTTTTCTAATACAGGGGTCCAAATAATACATGCCAGGGCTAAGATTAAAATTACAACTGGAAGTAAGCTGGATAATAGCGGACTCCAATAGATTTCTTGAGGAGAAATCTTTCGATCTGGCAATCACTGAACTTTCAGTCCAATTTATCCTGTGAGAGTTTTCACTTAAATGAATGAATATAGCATTGGATGCTTGTCCAGTTTTGACTGAATACTTATGTTGCTTAATACGTACATCTAAATCTTTGCTAGATTGGCCAATATAAAATGAGGGGCAATCCAAACATGGAATTTTATATATTATGTTGTTGTTTTCTTTAGGGCTATTTTTTATTAACATTCTTTTGAGTGTGTTATTATAAGAAAAAACGAGGTTTACATTAAAAGGTTTTAACAATGATTTTATGTTTTCAAAACCACTAAAATAAGGCAAGCTGAGAATGTTCTTAGGGGTTTCTTTCTTCATGTTACTTTCACTATAAAACTTTTTGTGGGCTTTGTTATAACAAATATCTAGTATATGTGAAGGATAACATAAATCTGTCCCTATTTTTCTTATGTGTTCAATTTCTGTATCCAAATACTGGGGACTGACAATGCGCAAGGCTCGTAAAAACATAGAGGAAAATATTGATATTTTGATGTTGAGGTGATGGCCTGAATAAAAATGGACATAAGTTAAGTTGTTGGTTGGTTTCCTATAAATACTGAATTTAACTTGAAATGGTTCTCTATGTATTAAAACATCTAAGAAAGGGAGGCAATTGTCTTTTTCTAATTCTAACGTAAACTTAATGGATGATACCTGGTTATTCAAATTACAGAGTAAATTATTTACATCAATACCAGCAGGCAAAACAGCTAAAATATCGTCAACATACCTAGCAAAGATTTAGATGTACGTATTAAGCAACATAAGTATTCAGTCAAAACTGGACAAGCATCCAATGCTATATTCATTCATTTAAGTGAAAACTCTCACAGGATAAATTGGACTGAAAGTTCAGTGATTGCCAGATCGAAAGATTTCTCCTCAAGAAATCCATTGGAGTCCGCTATTATCCAGCTTACTTCCAGTTGTAATTTTAATCTTAGCCCTGGCATGTATTATTTGGACCCCTGTATTAGAAAAATGTTCAAGAATGACCTAAAAGATAAAATCACTGACTTAATTACAAGGTAGCTACTTGATATATATTTTCTGTATATCCGTATGTTTAATATAATTTTTTTTGTAAAAATGTTCATCTTGCAAAAAGTTATTATTGTTTACAAAAAAAAAAAAAAAAAAGAATTATTGTGTTGTACTAAAAATTTTTAGGTGGTCAGTCACGAACCTGTATAATCTTTTAATTGTCCTGTCCCTGCTCCTGAACGGTTGATCTTAATCCTTTGTAAAAACCTCTTAAGTATTTAATCCTGTTTTGGCAGTGGTATTAATTCTTCAATTGTGTTGGATTCCAGGTACATATGTTTCCTTTATAATCCCCTTCTGTCATTTATATGAGCTTTCTTTGTAAACATACTTTTATATTCCTTCAGTCTGCTAAGTAAAGGACTAGTGTCGAAAGGCCTCGCAGCACTCCAGCGTTTCCGTTTCCTTCGTGGATTTTATCTTTATTTATATATTCATCACGTTCCATATTTTCGTGATTCAGTTATACATATATATATATATATATATATATATATATATATATATATATATATATATATATATATATATATATATATATGTATGTATGTATATATATATATATGTGTGTGTGTATTATATAGGCTCAAAAACCAGCCTCACAAATGAAAGGCCAAGGGGCTACTAATTGACCTGTGTGGGTCAAATGGTAACTTCGTAGCCATTCATTTGAGATACTGGGCTTCGATCTCGATGTGAGGCAGAAATTTAGTTCTGAGAAGAATGTGCTCATATGTTCATTATATATATATATATATATATATATATATATATATATATATATATATATATATATATATATATATATATATATATATATATATATATATATATATATATATATATATATATATACTGTATATATATATATATATATATATATATATATATATATATATATATACATATACAGTATATATATATATATAAGCTATTTTCCATCCATCCGGGGTCAACGGCCATCTACTGTACATACCACCAACGTCCTACTGCCACACCTACAAATGCCTGATGTAGATACTCTTGTCAAAAACCATTTGTCCATATTTTACCAGTGAACAGGGACAGAAAGGAAGTTTCCGAAGTATATGGTTGCAACGTGTGAATAGTGTTTTTGGGGTGTTTTTTATCTTCACAGTATACTGTTGGATTACTAGTGTATGTAGAAACCAGGTTATTGAAAAGTTAGTTATATGATTATATAGGATGTGGAATGACAATTTTGGCTGGAATATACTTGGCAAACATTTTTTTTTTTTTATATTTTGAAATGCATCTAGAAGCAAATCCGGTTTAGCCATCAATACCTCGCACTTTGGCCAGTTCTGGTTGTTGGATTCGTTGATACATGCTTCAAAATAGGTTGCAAAATTATCTCCTCACCTTTCATCAGTTTTTCTCCTTGGGTCACCGGGTATTTTCTTATCATTAGGTTAATTGCTGGAGCAGATTCTAGAATCTTCTTTTTGATCGAACAGTCGCTACTGGTTGGTTCCATAAGGACGAGTATTTGCGTTTCGTTGATATTTCTGTATATTTTGCAGACACGGGGAAAGAGCGTCTTTTTTTATATGAACATTTACTCTGGATGGTTTTCCACTGTAAAAACAAAAAAAAAAACAGCGAGCTTACTATTGATACTCTTGTTAGAACGCCTTTGTCCATCTTAAAAAACACCCTAAATCGAACACTGTTTTCCCTATAAAACATAATTCAATTGAGAACAGACTTAAACATTGTCTGATAGTGTGAAAATCGGCATATTTATTTTAAAACAACAGCAGAACATTTACAGTATAATGTAGCGTCAAGCCACTTTTAAAGTTAGTAATGATAAGAAGTTTTTTTATATGTCGAAGGAGTAACAGCCACGCTTTACTCCTTCATCTATTTAAGCGTGAACCAGAGGAGCTGAAGGCGTTTGGATTTCGTGATACTTATGGTAATGCGTTGGCCTGTGCTTAGTTTTTCATTATTCCGTACCCTTTTCTGTTCGCCGACACTTCTTTTTATCAGTTCCTCTTTTAATTCTTGGAATGTCATTTCGTCTCTCATCTTATACACAAATAGATTCACGACATATTAAAAATACTAGCCTACAATGATGACAGAATTAGTGATAAATGACACGACAGCAGCTACGCCTATAGTGAAATATACTTGAATAGCAAACAAATATCAAAAGTAATTCAGGAAACTTGAGTATCAGTCTTGCATGCAATAGCGGACAATTTTAATATGTGTTTTTCAGTGGCATGAAAGAAATGTATTTAAGACCCTCCGTTGGTGCAGGGTTTGCTGAACTTGGCCATCAACACACACACACACACATACAGTATATATATATATTTGTGTGAATGTATATATACATACATGTATATATTTGCGTTTGATTTCGGAGAGAGAGAGAGAGAGAGAGAGAGAGAGAGAGAGAGAGAGAGAGAGAGAGAGAGAAAGAGAATCTTTATCGTTATACATGATGTTTAATTTGGGAAAATGAAAGAATGTCCTGAACAAATATCATTAGAATACTTAATTGAACTCTGGCCTTTTTCCTTTCTAGAGATCAAGCAGTTATGATTTTTGAAACATATGAAAGTATGAAAGATAAGTCGCAACAGTCGTTATGTAACTATTCTGAATGTTTTACTGTATTCAGACCAATTGTGATATAATTTGCATTACTTAAATTATGTTAGATTTAGCAAGTATCAACAGTAATGAAACTAACGCTATTAGTAAGATATGTGCCTGACTGATAAAGTGACAACTGAATCACTTTTTAAATACAATTTGCGCTATTAGTAAGACATGTGCCTGAGTGATAAAGTGACAACTGAATCGCTTTTTAAATATAATTGCTGCAAGTTTCAGTAATTTATGTATTTTGAATGATTAAGCACATTTCATATTTGTGGATTTAAATACTGAGTAACTAATTCACCATGATTTTCTTGAGTGCCATCATGCTTGTTGTTATCTAATGTACATATCTTCAACATCAAATGGAGGCCATTAATAACAAAGTGGAAACAGGCACTCCCGTGGTAACCAGGTCTTCGAGCACCAATAATATATTTCCATGTTATTCAGACTTTTATCTCGAACAACACAAACCCAACTGTAATTACTGTGAGCGCAAAAAGTTCATTTTAGCCGAAAATGATTATTATTGCTTGCATGTAACCCCGAATGAAAAATAACGGAGGATGGATACACATATGGTGTTTACGATTGGTGTCTGTATTTTTTTGTCCAGTTTTAATGGGGGGGGGGGGGGTTTGTATGCGTTGCCAATTAAACAGTTCATCTCTATTTTAACTTTTTTTTTTCTTATAACCATCCAATTCTACAACAAAGCGTTGCTTTGGAAGCATTTCCCTCGTATGGTTAATGAGGTAGTAAAAATACAAATAAAAAAGGATGTTAAATTTTGAACAATTACTGGTTTTGATCACCAGTAGGGGTTTTATTTTCTTTATTAATTTATTTTTGAAGAATTACACTGAATTTCACTAATGGCCATCCTTTGTGTAATTCACTTGAATTTTGACAATATCTTTCGCAGTCAGTTAATTACTTGTCCCACAGTCTCTCCCACTGGCCACATATTTAAAGGTCACTGATATCACTATTGGCTAGTTGTCCCTAGTTCAAGTTGATATTCCTTTCCTGATTTCTGATCTTTCATATAAGTCTTATTTTATTTTCATATAATAAAGTTATAAGGATGCGCGTTTCATACTTTATTCGTCTAAGATAAAGTTGTCCATGTGGCATATCTTTTTACAATATTGGTTTTATAATAATCGATATTGAGATATTCATTCTTGTGACAAACCATACTCATTTCTTCGTTTTTAATTTATTTTCGTTAATATAAATCAAGTGATCTTCCACAGTGTCTGGAGTCACGGTTACTTCTCACTTCCCATCTTATTTATAGCATTTTATTTTACTATTTCATATCTCAGTAAAATCATTCGCTTCCCATCTTATCTATTTATTTATTTATTTATTTAATTTTTTTTTTGTCCAGCACCTTTCACCACAGGTCCTTGTCAGAGAAGGCGCTTATTGAGAAGCGAAAGCTGGGAGGGATGTTGTAACAGAAGGCAACAGCAAGGAAGGTTTCGTACGCGAAAAAATAAGATTCCTGAAATCAAATCACCTTTTAACTTTCTGTAAAAGAAAACTATTGAGATGGCTATTTGTCTGTCCGTCCGCACTTTTTCTGTTCGCCCTCAGGTCTTAAAAACTACTGAGGCTAGAGGGCTGCAAATTGGTATGTTGATCATCCACCCTCCAATCATCAGCATACCAAATTACAGCCCTCTAGCCTCAGTTGTTGTTATTTTATTTAAGATTAAAGTTGGCCATAATCGTGGATCTGGCACCGCTTTAGGTGCCAACAACACAGGCTACCACCGGGACGTGGCTGAAAGCCTCATGGGCCGCAGCTGAGTTTCATAGGGCGTGGCTGAGAGTTTCATACAGCATTATACGCTGTACAGGAAACTCGATTGCGCCGAAGAAACTTCGTCGCATTTTTCACTTGTTTATTTATGAACCTAATCACATCCTTTCCCAGAACCTGTCTTTTTTTTAAATTTGGTGACATTATTCTTTGTTTCTACTATCTCAGCGGTTTATAGTCAAAAATAGATTTAAAAGATAATTAAACCTTTCATTTACTTCTGTTGCTGTTTGGTCTTTTATCCATTTAGTCAATTCTACCTACGATAGAAAACTTGAAGGAAAATGGAGAGAGAGAGAGAGAGAGAGAGAGAGAGAGAGAGAGAGAGAGAGAGAGAGAGAGAGAGAGAGAGAGATCTTAATGTACTCACAGTATTGAAAAGGAAGTGATAACTACTTATAAAAGAAACATTTTGAAATAGATTGTAATATGAAAGGACAACACATTCAGTAGTAAAAACATGTGTTAGTATTAAATATCCCCTACTCAACCCTTTCCCGAAAGCTAATCCACATTCTCTCTCTCTCTCTCTCTCTCTCTCTCTCTCTCTCTCTCTCTCTCTCTCTCTCTCTCTCTCTCTCTCTCTGTCTCTCTCTCGAGTTGCAAAGGAATGAAGATTTTACCTTACAAAAGAATAACTAATGCATACCATTTTGTGCCCGGTTTTTCAAGTAAGGTTAAGTGTGTATACCTCCTTTGTATCTTCATTCACTATTTTGCTTCTCTATTTGTTATTCTTCTTTGATCTAGTTCTTTTTTCTTTGTCGTACATTGATGGGCATTGATATAGGGAAACAATTTATACAATTTTTGGCTTGTCCTAAATTAATGTCACCTATAATAAGCCGTATAATTTCGTTCTTATGTATTCAGTGACGTCTGAGATATAATTTTAGTAAGAACGCAACCTCGACATTGTATGATAAATTTTCTTTCATGCTGTTTGTTGACTGCGACAGTTTTCCAGGGTTTGACAAATAGATGAGACACAAGGGAAAGTAGGGAAAACATTTACGAAATACATTTGACATAAAATTTACGTTTGACAAACGTATTTCCAACTTCGTCGGCCTGGTGTCACATAATTCAAGGGAGTCCTTCCATTAGTTATTGTGCCGTCTCTTTAAGTGTTTTATATTGTTGATATCGATAATAAACTTTTTGTATTGCGTTGAAATGCTAATAAATTTTTTATGTCCCATCTGAGTTGTGTACATACATGTTTACTTAGTATCACAGTATCACCCACACATATACACACATACAAACACACCCACGTGCACACACACGCATTATATATATATATATATATATATATATATATATATATATATATATATATATATATATATATATATATATATATGACTATTTATCACATCACCGTGATTCATATACAATCAGAAAGCTACAAACGTCCTTTAATATCCAATTCACTCTACCTCGGAAGTAATATATTTTCATATATGTTACCGAAGGGGAATTTTTAGTTGATAATAAGTCCACCGTCCCGTGGGGTCGAACCAGCGACGGACGAGGAATCAGGACTACAGTGACACACTAACCAGTCGGCCGGTGGACTTATTATCAACTAAAAATTCCCCTTCGGTAACATATATGAAAATATATTACTTCCGAGGTAGAGTGAATTGGATATTAAAGGACGTTTGTAGCTTTCTGATTATATATATATATATATATATTTATATATATATATATATATATATATATATATATATATATATATATATATATATATATATGACTGTGAAATATTTCCTGTTAAAACAGAATTCCATCAAATATAAGGAGCACATAAAAAAACTAAAATATAGAGAATAAAGGCTATAATTTCAGAGACCAAACTGTCTCTCTCCTCGGGCAAATAGTGATTGAGAAAAGGTTACAGAAAAGTGGTATTTATACCAGAAGGTCCATAGGTCAGCCGTTATGTAACCCCAGTTGACAATTTCTCTTTAATCTTCTTAATCGCTGGTTGGAGGAAGATTTTATCTATAATAAATGAATCCCAGGCGCCTCTTGA
Source organism: Macrobrachium rosenbergii (assembly GCA_039081455.1). NCBI lineage: Eukaryota > Metazoa > Arthropoda > Malacostraca > Decapoda > Palaemonidae > Macrobrachium > Macrobrachium rosenbergii. Next base: position 64,602,178 of record JANJGK010000005.1, read on the forward strand.
AAGATTCATGGTATTTCTTTGTTTAATCGAAGCTGATTCCACCATCTGGCTTTTGAACCGACAATTGCTGCTATAAATTATAAGGGACAAATTCTAGTTTATTCTGTGATTATGGTTATTTATGTGATTAAAAATAGCTGGGCTCTGTTGTCCGTTAATATCTGAACGTTTATGCTGTATTAATCTCTGGGAGAGAGATTTGCCTGTAAAACCGATATAAGATTGGTCACAATCGAGGCAAGGGATTTCGTAAACTCCTGTGTCTTTGAGGACTGGCTTTTGTTGGACGTTAATCAGGGATTTGGCTAAGGTATTTGGGTAGGTAAAAGCAAAAGGGTTAGAGCTTCCAAGTGTCTGTGTCAACGTCTTAATCCTGTCCAGGTGTGGGATTTTTATTTTATTGTTGGGCGTCTCTCTGGTCTTGCTTTTGGGGGGGACGGTAGAAAATAGTGTTTGCTTTGTGGATCGCTTTCTCAATTATGTGATCAGGGTACTTTCAAAATGACAGCTGATTACAGATTAGTTCAATTTCCTTTTCTAGGAAATATGTAAGGCTCTTACAAATACATTGCTGGCCGCGCCAGTCTTGATAGAGGTGTCATGATGACTATAGAAATGGATATATGACAGAGAGAAAGTTGGTTTTCTGTATATGGTAAATTTGTATTCTGTCGTGTCTCTAATTATTAAAACGTCAAGAAAAGGAATTTTGTTGTCTGTTTCCCATTCAACTTTAAATTTGATGCTAGGCACTAATTCATTTAATTTTGAAAGAAATTAATTGAAATTGGCCCACTTATAGTAACAAAATTTTAGATATCATCTACATATCTCATCCATACCTTGTCTTTAGGTTTTATTGCAGTTATTATTACAGTTTGAAAATATTCCATGTATAGGAGGGCTAAAACAGGAGTTAAAGGGCTGCCCATGCTGCGCCCGAATTTTTGTTTAAAGAATGATTCCCCGAATGAAAAGATGTTATTTGATACACATAATTCAACTAACTTTATTATTTTATCTAGGGCTTGTGGGAAATGATCTGAATAGGGGGCTCATTTTTCCCTCTAAAACTGCAGAACGTCCTGTACTGGTACTTCTGTGAACAGAGAATCTACATCTAAACTTAAAAGTTTTATGTTGTGAAGTGGTATATGTGCTTCTTTGAATTTGTGACCGTAATCTTGAAAATGTTCAATGTGACTGGGAGAAAATGTGCCTAAGAAAGGGGAAAGGAGGCCGGCTAACCCCTTAGAAATTTTATAATTAAAGCTGCGGTAAAAAGTAAGTATACCTTAGTTTTACCAGACCACTGAGCTGATTAACAGCTCCGGTACATGAGATGACACGTCTGAATGGAAGATTATCTTTATGAGTTTTGGGGAGACCATGAAAGTAAGATAGTCTGGGTTAATGACTTTGAATTTCTCCAGTAGTTCAATGCTCTTTTTGTCTTTGTTAATTAATCTTACTTTTCTAAAAAATTCTGTGGGGACGTTTTGGAGGGTATTTTTCGTTAATTTGTCATAAGTGTTAGTGTCACTAAGGAGTTGGTTGATTTTGTCGAGGTAAAAGTCTTTGTCCATTATCACGATTGTGCCGTCTTGCCGGATCTACTTATTACAACGTCTGATTTTTGTAGCGAGCGGATGGCTTTCATAAATCTATGGGGGTCAGGGTATTTCTTATTAAGGTCAGCGATCACATTTATTAAGATGCCTTTTAAACATATCTCCTCTTGGCTGCAATTTTTATTAGATATGAATTTGTCAAAAGCAACAATGAAATCTAGGTTATTTTTCCGGTCTGGCATGAGGGCAAAGGATAAACCAAGGTTCAAAACTAAGTGCTGGTTAATGGTGAGGAGGTTGTTTGATAAATTTAAAACTTTATCTTGTTGCTCAAGATTGTTCAAAGCGCTATTATTTATTAAGGTATTTAACTTATGGGAAAGTCTATTGGAAATACCCTGTCCCCCATAGATTTATGAAAGCCATCCGCTCGCTACAAAAATTAGACGTTGTAATAAGTAGATCCGACAAAGACGGCAAAATCGTGATAACGGACAAGGACTTTTACCTCGATGAAATCAACTAACTCCTTAGTGACACTAACACTTACGACAAATTAACGAAAAATCCTTTCCAAAACGCCCCCACAGAATTTTTTTAGAAAAGTAAGCATTGAACTACTGGAGAAATTTAAAGTCATTAACCCAAACTACCTTACTTTTATGGCCTTCCCAAAACTCATAAGATAATCCTTCATTCAGACCTATCATCTCATGTGCCGAAGCTTTTAATTATAAAATTTCTAAGTGGTTAGCCGGCCTCCTTTCCCCTTTCTTAGGCACATTTTCTCCCAGTCACATTAAACATTCAGCAGATTTCGGTCACAAATTCAGAGAAGCACATATACCACTTCACAACATAAAACTTTTAAGTTTAGATGTAGATTCTCTGTTCACAGAAGTACCAGTACAGGACGTTCTGCAGTTTTAGAGGGAAAAATTATACCCGTATTCAGATCATTTCCCACAAGCCCTGGATAAAATAATAAAGTTAGTTGAATTATGTGTATCAAATAAAATCTTTTCATTCGGGGAATCATTCTTTAAACAAAAATTCGGGCGCAGCATGGGCAGCCTTTTAAGTCCTGTTTTAGCCAATCTATACATGGAATATTTTGAAACTGTAATAATAAGTGCAATAAAACCTAAAGACATGCTATGGGCGAGATATGTAGATATCTTAACATTTTGTTACAATAAGTGGGTCAATTTCAATTAATATCTTTCCAAATTAAATGCATTAGTGCCTAGCATTAAATTTAAAGTTGAATGGGAAACAGACAACAAAATTCCTTTTCTTGATGTTTTAATGATTAGAGACACGACAGAATACAGATTTACCATATACAGAAGACCAACTTTCTCTCTGTCATACATCCATTTTTATAGCTATCATGACATCTCTATCAAGATTGGCGTAGCCAGCAATATATTCGTAAGAGCCTTACAGACTTCCTGAAAAAGGAAATTGAACTAATCTCTAGTCAGCTGTCATTTTTAAAGTACCCTGACCACATAATTGAGAAAGCGATCCACAAAGCAAACACTATTTTCTACCGTCCCCCCCAAAAACAAGACGAGAGAGACGCCCAACAATAAAATAAAAATCCCACACCTGGGACGTTGACACAGACACTTGGAAATTCTAACCCTTTTGCTTTTACCTGCCCAAATACCTTAGCAAAATCCCTGATTAACGTCCAACAAAAGCCAGTCCTCAAAGACACAGGAGTTTACGAAATCCCTTGCCTCGATTGTGACCAACCTTATATTGGCTTTACAGGCAAATCACTCCCCTAGAGAATAATACAGCATAAACGTTCAGTTAGGTACAGACAACAGGGCTCAGCTATTTTTAACCACATAAATAACCATAATCACAGAATAAACTAGAATGTGTCTCTTATAATTTATATCAGCAATTGTCAGTTCAAAAGCCAGATGGTGGAATCAGCCTTGATTAAACAAAGAAATACCATGAATCTTGCAAGAGGCTCCTGGTAATCAGGTATTATATAGATAAAATCATCCCCTAACCAGCGATTAAGAAGACTAAAGAAAATTTGTCAACTGGAGTGAAGTAACGGGTGACCTATGGAACTTCTGGTATAAATACTGCTTTTCTGTAACTTTTTCTCACTCGCTGTTTGCCAGAGGAGAGAGACAGTTTGATGTCTGAAATATAGTCTGTACTTTCTACATTTTGGGTTTTTTTTATGGGTTCCTTATATATATATATATATATATATATATATATATATATATATATATATATATATATATATATATATTATATATATATATATATATATATATATATATATATATATATATATATATATATATATATATATTTATTTATTTATTTATTTATTTATTGGTTGACTCCAGAATATACCAAGAAATCGGTATATTTCAAGTCTGGCTAGATTTCAGAAGTGAAGCTAAACTCCCAGTGCAAATAGGTTAACAACTGCTTTCCGATACTTCTAGAAAGGAAGCTCTTCGCTAACACATGGCGTTAATTGCTACCTTTTTAACCAAATTGGTGTTTATCACCTTTCCATTCTAATATCTCTCCCACCCGATGTAACCAACGCCTCTTAGGTTTTATTTATTTTTTCCCCCAATTTATATCTCTCCTGTTGCTGACACTTATTTGCATTTTTAAAGATAAATATATTAAGCCACCAATTCCAAAGTTCGTTATTTCCTGCGTATTTATAGGTATATTTTGGACTTACAGATGAATATTTCAAAGGGTCAATATGATTATCTCTCTCATTGAATATGGTTTGGTATTTGGAAAATTTGTTTATGATTATTTGCACAAATGGGGATTCCAGCTTTAAAAGTTGACCAAAGGTTATAATGTAAATGACTGTCAAAAAGAAGTAACTGATATCCACTCAACCCTTAACTAGATAATTCTAAAGAATTGGCAACAAGCCAGTCTCTCTCTCTCTCTCTCTCTCTCTCTCTCTCTCTCTCTCTCTCTCTCTCTCTCTCTCTCTCTCTCTCTCTGTTCATTTCTTTGGTGCTTTCACGTAAGATCACCCGAGACAGCTAATTTTTCACCTGTGAATACCAAAGCTGATCCAAGCCTATTCTTTCACACGGTTAGTTTATCATCTGAAAAGCAGCTGCATTTTCCCCGTCTTTCTCCTTCTCTCAAACTTTGAGAAGCATTCTCCTCCTCCTCCTCCTCCTCCTCCTCCTCCTCCTCCTCCTCCTCCTCCACATGAATCTCCAGCCCTTCCTGTGGACTCAACCGTCAGCTATTTTTGAGTTGTCTGGCGGAATCCCAAAAGAACTTTTATTTATGCTTTGTAATTGGCCTTCAGAACTTCAACTGTATAAGCAAGAATTGTTTCGTCGTTGAAGGAGAAGTATAATTTTCCATCCAGAAAACTTGTGATGCTCATAGGAGATACGTTGCTACAAATAGCGTTTTATACCCGGATTGGGACTAGAATGCGGGTTAATTTAAAAAGAAACAGAAATTGCTATACACAAGATTATGGGAAATGCAAAATACCCTGTGGCAATTCACACCCATACCCAAAGGTCTGGAAAAATTGTGATGTTTTGCATGTTAACAGTGAAAAAGCTGTATGGGAACATAAATTCCACTGCGGTCTCCTTTCGGAGAATCGTTACAATTTTTAGGCAAGGAGGCATTCTGTACTTATTTGGTGATTTAGACGTGAACATTACTCGTAATACCTTAACAGTTCCTTAGTACTTGTTAATACATTGGTTGCCAGGTAGTAAAAAGCATGTCACACCATACTTTGCCTTAACATATTAATCTTCAGGAATTTATTTCAATATTATACATGGGCACATGGTATTTATGACCAGAACCCATTTCGTGCCCGTTTCTTAGTGGGACAAAAGGATGTGCCTTACATATATTTCGTATTCAGTCGATATATATATATATGTATATATATATATATATATATATATATATATATATATATATATATATATACTGTATATATGTATATATATATATATATATATATATATATATATATATATATATATATGTGTGTGTGTGTGTGTGTGTGTGTGTGTGTGTGTGTGTGTGTGTGTGTATAATGTGAGTGCATGAATGTAGAAGTGTAGGAATGCATATTTACAGAAAAATGAAGGAAAATATTTCCCATATAAAAATCATACATAAAATTGTGACTTTCCACGCAAAGAGACAGGTATTTTTAAATTATATTAAGTAAGAAAGAAAAAATACCAATAATAGATCTTTTTAAAGACGCTAAATATCCCGTTTATTCAGAAAGATAGAATGTATAATTTTCATCCTGCTGTGCATATGAGTAGTTATTACAAGAAAAGTTTAGTCATACTATGCTATTAATAACTCTAATTTATCCCACAAATACAAGAAATCTCATATATATCCACAGGTTTTATCAAATCAGTACAATGAAATATAAACTTTATATAAGGGACGTTTAACCGTAAATAATACGAATTGAACTGATTATTGGTGAACATTAATGACACCAAACCATGAACGCTAAAGAAAGAGGACAGCAATAAAAGAGAATAAAACTGAGCAATAAGGAAAGGAAGACAGCAATGCAATTCATTGACGCCTTGAAGGACATGCAGCGAAATATTTTACCCAGAGGATAAATCATTTGAGGTAAAAGTAAATCCGCGGTAGAAATAGACCAAATGAAAGCATAATATAGTCAATAAAGACGGCTGCATGAACTAGTTAAAAAAGTTACTTATCCCAGGAAGTATGGTTAAAGAGACAAAAAAAGACGACAGATCAAGGAAGTAGGATAAAACTTATTAGATGATACATGTAAATTTCACTAACGAAAGTGGAACTCTCGAAGAAATGACGAAGCAGGTAGAGTGAACGTTTGTTAGAGTAAACTCTGTACAAAAATGTCCATATCTTGCTAAATCAAGTTTACCAGAGTTGAGGCTTACATGTGAATGGGAAAAACCCGACAAAGATCAAATGAGCGAGGCATGGCAAGTTACAATATGTTTACAAGGGTCCAAGTGAATTAAATTGTAGGATCCCTCTAATAAGCAAGCCCTTAGCGTTATGATCATGAATGTAGTTTCACAAATTTCTTAGTGAGAGAGAGAGAGAGAGAGAGAGAGAGAGAGAGAGAGAGAGAGAGAGAGAGAGAGAGAGAGAGAGAGAGAAATGAGCGAAGTGATATGAATGTTTTACACTGGCAAAACGAGATGAAGGTTTTATATAGCTCCCTAAAAGAGACGAGAATCAACGCTAACATTTGTTATTATTGCTCTGCGAGGAAGAATCGTTTAGATTTTGAAGATGTTAATTGTAGAGAGTTCGTTGGTATGGAGGGCAGAGAAATGGCATTCACCTGGCATAACAATCAATTGGCTGGAAGCAATGTCCAGTTATTCTTGAGTTTTCTTGCAAAATGGAAGAGAAGGGAAAACAGTTAGCTAATTTATCAATACACTGAAACCCACAATTTCAGACATCAGCATAACAGTAATGTATTTCCGTCGCAGAGAAAATAGAATCATCGTCCAAATGTTTCCAAGAGCGGTGATTCAGTCCATACATCAGCTAGAGAGATGAAATTAGAATTAATATGCAGTTGTACTTGGCAGCACAATTAATATAAGACGTGAATGTTATATTCACAAGTAAGCGAGAGAGAGAGAGAGAGAGAGAGAGAGAGAGAGAGAGAGAGAGAGAGAGAGAGAGAGAGAGAGAGAGAGAGAGAGCGTTACTCGGTTGGCTTAACAGATAATTTTAAGAGACGAACACCAGACACACATTCAATGTTGTCGATGGGAAATTACCTTACATCCTGGCAACCATTTTCAGATCCTTACCCTGATTTAGATACAGGAGGGGAATTTGGTATGGCGAAGAGAGAGAGAGAGAGAGAGAGAGAGAGAGAGAGAGAGAGAGAGAGAGAGAGAGAGAGAGAGAGGAGACGGGAAGAGCAGCAGAAAGGACGACAATTTGCAAAGCCATTTGCAAGCTGTGTTTCATCTCAGGGGACAAGAGGCGGAAACAAACACCCAGACAAGTCTCGGGGGGGGGGGGTTGGAACTTTACATTTTCATTGGACGAAGACTTCGTGATTTTATGGTTTCGAAATTCGGCAAAGATGTTTATAGTCTTAGGGATAGGTTTGAAAAAGCTGTTTATAGTCTTAGGAACAGACTTGAAAAAGCTGTTTATAGTCTTAGGAACAGACTTGAAAAAGCTGTTTATAGTCTTAGGAATAGATTTGAAAAAGCTGTTTATAGTCTTGGGAATAGATTTAAAAAAGCTGTTTATAGTCTTGGGAATAGATTTGAAAAAGCTGTTTATAGTCTTAGGAATAGATTTGAAAAAGCTGTTTATAGTCTCAGGAATAGATTTGAAAAAGCTTTTATAGTCTTAGGAATAAGATCCGGCAAAGATGTTTATAGTCTTAGGAATAGATTTGAAATGGCAAAAACTAGCAATATTGTATAATGCACAAATATGAATACAGAAAAATTCATACATGCTGCGGAGTCAAGACCGGGGTGGAAAGTGCTTCGACTGTCATCAAAACTGCTTGTGGTCGTTCCAGGTACGCATTCCTAGTGTATTGTATCACCCTCCTTTTCAGCTAGAAGCATTCCACGCAAAGATGGCCAATTTTATATAGATTTTAGTCATAATATTTAAGTAGTGTTGTTTCATTTCTTTAATTGTTCCAGTATCGCAAAATAATTTTTATGGTTCCGAGATGTAGAAATAAATTCTCAAAATCGAGAGAGAGCGCAAAAAAGATGCATATCAGAACACACGAGAGAGAGAGAGAGAGAGAGAGAGAGAGAGAGAGAGAGAGAGAGAGAGAGAGAGAGAGAGAGAGAGAGAGAGAGAAACATTCTTGCTCATGCTAAAGAAATATTTCTGAATGCAAGTTGTCAGTTAGCTTGTTTAGATGAGACTGAAAATTTCTCTTCTCTGATACATATGCATATTTTCTTATAGTTTCTCCAAATTTATTAATCACCCTCTACCTTTAGTATTTTTAAATGTTCCTCTTTTCAAGTATATTTTTCGGGGTTGCGTTACAACAGTAGCAATAACAATAACGTTTATGATATTTTTACGGCAATGGCCATCTACTAAGTAGAATATTTGTTAAAACTAAGTTGATTTGTTTAGGCAAAGCATTTAAAATTCAGAAACAGCATTCTCTTTTTCACCTGAGTACATTGATATAGCATCGAAGATTATTCATATCTTAATAGAGTAGAGAAAGGTAAAAGTATCGAAAACTTTTTTTTTTTTTTATTCACGATCTTTAACATTCAGACAAGCACATCGATGATAGATCATGTTTAGCAAATGTATATTTATGTTGACCCCATCTGATAAGTGTTTAACAAACAAGGCACATCTATAAGGTACGTTGTTTCGGCAGCCCAGGTGTCGTTTGAGGGAACAAAGGAACGAAAACAATTAATGTTACTTTCCGTTTTGACTCGACATCAGAAATGAAAATGAAGCGAAAAGCGTTAGTTTTATCTGAGTGACGTAAGCTAGCTCAAAAAAAAAAGCATACTTTCTGCGACGCTACTCAATCAGCGTTCAACACGAATAGCGCCGATATATAACGACTTATGTTTAGATCATTCTTAAAACGACGACTGGACTGCCACCTTTCCCCGGACTTTCTAGCAACTCTTGACAAGACTTGATAGTGTGGGGGAGCCTTGATAGAGTAAAGGGTGACTGATATTAAGGCACTGTAAAACCAGACATGTATGTCATCATTAGATTAATTTAAATTTGAAGCTATATTGTAAAGTATAAGTTTTAATAACTTCATTCTAAAGGACTTAGTGTTCGTGAAACACTGTAGGTTCATCACAGGATAACTGTCGTTATTGTTAAATAGAATATTTAAACCAAGACCAAAAGCCTTAAATAAAATAGTTAAAACTATTCCTAGTCACAAATGTTATTTTTTCAGTCTAATTAATACAGACTTAAAAAATTAATACAGTTATGAAAATTATAGAAAGGTGAAGCAAGATGACAAATGAAGTAATGTATCTTCTTCATATGAACTTGTTAGCAAGCAGATTTGAATGAAATCTTTAGTGGAAAAAATGGGAAGGTGTTTGGGGAAAAGCAAATGTCGTACTTTCTCATACAACAGGAGCTGACTCATTCCATAAATAGAGGCAAATTCACGAAGTCATGATGCCATAATTAAGGAGTTTCGATGACAGGCTGTATGCCAGGCAACATCAAAACCTTTAGAGGCGTGACGAGAAATGGCATTAGAGAGCGTCTTGGTGTCGCTTTATGGAAGCCACACAGTTGGTTAAAGAGTATATTTTGATTGCACGAGCTATGACAGGAGAGTAATGCAAAGATACTTTAAGATGTTGAACCATCCTTTCCTCCACAGGAAGAATGCCATAACTGAGGTTGAGGCAAGAAATGTAAATAAAAATTGGAACAAGTTTGGTTATAAAGAAGGCTCCCATCATACTGGTAAGCCCTGCATTTCTTAAGAGATACAGGTTTTGGACGAACTTGAGTGCTGAGATGATACTTGAAAACATGATGCAAATAAGAGAGTGTAGTCAAAAGGGCACAAATGAAGGCGAAATGCTTGAAAAATAAGCCTTGTTATCCCTGTAATGATAACTATGTGCATTTCTTTCAAATTAAAAATTCTTCCAACATCCTTCGCGTATTTGCTCCCAGCTCGCTCTCCGAACTGCCTAGACGGAGTGCCAGTCAATTTCATCATCATTGAGTTTGCACGCCTATTTTATAATCCGAAGGAGGATATGTTTGTTCCATAGCTTGTTTAATCTGGTTCCTAGAGAGTTCAAATGACTGATGGCCCTTTCCATTGCCAGTGAAGGTGAGAAGTAATCTTTTCATTTCAAAATGCCCGGTTGGACATTGAGTTAATTGTGTACTCTGTCGGTTTCATTGGCATTTTATTATTGAATGTTTTTCCCTCTTTATTGTTTTGCATATCTACCATGTAAAACCTTTGGGATGTGTTGGGTGATTCTGGTAACATGGGAATTCTCCCATTTATGCATTTATATGTCTTTGTGTTTTATTTTAAAGGTGGCCTTTTATTTCAGATGGATTTGTTAGTGGTCACATGTTAAGGGAATTTCCGATATATAACTATAACTTCGGTCATGACAGAATTTGACATTAGTTTTGGGAAATGTAATTGATTGGTGTCAAAATGTATTGACCAGTCCGAGAGTTTGAATTTTCATTTACTTTTTTGCCAGAAGTTAAGGACAGTCTTTGACCTTCTCTTCTTTAATTTTGCTTTTGTTTTGTCATGGCAAGTTTGGGAATAAAAACTGTATTTTGGTAGAACATGAGTTTCGTCTAGCCTTGGTTTTATTTGAGCTATTACATGAGAGAGAGGGGTAGGAGATGAAAACTGATATTCTTAGGTTGACTTCGACGAGCAGGGATGACGGTGTTGACTTTAAAGGTTGGTTGTTTCTTTTGCTTTGATATTTAGGATTTTGGTTACGGATGATCTAATGTATCTAGCTAGTCTCCTAAGATACTGTACGTGCTGGACCCAGTGTTGCTTAATTCTGATCGCATGTACGATCGTATGTATGTATGTATGAAATGAAACACTACTACAGTGTTTCATTAACTAATAGTTCATGCATTTTTTTAAAATTCTATTTTAAATTTTAAAAAGTCGAACGTTCCTGTGTTCTGTTACGGTAATTCGCCTGCTTTTTTTTTGTATTGCCAAAACGTTCATAGCAGAAATGTTTAAAGATACTGATTTTTCGACAAAGTACGGTATTATTGGCGTTGCGCTTAGCATTTAGGGATATAATTTATATGATTACTGTATGAAAATAAAATTGTAGGCTACGTTTTTGGTTGCTGTTTTTAAATAAAGAAAATAGTACTTTCGTGAAAGTGCCCAGCTGACAACACAAAGCAGGGGATTCTTATGAAGGCGTGGAAAAATTTAAAATTAAATTTTACAATGTAATATCGCCACTTCAATACACTTTAGCTTTAATCTACTTTTATTTTCACTGTATTCTCTGTTCATTATTTGGTGAAGCTTACTCGGTTAAATATTTAGCTGACTATAATATTACAAAACCTTAGAGGATACAGTTGTCTATGCGCATTAGTTATCTAAAACCAAGAATCTACTTGCTGAACCTGATTGTTGACGCGTCCAAACAGTTCGTGTGGGGCCCTTAACTTTTCAGCAATTCTGTAGGGTTATTTGGTCGTTACAGTTGGCAACACTGCCCCTCGGCCTCGAATCCCCCGATTTCAGTTCAGTTAGTGAGTGCCTCCATTTGTAGCCCATCGTGAGTAGTGTTCCTTCTTTTGTTGTGTAATTGACAACTCATCTTCATTACGCTGCAAGTAAGTCTCATCCAGGTACATTTTAAGTTCATTAGTGCATAGATTAAAGTGGCATATTCTCAAAATGCTATGGGTCCGTATCCCCTAAGACATGTTTTTGTTTACTTCCCCTTTTATTTCCTTTGTTTTTTTTTTTTTACACTCTCCTAATGTAAGCAGATAAACTGCTATTTTTTTCATTGTTTTCCATGATTCAGTAAATATTTGATAAATCTGTGTGCTGATATTAACTTTACGTAATGCAGTGAGCTTGGGCCCCTAAATTGTAGGATTACCCCATTTCCTCCTCTTGAAAGTGTCAAGTTGTCTATATTGTGAAACTTCTCCAGTGTATCATATGTGAGGATATCGGACATATATGACGAAACTGCCCATTGAAATTATAGATTACCCTTGGGTAGCCAGAGTGTGTCTAGTAGCAGAGGTGTAGGCTTGAGTAGCCTACATCCTAAGAATATTTCACTCCTAAGGTAGGCTATCAAACTTATGCTAGGCAATTAGCATTAGTTTCCATGTTAATAGAAAAGGGTAAGATTTGAAAACTACGTGGTATTTGCATATAAGGAATGGGTATTATATGTGACTTTAATGCTGTGTGCTTAAGTCTCCTTAATATACTTCATAAAAAATTTGTTTTAAGATATATTACAAATATACTGTCACTGAGATATTTACCGTCCTTTGCCTTTTTTTAGCATTCATCCCAAGGGGCTGGTACTAAATTTGTTGCTCACAGGATTGATTTTGGTATTAAACATTTACCAAGAAATGTGGCCAATACTTGATATTGAGTTTTTATGCTGTGGTTTTAAGTCTCTTTAATATGTTTACTAAGAAAATCATATAAATATCTACTAAAAAATTATTTTTACCAGGTATTTACCAACAAAAGTTGTGAGCCACTTGGAATTTTCAAAGTTCTTTGTTTATATTTCTGACCAGATTTTATTTAGATCAGTGGGGTATGGGAAGGATGGCTAGTATATTTGGAATGTCCTTTGTTATTTATAGCACATGAACAACATTGAAACTGACTGTTCTATGTTTTCCTAATAAAGTGGGATTTTGGAGTTTATATTGCTTGAAAAAGATGGCTTCAGTTTTTGGTGAAGTTCCCTTGCTACAAGTCTTGGTCAAGTTCCCTTGGTACACACTTGTAACTTGTTCCTTGGGTTATTTTGGCTGATTTGGTTGCATTATTTGGTGTCTTTTGACTGTTTCTGACACTCAATTGAGTAACATGGTAGTTTAATGATACTGGAACCCCTTATATCCTGCAATTATGGGGGCTGCAGTTGGAAAGCCGGGTTTTTTTAGTTGGGTGAAAATACAAAGCGAGTGAAATGACAAGAAGTATTGTAACATCCCCATGATTTCTTCAAGTTCTGATTTTGTTTCATTAAAGTTTTTTTTTTTTAAATCATACCACACCATTTCGAAGTTAGCAGGCTATGTTAGCAGGACTCGGGTAAGGACATGGCACCCCAGGTAAAGTTAGGTTAGATTGAAATTCTTGTACATATTTTAATTCTCAGTGCCCAGGGTAGGTTAGGTGAGCAATCCAGGGGAAAAAAAGGCAACCATATTTATTTTAATTTACAGTGCCCTAGGTGGGGAGTCCAGGGGGATGAATGCTATCCATCTTTCCCAGCCAGATCAGTACCCAGCACCCTGGTTAGATTAGATGAAAGGCTGATATATTTCAAGTTACAGTGCACTAGGGTAGATTAGGTGGGTGTGTCCAGACCCTGATCATTTAAGGAGCAATTTAGGTTAGATTCAGTACATCATTGGATTTTACTGATTTTGTTTTTCATCCCCGCCCAAAATCCCAGCTTTCCCGCTGTGGTTCCTTGTAACTGATGAATATGAAGGTCGGCCTAGGACTCAAAAACTACGAATATGCTAATCAGAGAATCCCAGAAATTTTCAAAGCACACATGTATAAGAGTGCTTTTTGCAAAAATTACATTAAATCTAAAAAATACACATTTTTTTGGGTAGCATAACACACAATTCTCGAGAAACACCTGAAATGAACAGTGAGAAATTTAGAGAAACAACTGAAAGCAACATACAACATATCTTGTGTCAAGTAGAACACCAAAATGTCACGCATGGTCAAATAGTTTTATTGCATAAAAACATTCAATAACTATATTTTCATGACCTGGTATGCATTTGTACGTTTGGCAACCCTTTATATTCATTTCTGCTTCGAGCACGGTAAAATTCCAACGCAGTGCGACGTGGTCGTGTCCTGTGTCGCTTCAGTGGGAGGCTGCCGCTACACCACTACTGAGCGGGAGGTGCGAGTTGTAGAGGGTTTGTGAGGGGAGACACTATACTTTTCTGTTTAGAGAAAATTTTTTTAAACAAAATTGAAGCTAGAAGTACCCTCTTTATGACTGTCATAATAAATAAAGTAATACTTCCTAATTTTTGATGACTATTAGTTAATAATGAACATTAAAATTTTATAGTAATTTCAATTTGTATAATTAATTATTATAATTATTTGGACTCATTCTTTAGTATTGTTAACAATTAGAATTTTACTTATTATTAATATAAAACTTTAAAGCGTCTATTCATTAAAAAAATTCCAAGTATTCATCAAATTGCAATTTAAACATTGTTATTCAAAAGTTAATTTTTAATTACACTTTTTAATTGTTTTTAGATGCGTATTTGGAGGAAGATTTTAATGTACAACACTAATTTTTTTGTTATAATAATAAGTAATTTGTAATTGGTTACAATTATATAATTAGTTTTACAGAAAGTATTTTAAAAATAAAAAATTGGTAAACAGCATAAAACTAGTTAATTGTAAATATTCACAAGTTGTTTATAAACATATGCAGTTTATTAATATTTATGACAGTTGTAAAGAGGGTACTTCAAGCTTCAGTTTGGTGCTAAAAAAAAAATTGTCTCTAAGTTCAATTCTAAAGTTTCTACGGTTTTAAAAAACTACAGTCAACGCGTTTTCTGGCTTTTTTTTTATTTGTGCTACTTGATGCCTGATATGTAAGACTTTTCTATTGAATGTGTGTTCTGGCTATGGCTTTCATATAATAAATAAGGTCCAGGGCTATATCCTAACCTAACCTTACTTTGGGTTCCATTCCCTGACCTAGCTAGGGGTTGCGCTTCTCCCCACCTGCAATATTGCTGACTGTAACCTGAGAGTACACAGAATCAGTCTTCTCACATAAACTAATTCAAAGTTGCTGAAATACTGAAGTCATCAGGTTCCAGACAAGTATGCTTGCTTGATGAAAGCATAGGTTCCTGATTGCTGAACCTTCTAGTTATTACTTTGAAACACAGTATGTGGAAGAATAGCCATTGTACATTTTTTTCTTTATACTGTTTCTTGGTAGTACTGCCCTTTTATGGTCATGCTGCTGAGACACTATGGAATTAGTATTTATTTATAGGGTCATCCTGACTGACGAAGTTCAAACTATGGTTAAGGGTGAGATGGCTCAAGAAGTAATACAAACAGTACTATACAATTTCCAACAGTCAGAGTAGGTAGTTTCTTTACAGCAACACCAAAAGTCCCCTCTGTACTATCAAGAACCACATTGTAAACAAGTCACAGTATCTCGGTCAATGCCACTGAGAACCTTGCAGTTTTCAAAACTTGCTGTTATTGATTTCCTTTTTTGTCATTTTTGATTCAATTGTCAGTGCAATCAACAGTACTCCAAAGCTGTGTGCTCAGATCAGAGTTACAAGTTCACTCTAAATTTGCTCTTTTCTGTACTGTTGCACTTGCTCTTTTCTGTACTGTTGCACCCAGCAATAAATGAAATGAAAAATAGTTCTGTGCAATAAACGACAGTCTGCAAAGAATGATACCTATCAGAGAAACACTATAGGGGGTTATTGCCATCAGTGCATCAAATGCAGTGCACTGTAGGCATTACTTAAGGTCCTTTGCAGTGTCCCTTTGGCCCCTAGCTGCAAGCGCCTTCATTTTCGTGTACTGTACCTCCACTCATATTCTTTCTTATATCTTTCTTTCCACCCTCTCCTAGCAATGTTTCATGCAACTGAGAGGTTTTCCTCCTGTTATACCTTTCAGACCTTTCTACTCTCAATTTCCCTTTCAGCACCGAATTACCTCATAGGTCCCAGTGTTTGGCCCTTGGCCTAATTCTGTATTCCATTCCATCCTTATCTGGGAAATAATTAATTTTGACAAGGTCTGTTGCTGCAGTGCCAAAAGTCACATGACTGACCCATGAGAAAAATCTTCCTCTTTTATGTAATATACTTGCCCACTTTGCAAAATGTGCACATTCTTCCATAATCACCTAATAGCTGTATATGCTGCAAATGAGTACTATATCGAGCACTGAATCTTAGCTTAAACTTAGAAATTCTTCACAGGTTACTGGTAGGCTCTGCATGTTGCTGCCATACGTTTGAAACAGCTGATGGATACTTTTGGAATCAAAGTAGGCAGAAGTGAAAGCAATGCCGTTAGTTGACAGTAAAAAGATAATTGTAGTTGGCAAACAGTTTAACCGCAACCTGGTTTTTGGCCAAATTTAAACAGCTCAAGACTCAGGGCATGACCTACTTTGATCAATCATGCTTCAACCTTGGATTATTGTGGTCAAGGCCAAGTAGGAGCTGCATGTGCTGTGGTGTAAGGTTGAATTGTGACTTTTGAAGATTGGCAATTTCAGAAAAAAAAATTGGGATTCCAGTTGAAGCTGTAGATCACTTGGGAAAATACTTTCCTAATGTTGTAGTGATCTTGCAATGATTCAAGTTCTGTTCTAAAAGGTGTGTTAAACAAAATCAGTTTAGTGCAATTCATGGGCAGAAGTGGTCAGTGGAGACAGATGTATTAGGAGCACTAGTATACCTCATCTTTAGCTGTAGACTGTTAAGATGTATGGCTCGGTAGTTAATCTTGGGCTGGAAAGATGAGCAGTTTAATATAAATAAGGTGAGAATATTAGTTTACCACAGAAAATGACAGAAACCATAAACTGCAGCATTCAAATTATAATGGATATTTTATACTGGCATAGAGTGACTTAAGGATTAGTTGTGGATGGAAAGGCATAACTAAATCGTCTTACAGTGGCTTGGTAGATGATCTGATTTGAGATATGTAATTTAAGCTGACAGACCATGAAGGAGATAGAAAACAATGATGTCAAGGTGGAACGGGTAAAAAAACCGCACAGTTGCACTAAAATGTTATATTTCAATACACTCCCTGAACACCTGAATTTGCTGCAGGTAAAATCTTGTCACTTGAGCTACCACAACAAATGGTTGGCAATGCTGACGCAGGTGTGCGCCGACACGCCCACTTTCGTCAATTGCTTTTGTTCGCGCTGCTGGAAAGTTGTTTCCTTCTGCAGTGCGAGGTTTTATTCATATTGCCCAACTTCTCTTTGCATTTTGGACCTATGGTGATGACCTGGATTTTATTTTCTGGTTTTCCTCTCCTGGTTTTCTGGATATCTTTGATGTAGAACGTCTTTTAGAATTGGACTCGCTGGTTCCCAGTCTTGATTGGTCATCATGGACTCTTTCACCTTCTAGTACCGTGCCTTCGGCTTCGACGTTGACCTAGACTGCCCCTGCGACTGTGGATGCTGGAGCTCATCACTTCTTATTCTTGCCAGAGACAGATGAGTACCTTGAGACACGATAGACATTCTGTCAGGTATATAGGAAAGTTAAATGTGATGTCCAGACTCATTGCGATGAATGTTCCCATTGGAAGGCACAAGAGATGGAGGATTACATTCATCCTCGCAAGTCTTTGGCTAGTAAGGCGGAAGGCGTCGGTCAGATTCTCGTTGCCTCGTGTCTCAGGATTCTGCTACTGATCAGTTAATGGATTTAGCGAGTTCAGAGGTCAAACAGATAAAGGATAGGACTGCAAGTAGTATGGAAAATTTAATAGCTAGTGTTCTTCAACATTTCTCAGATAGGGATAGTAGTAGTGTTAGGATGTCTAATCCTTCTCCCTTTTCAGCTCCCCTGCCTGTTCCAGAACCAGCCCTAACAGGTGCTGAGGGTAATGGCAAAACTGCAAGCCTCCAAGTGGGTAGGGTCTGCCTGCCCCCTCGGAGTGGAGGCGGCAGTGAAGGATTCCCCCCCTTCATCCCCCTTGTAGTATTGATAAATTAATGTTGATAACGTTAGTCAGGATCAAGATCTAGGTGTGATAAAGGAGGATAGGTTTGGGTTAGGTAGTGAGGAGAAGGTATTAAGGGTGCAGAGTCGTTCTTCTGGATGGGTTCCGGTTTCGGGTTTGAGTGGTTTTTGTTCTCTGGCAGGAGTTTCTCCTTCATCGCTTCTTTTCGGTCTGGCTCAGTCTCAAGTCAATGTTTCAGTTACAGTGGTGTAGAATCATTCTGCTTTTGTTCCTAACTCACTTCCGACTAGGGTTTCTGAATTTCCTACGGTAGTTTCCCCCTTCCTTGTGTTTTCTACTCCATCTAGTAAGGCAGATTCTGGAGTATCCTTTCGGCTTCTAAAAGTAGAGTGCGGGACCTGCAATTGGAGGTGGTGGAATATAAGGTGGATTACTGGTTTTTTTTGACGGGTACAGACCTATGGTGACAGGTTATATTTTGAATGGTTTCTCTAACATTAGAGAGTATGTGACACAGTAGTGTCCACAATTCATGTCTGATATGTTTCAGGACTATTGAGCGGGGACAGATTCGGTGTACCTTCTGTCCTTTTCATTCTGGGTTATCTGTCACTTCATCTCCTGCTCCCATGTTCTCTGTTGCTCCCTCTTCAGTCTCCTCTTCGGCCTCTTCTTCTGCTCCGGTCTTTCCCGCAGCTTCTTCGACTTTGGTTTTCCTCCTCTCAGGTAACTTATTTTTTATGAGTCTGCTATTCCTCTGCCTCCCGCCTTTCCTTCCTCAGTACAGTCTTCTCCGGTAGGAGGAGCTTCCGGACAGGTGAAAAAGCAGTTTCGGCAGATTTTGGCAGCAGGGGTCTCATGTTCCATCCCTTCGGGTATGTGCAACCCCTTGCTTCCGCTTCAAGCAGCTGTTATGGTAGTATCAGGTATTTCACAGGGTTTACTTGTCGCTTCCAGTTCGGGTTTGTGCCCCACAGTTTTGGTAGGGCTTGCAGTACCTTCTTTGAGCGGTCCGCGGCTTTCATCACCTGCATTTTCCGCAGCAGTAACTTTGAGGGTAGCTTCTACCTCTTTAGTTCTCCCTCCTTCTTCTTCATCTTCTTCCGTCCCTCTGCAAGCAGTTTCGTTTGCGCATCCTCCCCAAGGATTTAGCAAATGTGGGTTTGACTACTCTCACTTGTCTTTCCTTTGGTAATAATGGGAAATTGGCTCCGGGTTTTTATCGGTTCAGTCTTCTCTTCTTCCTGGCAGGTTCAACTATGCGGATTCAGCTCTGGGTACCCGATTAGGCGTGGGTGCGCAACATTCTGGTTAGGGTGGTCTGCTTGCGGACTCTTCATCATTGTCCGGGCTTCGCTAAATGCCGCCTCCTTTGTCAGTCTTAGACCGTTCGGACATTGCGGAACAGGATTCTTATCCGGAGGTGCAGGAGATTCTGGCGGACTTAGAATGTCCTCTTGCCAGCAGTAATGATTACGGACACATGCTTGAGTATGTTACTTCTTTGTACCCTCAAGCAAGAGCTCTGGACCTCCTGATTTAGTAATTTTTTTTTTTTTTGACATTAAGCCAGCTCCTGCCTCATTTTTGTGTAGGCTGCTTTGGTTCAATTGGGTTAGCCAGGCTTTGGAGGAGACGGACGTTCGTTTAGCATCAGTAGTGGCTTGTAATAGACAGCACTCTTGTCTTCTCTCTCCGCTAAGACAATTTATGCACTTCGAGGTAATCCTTCGGAAGGTGTCAGGTTGCCATTCAATGAATTAGTTGAGGCAATCCTGTTTAAGCCTCCGGCGTCGTCTCGGCTCGTAGGGACTTCTCTTAGGGTAGCAGGTGCTTGGAGGGTGTGTTGCGCAATCAGACTGAGGCCCTCACGCACTCTTTCTGGATGCTGTCAAGTTTACTGTAATGGGGTTGTAAAGAGTGACGGCTGTGTCCCTTCAGATCCGTGGCTGTTGGCAGCCTAATAAATTCATCTCTAGGGGTCTGGCTTGCCAGGCGAATGCTTTGGCTTCGTGTACGACGTTTGGAGCAGGAAAGTCAAAATTTCCATCTTGGTCATCTTTCCCCTCAGTATCCAGGTGTTCATAAGAGGGATTGCTTAGGATATCATTATCCTTAGCTAATTCTTGTTCAAGGATGATGACGTAGCCAGTATGATGAACGTGGTTGCTTCTAACTCATGTCTCCGGTGTCTGCAATTATGCATCGTCGAGGATACAGAGTGATGAGGTATCTAGATGATTGGTTGATCCTTGCCTCCTCTCTAGAGGAGCTAGTAAGAGCAAGGGAATTCTTATGGAATGTGTTACCTATTCAGGTAGGAGGATTTCTCTCTTCCTTTGAGGGTTTTCACAACCCTGGAGAGGATCCAGTCGGTCCTTCAGCAGATAGATGGGTTCCCGTCCAGCAGGGAACGGCCAGTACCAGCTTGGAGAATCCTCTTAGGGAGAATCTCTCTCACTGTCTCTCTTTTAATTCCAGGGTCTTGTGTCTGGATGCGCGCTCTCTTCAGGTATGTCTCAGGAATTGCTGGGACTTCCGCAAAGAGAACGCAGTTATAGTTGGGAGCGATTCTTGCCTGTTGGATCATCTGTGGTAGTCAGAAGTGCATCTGACATGGGGAAGGTCTATCGACTCCCCTCTTCCCGACGTTCATCTGTACACAGATGCCTCAGATCAAGGTTGGGAAACAACCTTGGAGGAAACCCTGGCCTCGGGCCTCTGGTGGGGTTCGGGAACAAGAGGAGTCAATAAATCTTCGCAAAAATCAGGGCTGTAAAGGAAGCCCTCAGTTGTTTTCAGTCCTAGTGCGCAACAGAGTAGTGGCTATGTTTAGCGACAGCGTAATTGCCGTGTCGTATCTGAAGAACTTGGGGGGTGAAACAGGCTCAACAGGACTCAATACTATAGCACAGAGAGTCCTGAGATGGTGTGAAGAACGAAAAGTGTTTCTTCTTCCCCAATTTATATCGGGGAGTCTCAATGTCCTGGCCGATTCGCTAAGTCGCTCCTGTCAGGTATTGGGGGGAGAGTGGACTTTGGCTTAGGAAGTAATATGTCAGGTTCTCCGGAAGTGGCCAGCAACTGTGGACTAATTCGCGACGTGATTAAACCATTTTCTTCCGGTTTATTTCTCACCAATGGTGGTCCCCATGTCGATAGGCACTGATGTGACATTACAAATTGGAATTCCTCCATCCGGTCTCATTCATCAGGTTTCCTAAACTCCTAGAGCTCCCTATAGAAGTTCCTATGTCCCTACCCTTGCGAAACTTCTTCTCAGACGACTGAATTCTCACTATTATTATCCAAACCCTCGCGTGCTGTGCCTAGTTGCAGGGCGACTGTAGAGAGAGCTGCTAGACAGGCCGGACTCCCTAAAGCTGTGTCTAGATAGTTTTCTTTTAGCTTGAGAAGTCAACCCGTAAGCCTTACCAGGTTCAGCTGGACAAGGTAGAGAAGTTAGTGTGGTAAGGTAGGTCATTCCATCTCTAGACCTTCCATAGCCATAATAGCTGATTTTCTTTTATTCCTTCGTAAAGTCAATGGTTTTTCGTATTCGGCTATTGCTGACTACCACTCAACAATTAGTAGTACAATTAGTTTCCACCTTCCTGAAATCTCTAGTAGTAAGATAATCAATGATTTATTATGTTCTTTTAAGATTGAATGTCCTGTCTTGCCGACTCGGGCCCCTCTGTGGAACTTGTCAGAAATACTTCAATTTTTTTTCTTGTGTGCCCTTGCCTTTGAACCTATTGAAGCTATAACGTTCAGACATTGACTAAGAATTTGCTTTTTCTTGTGGCTTTAGCTTCAGCTAAGGGTTGGGTGAGCTTCAGGCAGTTTCTAGGTTGGGTTCCTATGCAAGAAATGATACGTATGTCTGTCATCCGGAATTTGTGGCGAAGACAGAGTTGGAGCTTAAAACTCTGCCTTGTTCGTTTAAAGTTCCTATCGGCAAGTGTTCGTTACCGGCTATCCAGCGGAGATATCTTTATGTCTGGTGCGAGCATTAAAGTCTATTTATCAAAGGTTGGGAAAGTAAAAGAATGTGATTAGTTACTTTCGGAGGGAAGTGATTTCCCAGGCTTCTCAGGGTTGTTCGTCATCGTCTTCAGCTCTGTATTTCCCTGACCGCACAGTATTCGGAGTAGGTCCACTTCATCTTCCTTTCTAAGGAATTATCCAGCGCCGTCTATTCTGGAGGCGGCTACTTGGAAGTCTGTCTCAGTGTTTACCTCTGCTTATGAGACATTCAATTCGCCTCATAGCGTGTAGCAGCGAAGTCTACTATTTAAGGTGCATTCATTTAGCTGAGGTGGTATTCGCTTAGTGCGGAGGTTCGGAGGGTTATTCTAGTAGTCCATGTGTAGCAGTGAAGTCTGTTATCTAGGGTGCGTTCATTTAGCTGAGGTGGTATTCGCTTGGTGCGGAGGTTTGGAGGGTTATTCTCTTAGTCCACGTGTAGCGGCGAAGTCTATTATCTAGGGTGCGTTCATCTAGCTGAGGTGGTATTCACTTAGTGAGGAGATTCTTAGGTTAACCAGATAGAGGAATTCCTTTTAGACTTTAGAATTCTTAGGCAACAGTGATAGTATAAGCACATGAACTTAGGTTTACTACATTTAAAGTATCTTAGTCTTTGATAGTTTCCCTATGAGAGTCCAAGGGGGTGCTCTAGTAGGCTAGGCTATTTCGTCGGTGCTGAGATACTTCTTCGCTCGTCGATCGTCGGGCCTTATCCGGAGGATCAGTGGCTCAGCACACTGCTTCATTTCCCTCCATACATGAGAGTCTATGAATAGCCACATGGGAGATTGACGGACCAAGAGTACTGACCTGACTGTTGATCAAAGTACTCTCCAATATGTCTCTTCACTGAAAGCTTTGATTGATATGGTGAGTGTATGACTAAACGGATATTTTATGCAGAGCGGATTGGTGAGCTACCATCTCTGTGGTTGTCAAAAGGCATGCAATAGAATTGATCCCGCCTCCTCTAAATGTTGTTAATCGGGTGAATGCAGGTGTTCAGGGAGTGTATTGCAGTATGAAGTTTTCATAATAAAACTAATATTGTAATGCTTACCTGGACACCTGAATGATTCCCACCCTCCTTTCCCCACATCAATTTTGACCTTGAATAAAGCAACTGACGAAAGTGGGAGTGTCGGCGCACACCTGCGTCAGCGTCGCCAACCGTTTGTTATAGTAGCTCAAGTGACCAGATTTTACCTGCAGCGTTGGTAACACTGTCTGTAGAAAATCCCAATAGTGGATTGGTAATTGAGAGTTGTTCGGGCTAGTGGGATTAAGGGCGAATTCAGGTGTTCAGGTAAGTATTACAATATTTGTTTTATTATGAAAACTTCATAGTTAGAGATATTGGACAGCAAGATACTGTTTTGCAGTTGAAGTAAATTATATTGCCAAGGCAATTCACAGTAAAGTATAGCTGCAATGTGCAAACAGAACTTGGAGTGTAGTGCTGAAATATTTTCTTGAACACGAGACAAGTTCACTTTATTATTGGAAAGTATTGTTTAGTCTAATTTCTCTGTACCTTTTAGAGATTTGTACCAAACGCTTTTCCTTAATAAATAACTGGTTTAGATTTCTTTCACTTTTTCAAACAAGGTTTTAAGTTTTATTGTTATTTCAGTGAAAACATAAAGACAATCCAATGCAGCCTAAAAGTTCTTTTAGAAGATCAGTAAGTTCATTTATTATCTTAATAAAAACAAAGAATGCAACAGTTTTGATTATTAACGCCATTGTGTCCTTTCTTCCATCTTGCTGTCCAACCACTCCAACCCCTTCTTCCTACTTTCTTAAACTGCTAGATGGCTGAAAGTGCCAGGTCCTTGGCTTTACAGGCAAATTTTCATATATCAAATCAACTAAGAAATGCCCTTCAGCTAAGCAATGGGATTAGGAACCCAGTTGCAAATATATTTTTAAAAAATGAATCTTACCTCTCTATTATGATAGTTGTCAGGCGGGAATTACAGGTATCATAATAGCCAAATATTTAAAAAGTCAATTTTATTATAAAAATTTCTATTCTTTTGAAGCAATAATTGTAAAGCAACAGTTTTGCGTTGCTTTTAAGTGTGATTTATCAGAACTTTTTTTTTTTATGAAAATGGTTTACCCTGTCTATGTAATCTGCACAAAATAAAAACTGCCAGTTTCTGGAAGGAACTAATTATTGAATTTCATTGACAGATCTGTTGGTGTAATCTTCTGATTCTCCGAATACTCGGTAATCGCAAAAACGTACATCAAACTACAGTAGAATAAATACTGTCGTTCGGACAAGTTATTAAACATACCAGTTTTAATTTCATCCTTAAGTGGTTCTTTGTGAAACGTAACCATCAGACCCACCATAAATGCTAAGGTTAGTCCAATAAAAAAGTCAATTATGTCTTTTGAATTACAGGAGTTTTCAGTCCCAAGTCTTAGGAATCTATTTTTTGTAAAAGTTTACTTTCATTATTTTAATAGTTTCAGTTCTCTGCTTTGGATAGTATAATATGCTAACTATTGCTTCCTGATACAGGTATTTAACATGTTTAGTCTTCACGTCGTCATCTAGTTACTTGAAAATGTGAAGTTCTTATTTTGTTGACTGTAAGATCAGGATTTGTTTGTAGTTTTACAAAAGGAAAATCTGTACAAGGTCTAATAGTTGTACAGGGACAAGAACCATAATCAGAATATTGTGATAATGAAAATTACAGATTTGTGAACTGTTATCAATAATTCATTCACCTCAGTTGCGCAGTTTTCCAAACCTTTTTTCAGTAGTGGTTAGTCGATAAGTTGTTTCTGTCAGTATCTCTATGATCGTGAGACGACAAAATTTAATTTTTTTACGAAAAATGTCTTAAACAGTTATCAGGTATGGGAAGTGTTGGCCAAAGGAAGTTGCAGGTTGCTTATTCCTTACCAATTCATTTGCAAATGGAACTACTGTACGAGTATATGTGAACCCCAGTCATGACTAAGCTAACTAGATGTTTGTGGCACCATATTTGACAAACTGATAGAGGAAGTTCCTTGTATAATGAAACGATTATATCACAGGTATAATTGCGCATTATACTTTGTGAGTCCTGAGCAGTCAGCTTCACTATTTATATATATTTTAAGACATTTCCATTGACAAGCAAGAATTATAAGATTTTAAAATGTCATCTGAATTAAGAAAACTTATATATAAAAGGCAAACTCTAAAATGAAAGTGTATAATCCAATTATGGGGAATGTTGTACAGTAGGTTCTTAAGAGGAAGTTTTCCAGAAAAATGAAGATATAGGTCTTTGGAAGATTCTAACTCCTACTGAGTAACGTGCCATTAGACTTAGCCCCTGTGGTAGATTTTAGAATTATTGGCAGCTATTTCTTTCTGGCAACCCTGCCAGGTATGTGGAGTGGCAACCTTAGATGGGAAGGTTAACGGGTATTGTGTTGGCTTCTCTAATTACTTGTGAAGTTAGTTGTTTGACCTTTCTTTCACCGTAATAGGGTAAGAGTTTACAAGCTATGTAGGCATTATTATGGCGTCCAAGGTGACAAGTGAGATGTTGAAACGGTTTACCAGTGAGGGAGATGTAGTAGCAAGGCTGAAGAAAGTTAAATTGGTAGCAAAGTTGCAGAAAATATCAGATGTAGCAAGTTTTTTGCCTTTATACCTAGAGGGCTACACCTTGGCATTGTATTTAGAGTTTACTGATACAGAGCAGTCTGATGCTGATGCTATTGAGCAAAAGCTATTTGGGGCGTTTGCTAATAGTGCATTCATAACTTTTGCTAAATATCACAAAAGAGGTGGACTGGTGAACATGTAGAGCAGATGTATATGCTAATGAGCTGAAAAGGTAGGGTGCATTAACTGGTTTCTCAGGTACATACTAGCTTGGAAAAGTTGGTTGTTTTATTGTTTGTTAATGGTTTTCCTGGTAAAATATCTTGTGAATTACAACAGATTGATGGTGTACTTGATATGACTATGAGTGATGTCTTATCAAGGGCAAAAGTGCTAACAGCAAGTAAGGGTGAGGCTGTAGCTGCAGCAGTAAGACCTTTTGGCCAGGCCACTGTCAGTCATAAGAGTAGTGAATAGAACAGCAGTCATTCATTTAAAGGATATTGCTTCAGTTGTGGAGGGCCACATATGGCACAATATTGTAACAAAAGGGCGTAAAGAAATTATATGTTATAAATGTATGTGGTTAAGCCCGGAAATATAACATCACAGTGCAATCAGGGAAACGAGCGTTGGGAGACTGGTGAGCCAGCAGTCACCAAACTAGAGGACTAAGGGCGCATTCACCACCAATTACTGTATTGATGTTGAGGTGAATGGTAGTATTGCTAAGGCATTGGTTGATACTGGGTGTTCAGTAACTTGTTTTAAGTTCAAATATTGTTGGACACTGTGCAGGGATAAGTTATGTGGTGGCTTTTGATGGCTCAAAAGTGAGATGTCAAGGGAGACATCAGGTGCAAATTGGAATAGGAGTTAAGATTGATGTTGAAGCTGTAGTGACTAACAAATCTTAACCGGTATTTAGGTGGTGGTGGGTATGGATGCTATTGATCATATGGGTGGTGGTGTAGTTACAGGTTGGACGATAGAATTTTGGGTCAGAAGCTGTGCTGCAGTTGCTGAGCAATCAGTAAGCAAAACAATGTTCACAGTTATAGAAGACCTTTGAAGTAATTGCTGAGCAACCAGTAAGCAAAACAGAAAGTCAACAATTAGAGGAGACTGTTGAAGCAATTAAAGACAAAGACTGTAATGCTACATTTGATGGACAATATTGGTTAGTGGAGTGGAAATGGAAGTCTAGTCCAACAATTCATGCTAATGAAATAGATTGCTATGAGAAAAGTTTTCAGGGTGAAAAGAAACAAGGTTTTGAAGATGTTGTGTGATGGATCAGGGAAGGTATTTTAGTACCTTGGAAAAACTGTGAAAATGGGTATTATACCCTTGCTAGCTGTTGAACAGCTTACAAGAATAAAATAGGACCCTTATTGGATTTCAGAAAGCTGAATGCTCATGTGAGTTGTCATACAGGGGATGAAATAACTGATGTTTGTAATGAAACCCTTCGAGAATGGAAGCAAACAGAGGATGGAACCATTGTTGATCAAAAACCTGCCCATTTACAAATTAGAGTAGTGGAAGAGCTTTGAAAGTATCAGTTGGTGAATTATAATGGTAAAACATATTGTCTGACAAGACTAGGCTTTGGATTGAATTCAGTACCGAGAATAATGGCAAAAATTTTGAAAACTGGTTTAGGCAAGCTCAAACGTATCTTACGTTGATGATATTCTACTCAATGAGCGCAAAGTAACCTCGGGTGAAATTATAAACCATTTAAACAACTATGGGTTAGTTACCAAAGCTCCTGAGCCCATGGATGGTTGTGTTGCATTGGGACTGAAATTGAAGACGAATGAGCAGGGAGAATTTTTATTTTTTTGAGCTAATAAACTCCCAATTTTGGAAGACAACCCATCTTAGTCGAAGGGAATTATTTTCAGTATGTGGAAAGCTGGTGGGCCACTACCCAGTAGCTGGTTGGTTGCAGGTGGCATGTAGCTACATTAAGAGGACAGCGGGAGGGTCAGGATGGGAGGAGTTTGTTGGTGCTGAGACAGTTGATATGTTGCAGGTGGTGTTGTTGATGGTGAGACAGGATGATCCTGTTAAGAGACAGTGGTATGTTCCTTGGGTTGTCAAGGGGAGAGCTTGGTGTGATGCAAGCAGTATTGCATTGGGAGTCACATTGGAGGTTGATGGAAATATAGTGGAAGATGTGGCGTGATTAAGGAAACAGTCAGACTTTAATCATATTAATGTAGCAGAATTAGAGGCTGCCATGAAAGGGGAAAATATGGCAGTAAGGTTGGGGGCTGTTTGAAATTGAGGTAATTACAGATTTAACAACAGTGGGCAGCTGGTTAAGTATGGGTCTCGCTGAAAAAAAAAGAGAGTACAGACTAAAGGTGGTGTTGAGATGTTAGTGAAGGGGTGTTTGGGCACTTTGAAAAACCTTATTGTGGAATTTAATATGACTTTCAGTCGAGTTGGTTTCTACAACTAAAAACAAAGTCGATGTTCTTACAAGATTTTGCAAAGAATGGTTTGCTAATGCTAAGGATAATTTTGAAGACAATTTTGAGATAGGTGTTGCAGCAGATTTTGATTTGAGAACGTTGCATGACATGCACCATATGGGAATCAATCGTATGTTGTTTTTGGCAAGGAAAGTCTCTCCTAATGTAACTAGGGCTGCAGTGAAAAAATTGTGTATTTGTGGAAGAAATGTCAGTCTATTGACCCTACACCCCGCATTCATAAGCTTGATGTTCCCAAAGTCTGGAGAAGGTTGTCGATTGATGTTATCCATTGTCATCAAATTCCTTATTTGTCAGTTTTAGATTGTGGCCCTGAGAGATATGCCATTTGGAGAGGGTTGAACAGTGAGAGAGCAGAGTTCATTGCAAACATACATGATGAAGTATTTTTGGAGAGGGTTCCTGTGCAAGAGGCATTATTGAATAATGCACTGGCTTTCATTCTGAAGTAGTTGGATATATGCTAAGTGGATGGTCAAGCCGCTATTCAGAGCAGCATACCAACCAGGTGGTAATGAAATTATAGAAAGACACCATTGCACTATTAAGAGAATGGCTGAAGTAGGCAATATTTCTCCACAGGAAGCGGTATTATATTGGTACAATGTGACTCCAAGAAATGGTATAGATCCCACCTCTGTTCCACAGTTGGCTGTGTTTCATTATGAGTTGGGGGTGGGTTTCTGAATACAGACTCGGGGAAAAACACAGGAGGAACCAACAACAGTAAAGATAGGTGAGGAGGTATGGGTAAGACCTCCAAATGCAAAATGCACATCTAAGTGCAAGAAAGGAAAGGTAATGGGTATAAATAAAAAAAAAATAGTGGTTAATGGTACCCCTCATCAAATACTGGATATTCGCCCTGTAGTTGAGCTTGAAGAGGGGACTCAGGATTGTGAGAGTGTAAGTAAGGATGGAGAGGAGGTGAAGGATGCCCAATGTCCAACTAAAGATAAGGAACCTCTTGTGCCATGAGAACACAGGTCAGCAGAAGAGTGAACCCACAGCGGGTTAGACATCCTCCTAAATGGATGGATGATTAAGAGACTGATTAAATTGGTTAATGAAATTTGTGTCTGTATTTTATTTTGTATTAATTTGTTCATTCTGTTTAATTTCATATATATTTGGTTTCCTTGATTTCTTTTTTGTTTGTTTTGATCTTAAGATCATGGGGGCGTGTGGTAGATTTTAGAATTATTGGCAGCCATTTCTTTCTTGCAACCTTGCTGGGTATGTGGAGTGGCAATCCTAGGTGGGAAGGTTAGTGGTTGAGTGGGGCTGTTGGAATTTCGGATTTGTAGGGTTAGGTAGGTTGTGAGCGGACTCCCAGGGTATTGTGTCAGCTCTTCTAATTAGCTGTGAAGTTAGTTGTGTGGCTGTTCTTCCATCGTAATAAGGTAAGAGTTTACAGCCCCATTATTTTCATTGAATGTATAGGACAGTAAACAAGACCTCATGATGTAGCTATCCTATGCTCCTGGTCGCTCAGATTGTAGCAGATGATACGGTGCTCAAAACTCGACTTCCTCCTGATCCTTCTTTGTAAGTTGATTGAATTGCTCAGACAGTTGGTGACTTGTGTATGGCTGAGTGAGATTGGGAAGCCTTAATGTGCCTTATTTCATTAGAATGTACACCTTAACAACAGTTCCTTTTTAAGATCTGTGCGTGACTTCCTATCTGGATTCTGTAAACTGTACCCTCACTTAAAGGGCCTTCTTTATTATTCAGGAATTTGTTTCTGTAAATAATTACATTTAGCATTGTCTTAAACTCTCTGCTGGTCACCAGTGGCAACATTTGTCCTTTTCAGTCTACCTGTGACCAGTATGTAGTCCATTTCATTGTTGATGCCTACCCCCATTTCTTAGCTATATCCTTCACATAAATGATGGATCCCTACGAATGTGTACGTACCTGTTGTCTGTATACAACAAGATTAACATAACAACCGTTTGTATGTGAACTGGTGTAATACCTGCTGTGATTAAAGATAGGGTATTACAGACCCAGCCAGGTAAGGTACTCTTGTAACAGAACATTCAAGCCACTGAGTAGGTCTGCAATTGCATTGATCCTTGCTTTTAGGGGTTGAAGTGTTGCCCCTCCCTTGGACCTTGTATCATTATATGAAGGTGCTTCAGGTTCTGAAATATCTTGGCCTTAGGCTCCTTCTGGTTTAAAATTTCAGTATTTTTTTTTTATCCTAAAGCCTAAAGAAATACAGTAGTTCTGTAAACTCATTGGAACATTTCTGAGCTGGTTTCGTTGAATATATAGCCTTGTGTGTAGGTTTTAGGCTTCCTGGTTAGGCCTGACTGTAAGGAGAACTATCTAGGCATGTTCTATTCTTAATTTGTTTATATAAGTGTGATAGTAACTGTCTACTACTGCAGTGTATATGAAACCATTTCAAAAATGTCTGGAACAACATGTTCTTGAGTCTTTCAGAGCAAAATAATAATGTCATGAGAAACCTTGTCTATATTCTATAGCAGCATCTCTCCTTAACCCATTACAACACCAGTCATTATTGTGTGTAGGTTGTAGTATGTGTTGTTGAAAAGAAAAGAATCTGTCTTGTGGAGCAAAGTAATCAAACTCTGGAACTTAGGAGGTTCAGGTAGTTATCACTGCATGTTGCTCAACTAAACTACCGGAAGAGTATTTTTAGCCCTTTAAAGGAAAGGCTCAAGAAATTTCTATTTCCTTTTGATCAGTATGATAGTTTATTATTGCTGATGTTATGGTATTTGACCAAAACGGTCATATCTTGGCTCTTGAAGGTTGTTCAAAATCATCTTGAGTGTCCTAGTAATATTCTCTTGAGGGAGAGTGACTGCATAACTTCATTATCTTGTGACAAGTACCATTTCATGTCCTTTTGACAATGTTTTGAGAGCTTACTGTAGACTGTTGCTCTGAATTTCTCTGAAGAGGATAGTGATTTAAGCACTGTCCATTCTTTAAGGTATGCAGAGGGAATGGCCTCTTGAGATCGTGAAAGAAAGTGCCGAGAAATTTAACGTAGTGTCTTTTAAAAGTTAGTCAAAATTGAAGAAGATATATCTGGTAAAGACAATATTTCTTATTTACTATTCCTTGTGAGGGAGACATCATTCCGTGGAATTAGACTTAGAGGAATTAAAAGGTTAAATTTCCTATGAGATGATAGGTAGTTTGTCTGGAAAGACATCTCTACTCAATGGCAAAAATTTCATCCTTGCCTCTCTAGTTATAAGACCTGTTTAGGGTGCTTGAAACCTGCTTGTAGCTAATTATGTCTTTATTTTGATATAAGCAAAAATACCTCAATATTTCATGATTTAATTGACCTGTTTCTTGTCTTTCAGGCAATCTACAGCTTGCAAGTTGTTAGGGTGTTGACGGATTTTTATGTAAATAACTCAAAGTTGTGTAAAACTTTTAACAAAGGTAAGTGTTTTATGAACATAAAACTAGGTGGCTGGAGAGTTGTATTGTTTGGGTGGGTAAGATCAGTTGTCCAGATGATCCTGAAACTATCAAAGGTTTTGGTTTTACAGAAGTCTAAAAAATGCAATTTAAATTTTGGACTAGTCTAGGACAGAATGAAAAAAGAGAATTTGAAAAGTGTGTACTCTCAGTGCTGGTAGCTCTTAGAATATTCTTAAAATGAACGTTGAATTGATAAAATGATAGTCTGCAAAAGTGATGTGAGCAAGGTAGGTAAACTATTTTACTTATAACTATTGTGTAAAAAATCTTGGGATTATGAAATCTTCAAGTTCTGTAAGAATAGTTTTTCATTGCCATTTCTCCAGTAATCTTGGACCAGTTCTATTGTAGTATATAAAATGGTTTGGTATTTGACGAATATTATGAGAGAGTAAGAGTAGTCAGTGGCTCTCTCCTGAAAACAATTGAATGAATTAGGGGAGTATTTGAAGGATTTAATAAAAATCAGAAAGAGGGAAGGAACATTTTTGGTGCTAAAAAAAATTGTGCCAGATTACGTAAAAGGTTAAAATTATATTAGCACTGTAAATGTTATCGTAAGTCCAAAGTAGTAAAGTAATAATAATGAAAATATATTTATTATTTAATCAAGTCACAGATTTTAATCTCCAGGCACTTGGCATGGCAATTCAGCTTTTCAATCGTGAGTTTTCAGTTATGATAAATGTGATTTTTTTTAGAACTTTTCCTTCAGTAATTACCGTAGTCAGTATAAATGGCTGTTTTATCCAACAAGAACAATAATAAAAACTTGATTATAATAATAATAGTTAATAATAATAATTAATCAAGATACAAATATTTATTGTAAGCTGCTAATTGGCATTTCCATTAAGAAGATTGTCAGTTTTATTTTGCCGAATATACATTGAAATCAAGTTTTTAATTACCTTAATATTTGCTGTAACTATGACTAAATATTTCAAGAACATAACATTTTTACGTTATTGAACACTAGTCTAAAGAGACCCTTAGTAAAAGTGGCTCAGGTATAAGATACCGGTATAAGATACCTGGGCCCATTTATATCTAATTATCTTTTATCTTAACACCTTGTTAACCAAAAGATCTGTTTGATAATATTGCATTAACTATTTGCTCATCTCCTCAGGAAAAAAAGTCTTCATCTACAACTTGAGAACATGATTGGGACAAATTGAGGAGAGACAAATCTCACCTTGGTATTCTACAGCATTTGCTACTTAAGAGGAGGATTAACTTCACAAGAGGACTACCTTTTTATTTATCAAATTTTTATATTTCGGACTGTTAAGATAGATGAAGTAGAATATCTAAGTGTTGGCAATTGCTACTTCTGAATTGCAAGAAATATATTTTACCACCTTTAGGTATTAAAACTAGAATAGCGTTAAGTGTGTAGTATTGTGCAAGTGTTAGTTTATCAGGGTCGCAATGCAGCCTACTGACACAAAATCTTAAACATAATGAGGTAGATCACTGTGATTAAGGATACATTAAGTTATTTTCTAAACTTGCTTCTGGTTTTATATTGACCATCCAGTAGCTAATATAATTCAATAAGCTTATCATCACATTAATTTCTTGTTAGGTTAGTATAAGCAATTCAGGAGCTCAGTATCGCAACATTTAGGATATACAGTATATTTCAGATTATATAGTATTTTAATTTTGAAAATAAATCTTACCTCACTATTATGATAGATGTATTTTCTGCGTCAAGCAGGAGGAATAAAAACAGTATGGTATCGACCTTCATGGAATGGGTA
The DNA here is from genome assembly GCA_039081455.1 of Macrobrachium rosenbergii. NCBI lineage: Eukaryota > Metazoa > Arthropoda > Malacostraca > Decapoda > Palaemonidae > Macrobrachium > Macrobrachium rosenbergii. The sequence goes on from JANJGK010000005.1 coordinate 64,635,741, forward strand.
AATTGATTCCTGATATTTTGCTTAGTAAGTCTTCCAGATAGCTAAACTAGCTTCCATCATAGTAAGAAGTTGGGGTTAAGGTTCTTAAATACTCCACATGGCCTTTATCTGTTGTTTCAGTTACTGAACTATATCAGAGTACCTTTAGAATTGAATTCATAAGTACTTTGAGATATTGCATTGCTCTCATGTTAGTCATTGAATGGTAACTTTCAAGTTTCATACAGGTTTTTTTCGCTACAGTATAAAATATTTGTTTACATTTATAAGTTAGGAAATAGTCTAGAATTAAGTTAGGAAATAGTCTAGAATTTAGTTTATTATTTATCTCAAATTTGATAACTGATGGAGAAGTTTCCGTAAATAACATTACTCTCTTAAACTCGTAGGAAGTTTGCCAAGAAGATAGTGTGTCGTGCTAAACATAGAACATAAGTTAATAAAAAGTCATACTATAAGTACTGCTGATTGATAAAATGTCAATACTAGTACTGCTGATTATCTTGTGAGGAACATTACCATCTCCGAGTTCGGTTACACCATCAACTACGTCCCTGGCAAGAAAAACACAGTGGGTGACGCTCTGTCAAGATGATCCCTTCGCCTCGGCATTGACTACGAAGACCTCGTGAGGGAACAAGCATTGGATCCAGAGATGGCAGACTACAGGACAGCAGTGACGGCTCTCAAATGGGAAGATGTGCCCTTAGCAAACTCGGACACAACTCTCCTCTGCGACACCAGCACAGGCCGCCCACACCCCCTGGTGCCTGCATCGAGGAGGAAACAAGTGTTCGACATCATCCATGGCCTCTCCCATCCATCAGGGTGCACAATGGACCGCCTCACGACTGACAAGTTCATCTGGCACGGCATCAACAAGGACGCCCGCCAGTGGGCAAGGAGTTGCATCCCGTGCCAGACGAGCAAAACATCCTGGCACACTGAATCCGGGATCGGCGATTTTCCTCAGCCTTGTCGGCGATTTGGCCACATCCACATCAACGTCGTCAGGCCCCTTCCGCAGTCGGGGGGAGCCAGATACCTCCTGACAATCATAGACCGCTCCACCCAGTGGTCAGAAGTAACCCCCCATGGATGAAGCATCAACGACATTATGGGCAGAGGCCCTCCTCTCCAGTTGGATAAGCCGCTTCAGAGTGCCAGACAGCATCACTACGTACAGGGGACCTGTCTTCCTGTCAGAGCTTTGGGTCTCCTTGGCACACCTGATGGGTACAACTCTGCACAGCACAATGGCATACAACCCAGCAGCGAACGGTATGGTCGAGAGGGCGCACTGCTCTCTTAAGGCAGTTTTCATGGCACGCTGCATCGACGAGAAGTGGAAGGAACAGGTGAGCGCTCTGGTTCCTGCTGGGTCTCCGCACCGCACCGAAAGCAAATGGCAACGCTTCCCTGGCTGAGAAAGTCTATGGGGAAACACTGGCTGTACCTGGAGAGTCTATGGGGAAACACTGGCCGTACCTGGAGAGTTCTGCCAACACCCACTTCCAGAGGTTGAGGGAACTTGCACTAAGGTTTGCGCCCTGCCACAAGACCTTCACCGACAGAACCGTCACCTTTTGCCCACCTGCCTTACACTCCTGTGCCTACGTCTTCGTCAGGGTGGACGCTCGCCGCCCACTCTTAACCAGGCCCTACAGGGGGCCCCACAGAATCATCAGGCAGGCCAGCAAAGCATTCCTCCTCGACATCCACGGGCGGGAGGACTGGATCACCATCGATAGACTGAAACCTGCATTCCTGTTAGACAGCAAAATTTGCGAAGAAGTAGGCAGGCACCCCAGAGTTCCCCTGCAATACCTGCCTGAGGGTGCACCCACTTCCCCACCAAAGCAGGGGCCAGGATGGCCCAGAAAACGCATCCAGCCATCCCCAGGTGTCTGCTCCACACCCCGCACCCACAGTCCTCCAGCTGCCTCAGCACCTCCTTGATTAAAGTTGCTTCTTCCAATAATTGCTCCTCTAATTATTGTCTTGGGGGTTAGTATGTGTAAGGGCGACAAATCGTGCCTTTCTTTCCTTGTGTTTCTCCATTTCTGATGTACATTAATCATGTCACGTATTTTACCTGTCTTTATTTCAGATTCTTTGTGTACCTCATCTAATGCATCATTGTACGGTTCTGCCGATATGTATATTTACCTTTTATATGTCTTGTAACAAATGTTGTACGTATTTTTATGCCTGCTAGAAAGCACAAATCCTGTATGGACGCCACAGGGGGTCTCGGGTCGCCGCTACCTTTCCATCCACTTTTTGTCTTATAAACACCTGTCAAGAATAATAAAGAATCAGTCTTTCACCTCTGACTTTTCTTGAAGCCTCACAAGGGAAGTTAAGTTACACATGAATGGAAGACCATATTTCAGTATGCATATCATCATAAAGGTGTTTGATATATACTTATTGACAATGTTGTATAAAAAAATATGTATAGGCCAAAAAAGTCAATAAAAACCAAAAAGTCAATAAAAACTGAGTAGCTGGACAGTCTTATTTAAATCGGAAATAAAAAGTCAGATTTGGGGGAGGACATTAACAAAAGTATTTTTTATCTCCTGGGAGCCAGCATTGCAGTGCTTCAAGGAAGGAGTCCCTCAGCAGGAGGTATTATTAAACCAGTCGGCCATCAGCCTCTGGGCCGACGCAAAGAGCTGTTTACTAAGCTGACATCTGATAGCCGAGATGGGAAAGGCCCTAACAGGCTTCCTTGTGCTTTCCTGTTCTCTGTCATTACTGAAAAAGTCACCCCCTAACAAATGGAAAAGAAAATTTGTCATAGAAGTCCAAGGGGGTATGCAAGGGTAAGGTTTCCCACTAAGATAAGCCTTTGATGGTATTCTTATGACTGTGAAACGTGGCGTGGGAGTCCCGTAAGAGGAGTCCCGTAGAGTCTTACAAGAATAATTTCGAAAACGAAATAGCCAGAAAAATTCCTCTAGTTTGCGTTAATAGCACGTTTTTTTATTTTTTTCTACGATCTATTAACATATGCTTTCGACATCGTTTTCAGTTTTTGTAGAAATTTAGAAACCAGAAATCCCTTCCCCGTCTTCTAACAGAAAACGGGTCTCAAAGTTATCTGAGAAATATTAAGCAACTAGACACTGACTGCGATACATACAGTATTCCCAGCCATTTTGACAGTGACTCTACAACTGCCAGAATTCTTTACATTGAGCTTTTATGTTTAACTGACATGGATATTAGTAAATACGGATATTTATCCTTATTTTCAGATATGTTTACATGAAAACTAATATCTCAACAAGGAGTTAGTATTTTTTACATGAAAACTAATATCTCAACAAAGAGTTGGCTAAAATACCTTGACTATATTTTTGGTAATTAACACAGCCTACTCCTTTGCAATATTCGAGCATCTTGCAGTTATAATTGACACAAGTGTGTCAATAACGGTGACAAAATTAAAGCCTAACCATGATTATAAACAAGAGATTTCAATTATGCCACCAACATTGGCTAATTATGTGAAATGACAAAATTGTGAAATTTTGTCAGAAAATATGCTGCTCTGACATCTTCAGGTATAGCAATACGTTATATGACTGACTTTAAACTCTGATTAATAAATTAAGAGACAATGTTACCAAATTTTTCTAAAGTGAAGTGATTAATTTTGACTTAAACGCTTTTCAGGTTTCGTTTCTTGAATCTTGACTGTTTGACTTGTTTCCTGACGATTTCCCAATAAAGTGATGCATTTCATTAAAATCTGTAAAATTACAGCTCACAGTCTCATAATACTGGACCTGTTTCAATTACACTCTCATTATTAATTTGATTAACTTGATGTTTTAGGCATGTATTTGTAATTACTGACATAACCCCAAATTAGTTTGAACGAACTTGAATGCATTTTTTGCAATATTAGTTGACCTTTACTAGGAATATAGAATTTCAGCTAAATCTGAACGTTCTTAAACTGCCATACACACACGGACTCCTAATGATCGAAAATAATTGCATATTTTTATAAAACGCACACTCAAATACTTATTCCCTTGAGATTTTGTTTGCACACGGAATTTTAACCATTATTAATTTCTAAGGCTCACTGCTTTTACATTTAGGACAGTTACTTGCTTAATTTGGTGCTACCATGTTCAAGAACAGATTACACGAATTTTAAATTCTGCCTACGATATGTCTTTGGAAAGTATGAATATCCACTTCATTCTTCTTAGATGTCTTTCTGAACAAGAGATGAAATTAATTTCAGAAAATTCACAAGTAAACTCCAACTTATAAACCACAAGTCATCCTCTGGTCTCTGTTACAACATATACAAATAATTGCACCAAGACACACACAAACCCTCCCAAAAGCAGACAAGTGACCTAAACGCCTAATAAACCGCCATATAGTCGACACCATTCAATGTAAGTGATTGAGTCAGGTAAATAGTCAAAGACGTGCAAATCTAATATCCTCCTGCCCCATTCCTCCTCCCCCAGCAGGGCACCAGGTCGGACTAACGTCAACCTTCACCGTACACGTGGACCACCAGGCCATTTTAGTTTCTGTGCAATAGTACCTTACAAAGTAATTAGGGAGAAATCTAGTTTACATATCTTCAACTTTTTAGCTTCGTTTTTACCAGATTATGAAAATGACACTTGGTATAGTTTATTAGAACAGGGTTATAAAAATTGCTGACTTATGTTCAATAAGAGGCACGAGTATTTCAACTGCCGTTTTAAATTGCTCACTAAAATAGGGCTAAAAGGTTACGAAAATTATCACTTCACATAGTTCGCTGCAAGAGGCCACAAACACTTAAAACTGGATAGGACTACCATGGCTAAGTTCATGACCAACAATTACTGGTGAGGAAAAACTCCATGGAAACTTCACATTTAATTTGGACATGTCAAACGACCTAGTCTTATCAAGCTATTTCCAAACTACTAAGCATCCAAGTTTCCCATAACATTATACCTGCTGTATTCGTCACCATTCTTGACCTTTCGCTTCATTTCTCCAAAAGCCTGCTTAAAAATGTTTACAAACTGACTCTCAGTATCAGGGTTTCCCAAACTGACACACTTTTCGGCACGACACACTGAAACTGACATGCCTCTTAGGTGACAACTCTCATAACACACTTTTAGGCTCAAAACCTTCCAGAAGTGACGCACATTTTGAGCAAGGCAAATTCCGAAACTAACGTACAATTTAGGTACAAAATGTTCCCAAGTAGCATACATTCTGGGTACAAAATCCTCTCAAACTGACAAACATTTAATAAAAACTTTCCTATGCTAACACGCTCTTGGTACATATTCCTAAGCTTAAGTGCGTTTTGGATAAAAGTTCGTTCCCAAACTGCTCACTTCTCTTCTCATGCAAAAAACTCTCCCAGACGGACACGGTTTTTAGGTACACAGTTCTCCCAAACTGACACTTTTTGGGTCCAAACCCTCCCCAACTGACAATTTTTGGGAAAAAGAACATTCCTAAAGTGGCACACTTCAGGCACGGAATTCTCCTAAACTGACAATTGTTCAGTGCAAAACTCCCAAACTAATGCTTTTCAGATTTAAAATTTTCAAAACTGGCACAACTCTCCCAAGTTAAGAAAGATGTTGGGTACAAAAGTCCTATACTGGCACATTTTGGGTACAAAACTCTCCCTAATTTACTTTTTGGTACAATACTCTCCTCAACTGACATCCATTTTGGTATATGACTCTCCCAAAGTATCACTTTTTGGGTACAAAACAATCCACAAACGACTCTTTCTGAGAAATAAAACTTTCCTTAACTGACACTCCTTATGGGAAGGAAGCCCTCCCAAACTGACACTTTTCAGATACAAAATTCCCCTAAACTAACATACTTTAATGGGTGCAACTCTCTCTCAAAAACTGACACACTTTTATGCTAAAAAACTCCTAAACTAAAATATTTTTCAGGCACAAAATTCTCCTAACTAGGCGCACTTTTTTTTATACAAATTTCACAACTAGCACTCTTGTTGAGTGCAAACCTTTCCCAAAATGATACATTTTCAGGTATAAATTTCTCCCGAGCTGACATACTTTTCAGAAACAAAATTCTACCAAAATGACAATTTTTTTAGATTAAAACTCTTCCAAACTAACAAAACTTTCCTAATTAGCACACCTATTACATACAAAATAGTTTTTTCAAAATAAAATTTTCCTGGTGAAAAAACATCCGCTTTCTGGGGAAAATACTTTCTTAAACTCACAACTTTGTAGGCCAAAAACATTAACACACTTTGTAAATATAACTCGCAGATTCCAAAGAAAAAACTCTTTTTAGGTGAAGACAGTCTTTTCCACACAAAAATTCACAAGCAAACAGAATTTTCGGGGAGAGAAGGGCCCTTTAATTGACAAGCTTTCAATACAAGCTCATCTTCAAACTAACATTTTCTGGAAAATAAAATTAAAAAAAAACAAGCCCCTGGGAACAACTATCTTAAACGAACGCATTTTCTAAACCAAAATTCTCTATGTCAACGCAATTACTGAACAACTACACTTCTTGAAAAAAAAAATAAAACTCCCTCCCAAACCAAACAAATCCTTATGACAAAATTATCAAAGAGTGCCAAATTTTCGAGCCAAAAACCTCGAACTAACGGTAATTTTGAGCATGAAACTCACTAACAACAACATCCCAAATCAAAACTACAAGAATAACATACAGACTAAACGACAATAACGGAAAACTCACAATCTAACACAAAAATCACAAAGTAACCAATTTTTTTTTGGCAAAAAACACACAAAGCAAGAGACGTTCTTGCAGAAAATACACAAAATAACAAACTTTCCAGACAAAAATACACAAATGACGGGCTTCCTAACAAAATCAGTAGCTGATAGACTTTATAATAAAAAAGACCAAACTAATAGATTTCAAAGATTACAAAATCAAACATCTCGAATGCAAAAGTATCTAAGTTAACAGACGTTCTGTTGGCAATATTCCATAGCAAAAAACTTTTGAGACTAACAGACTTTCTATACTCAAAACTACCTAATGCAAAATACTGAAAACATTGTTCCTGAAGGGAAAGTATCTCGAAGAAACATACTTACTTCCTAGGCGTCTAAGTGTGACAGTCTAAAAAGAACATTACCACAATAACAAAGTCCCTGAATGCAAGACGTCTCACTGTAAACTTACTCAATGCAAGATATAAGAAACTTCCAGAAACCTCAAGTATCATTGGCTAATAGACATCAGATAATGTAAAGTATCACAGACTAACAAACTTTCTAATTCCAAAACTATCGTAAACTGGCAGAATTTCTAAATCTAAATCTAGCAAGAACAAAGGCTTCCAGAATCCTCGTAAGTCACAAGCAAGTATCTTCTGAATCCCAGATATCATTAATAACACCAAGTGATATATTCAGCATTGTGAAATTTACATCCTGAACCTGAATGATATTAATGGTGATGAATTCTGAATTCTACGCAAGACAATTGCAAACTATCATGAACAAAACCTATATAAACAGCACACACACACACACACACACACACAGAATCTCATACCTATAAAGAAAGCACACACACACTGAATCTCAAACTTAATACTATTAGCTGACACAATGTCGAACTCTTCTTTTATAAACTAACAAATTTTTTATCCCCACATTCCACCTAAATCAAATATTTTCTAAATACCCACATCCACTGCTGCCAAATAACGTCTGCATACGAAATGATCCTTAACAAATATTCTTTTTTTTTTTAAATACCACACACCATTATCACAAACTAATTCTTTCTGAATTCCATATTCTTGCAAATTTCTTGACACTAAACTTCTAATTATTCAAATGTCATTACAGTCTCCGACCACCGTAAATTAACCCTCAAAATTCGTAAGCATCATGACCAAGGATTTGATTCAAACACTAACTACCATCATGGAAAGTCTTTAATCCAAAAACTAGATATGTTCAGTAAGCTTCCTAAAGCCATTACTTTTCTTAACCTTCAGGTGATCAAAACCTGCAAAACATCTAGACAAATCCACTGACATCTTGAAAGATAAATTGCACGTCATTGTAAAAAACATATAAATTCACAATGTACATCTTAACCCGTGCCTTAAATCAAAATCATTAGTCATTCCAAGGAGTTCTAGCTAGCATGTCACAGTACAGTAAGGCCCACTAAAACATCTCGGTATCCTCTCCAAAGCTAGAATACCAAATCTTCTATCACACATTCCAAACCATGAAATTCCTCAAAATGATATTTTCATAATAAAATAAATTTTTGAACATACTTACCTGGTAGTTATATATATAGCTTAAGTCCCTGACGTCACGGCAGAATTTCAAAACTCGCGGCAATCGCCGATCGGTAGTCAGGTGAACCACCTGTGCGCCCTCTACCCAGGTACCTGGAACCATTCCAACTATTCCTCAGATCTTCCATGCCCCAAGTCTCTAGAGGGGAGGAGGGTGGGAATTTAATTATATATAACTACCAGGTAAGTATGTTCAAAAATTTATTTTATTATGAAAATATCATTTTTAAACATCTAACTTACCTGGTAGTTATATATATAGCTGACTGACACCTTTGGTGGAGGGTCAGAGACAGCCAACATCGTTGGAATTTGCTTAAGGGTTAATAAACCAACTTAAGGTCCTTACCTGGATTAAGGAAGCTGACTTCAATGAACTCCCCCTCATTATGTCTGCTTTCCTTAAGAGGTCCAGCAATCCACTCAGGGGGCTGAAGACCTCTAGGAGCTGCCAACCGGTGTACCAACCTCTATGTGACAGACAACCTATAATACCCTTGTTCCGGGCGCCACCAAGGAACAAAATGATCATCTGACTAAAATCAATGATTGTGGAAGACTGCGTTCAATCTTCACAAACAACCATCAAATTTCAACCATTCCAAGGCAAGAACAAAGGGTATTGTTTTATGGGATTGGATTAAGGAAGCTGACTTCAATGAACTCCCCCTCATTATGTCTGCATTCCTTAAGAGATCCAGCGATCCACCCAGGGGGCTGAAAAATCTCTAGGGGCTGTCAACCGGTGTATAACCTCTATGTGACTAGACCTCCTCTCAATACCCTTGTTCCGGGCGCTACCAAGGAACTTTCATCCCAATGATTGTGGAAGACTGTGCCCAATCTTCACAAACAACCATAAAATTTCAACCATTCCAAGGCAAGAACAAAAGGTATTGTTTTATGGAATTGGATTAAGGAAGTTGACTTCAATGAACTCGCCCTCATTATGTCTGCATTCCTTAAGAGATCCAGCGATCCACCCAGGGGGCTGAAAAATCTCTAGGGGCTGTCAACCGGTGTATAACCTCTATGTGACTAGACCTCCTCTCAATACCCTAGTTCCAGGCGCTTCCAAGGAACTTTCAAACCAATGAATGCGGAAGACTGCGTCCAGTCTTCACAAACAACCATAAAAAAAATTCTCCATCCCAAAGTAAGAAAAAAGGGTATTGGTTTATGGGATTGTAGGGGTATTACCCTCTCCCACTAGTAGATGCTATAAACGGACCCAGCGTATAGCAGTCTTCGTATAATGTTTGGACTCGTTTTAGACAGTGAGAGGTAAATACTGACTTGTTTCTCCAGAAGGTCGTGTCCAAGATACCCTGCCGGGACCTGTTCTGTTTTAGTGCTACAGAGGTTGCAACTGCCCTGAACTCGTGCGTCTTTACTTTCAGAATCTTATGTCCAAATCGCTACCTTTCATATGAGCTTCTTTTATCAACTGCCTGATAAAATAAGACAGAGCATTCTTCGACACCTGTACAGAGAGCTTTTTGACTGAGCACCAAAGCCCTTCTGAATTCCTTCTTAAGTCCTTTGTCCTGTCCAGGTAGTGCCTTAGAGCCCTTACCTGGAATAGGACTTTCTCTCTCTTCTCCCTGTAATGTCCGTTAGATTCGGAAGCTCGAACGTTCTGTGTCAGGGTTGTGATGAGTATTCATTCTTTGCAAGGAATCCTAGTTGTAGTGAGCAGATCGCCTTGTCTTGTCTAAAGTCCATATTCTCGCTGAGAGCATGTATCTCACTAACTCTTTTCGCTGTGGCCAAACTGAACAAGAAAAGAGTTTTCATGTTGAGGTCCTCTTAAAAATGTTCTCTGTAAGGGATCGAGCTTACTCCCCATGATGAACCTCAGGACCACGTCTAGGTTCCATGCTGGTGAGTTCTGTACTCTCTCCTTAGCAGTTTCGAAGAATCTGAGTAGGTCCTGGAGATTCTTATTGTTTTATAGGTTCAAGTTCTCATGTCTAAAAAACTGCTGCCATCATGCTCCTATAACCCTTAATGGTAGAAGTAGGAAAAAATTAAGCTTCCTCTTACGGTGTAGAAGGAAGTCCACAATTTGAGTTACAGAGGTACTGGAAGAGGACAAATGGTTGCTCTTGTACCATCCTCTAAATATCTCCCACTTGGATATGTATACCCTCATGGTGGATGACCTCCTTACTTTTTCTATAGCACCAACTGCCTCGTTTGAAAAAACCTGTAGCTCTTGTAAGTTTTTTGATAGTCTGAAGGCAGTTATTTGTAGCGCTTGGGGGTTTTGGTGATATCTTTCCAAGTGAGGTTGTTTGAGTAGACCTACTCTCTGAGGTAGGCTCCTCGCGATGTCCACTATCCATTCCAGAACCTCTGTGAAACAATCTTTTATCGGCCAGTAAAGGGCCACAATGATCAATCTGGTACCCTCGTGTGAAACAAATTTTTTGCAGTACCCTGTGTATTATCTTGAAAGAGGGAAATGCATACACGTCCAAGTTGGACCAGTCCACCAGGAACGCGTCTATGTATATAGCCCCGGGATCTGGTACGGGAGAGCAGTAAGTTTCCAGCCTCTTCGTTTGCGCTGTGGTGAAGAGATCTATGCAAGGACGTCCCCAAAGTCGCCACATGCTACTGTACACGTCCTGATGTAGCGTCCATTCTGTTGAGAGGACTTGATTTCCTGCTCAGAATGTTCGCCCTCACATTTTTTCTCCCCTTGGATAAAGCGGGTTACTAGTTTGACATTCTTCTCTTTTGCCCAGAGAAGAGGTTCTCTTGTTGTCTCGTATAGAGACCTGGAGTGAGTGCCCCTTTATTTGCTGATGTAGGCCAACGCTGCCGTGTTGTCGGTGTTGACCTGCACCTCTCTGTTCTCCACTGTGTTCGAATTCCCTGAGAGCTAGAAGGATTGCAGTTAGTTCCTTCTAATTGATGTTTAACTTCTCCTGCTCCCTGGTCCAGGAGCCCGAGACTTGTTATTTCCCTAGTGTTGCTCCCCATACTGAGTCCGACGTGTCGGATAACAACACTAGGTCTGGGTTCCTCTAATATAGAGAAGGGACCTCCTGGAGCTTGACGGGGTCATTCCACCACTGTAAATACGGCCTTATTTGCTCCGAAATGGGGATGCACTTGGTCTCCAGTTCTATTTCCTTGTCCCAGTTCTGATTTAGATGAAACTGTAACGGGCATACAATTAACCTCCCAAAGGAGACAAACCGTTCCAGCGAGGAAAAGGTCCCCAGCAGACTCATCCATTCCTTCGCCGAGCATGTCTGTCTATAAAGTCCTGAAATTTTCTTAAGGCTTGTCCCGTCCTTGCAATAGACGGAAAAGCCCGAAAATCCTGACTGAATCTTCATCCTAAGGTATAGAAACTTTTGGAATGGGATCAGCTGAGATTTCTATCTATTTATCAGTAGACCTAATTCCTTCTATACCTAAATCGTGGTCTGAAGATCCTCCAGGCAGAGTGTGCGGGAAGGAGCTCTGAGGAGCCAGTCGTCTAAGTACAAGGAGATTCTGATGTTTCTTGAGTGAAGAAAAAACCTGCTACATTGGCAATCATCCTTGTGAAAATCTTTGTTAGACGCTTGATGCCAGTGCATCTTGCGTTCTGAGCTACCTCCACGTCTTGGCTTCCAATATCTTGAAGCCTGACGTCCTGACGTCCAATGCCTTGACGCTTGACGTCTTGGGTTCATTGACGCTTGTCGTCATGGTGTTTCACTCCTAGATGCTTGACGCCATTGCATCCAGCGTCTAGAGTTTCATTCACTACGTTCAGCGTCTTAAACTTCTGGACGTCTAGAAGCTTTAGTTGGACGTCTATTATCCTTCTTCTCTTTGCCTGGTTGTCACGCTTGTACCAGGGAAGACAAAGTCTGCTGCATATTTTGTAGTAAAGCTATATGCGGGGCTTCCTGCTGTTGGGGACAGGTTGGGGAAGCCTCAACTACGGCAATTATTTCCTCCTCATTGTCAATAATGGATCGTGGAGAGGGTTCAGCAGACGAGTACCAATCCTAAGGAGGAAGAGGAGGATGTACGAAAGGCAGCACAGAGTCCGCCACGCTCTTGCAGCCTGGTATCCTGACTGAACAGGACTGTCTACGTTTGTTCTTAGTAGGAGAGCTACCCTTGGGGCTGGAAGGGAAGAGCTCCGGGCTGCTCCAGTGGCTACAACCTGGAGTCTATGAAGTTTTATCATGACGTCCCTCAATATTGGGTAACTTGCTCTTGAGAGGTCTCGACTCCAGAGCCAGACGTCATCCCCGTCTGCTTAGGCTGAAACAAAGAGACAGAAACTGGAAAACCTTTCCCGTGGACGAACTTCAGAAAATTCTTGGAGTTCGGGTGCATGGGGATGTAAAAATACGCATCCTGGAGGTCCAGTGAGGCCATCCAGTCATGCTGTCCGACAGCTGCTAGAACCGATTTGTCGTTTCCATAGCGACCTTTGTTTATTGCACAGAAAAGTTGAGTGCAATCACGTCTAGCACCGGTCTCTAACCCCCCAAGCATTTGGGGATCAGGAATAACCGAATGTAGAATCCTGGGGAATTCGGATCTTGAATTCTCTGTCTGGTCTCCTTTTGCAACATCATAGACACTTGTTGCTATAAAACCTTTGCCTTTGTTCTGTTGTTGCATTTGGCAGAAAAGCCTAATTGTCTTGTTACTATAGGGGGCCTCCTCAGGCTGGACAGTCTGGCTCCTACCGCAGTCTGCAGGAGAAGAAAGGCAGGTCCTCTTTCTTCCCTGTGTAGAGCCTCTTCTCGTTGCCATTCATCTACCCGCCCTAGAGGAACCTCTATCGGAGGGCCGACCACGAAAGAGCTGAGATACCTGAAACACAGGAGCCTCAGCCTTACTCTTTTTAGCGATGAAAGTCGTTGGTAGGACTTTTCTTGCTGTTTTAGATATTAAATCTTACGTGGTTTTCTGGGCCAAGGATGAAAAGGCCTCTTTACCAAATCTTGAGAGAAGAGGTGAGAGGAAAAAAGGGTTAAAAATTAGTTCTGATTTTGATTGGACGTGACCCCATTAGCCAGGAAAGAGCAAAGATGGGCTCTTTTCTTCAGGATTCCCGCTGAGAAAGATGCAGTACATTCGTTGGAACTATCTCCAAGTCCTTTATCCATACACGACATCAGATATATGAGTTCTTCAGTGTCAGTCGTGTTGAATAATTCCATCTTCCTTCCTGGGAAGGGGCAGGTATTTCGAGGCCGAACGATTCTCTAGTTTGATACTAAACGCTAGACCTTGAGCTAGTTTGGTTGGAGGGAAAACAAAGGCTGTCTTTCATTGTTTCTCCTTCGAAAGTATCCATTCTTCGTAAATGCTGCCCTCTTAGACGCCTTCACAAGAGTAAATTCTGAAGGCGGGGAACGAGGAGCAGTCAGGATAAATTTCTCTGGAAAAAAATTTCCGAAAATAGCTTCATAAGTCTTTTCAAGTCTGATGAAAGCTGATGGCCTTTTATATTGTCTTTGTCGGAAATCTCTACAATAGGATTCACAGGAGAATGCGGGATATTATCATTCTCTTCTTCCGATTTTCCGAAGACGGAAGTAGCGACGTCTTTCAAAATATCATCTTGACGCCTGGCGTCCAGTTTCTCGACGCCTGACGTCCTGGCGTCCAGCTTCTCGACGCCCGACGTCCTGGCGTCCAGCTTCTCGACGCTCGATGCCCTGGCGTCGAGCTTCTCGACGCCTGACTTCCTCCTGGCGTCCTGGCGTCCAGACTTCTAACGTTCGTTGTCCCGCCAAACCTAGAGGTTACTTGAGAACTGGCCGCCTGTGCGACATCGGTCAAAAGTTTCCTCCGGTTGACGTACAGCAACTGGTGGACGAAAAAACACTTTAACCTCGCCTTTCCTATGGCGAGGGTGAGCGTCCTGGGAAATGCCAACAGGTACACTCGAGGGGACAACTGCTCGGTAGCTAAAGCCTCTTGCCTCCCTTCGTCTGTCGACTTTCCTTCTCACAGGGGTTGGTGAGCTTGGAAGAGGTCTAGGACTAGGAGCACAACAGGACCGAGCGGTCGCACCCTCCACTGCACTTGCACTAACAACATATTAACACTTGTATTTTTTGGATCTCTTATTGTCGATCACATATCATCCCTGTCTTCTGAGAGGGATTTTACCTGTTGGGCCAGGGTCTGAATGGCAGCCAACAAATCATTTAGTGTTGGGTCCTTACCTGTTTCAGTAGGGGGTTCAGAGACTACCACTACGGGAGAAGGATCAATAGGATAGTTAGCAAGGGGAAAAGAATTAACTATTCCCTGGTTAAATCAAGAAGAGTGAGACACAGTACTCTTGGCTCTTCTGAGCCGGTCTTCCATTCCCGTTTTCACACTCGATGAAGTCAGATATGTTATAAGAAAATCCAAAAGCGAACAAGCGAAAGCCAAGCCAAAGTGTACTTCACCAAAATAAGTTGCGAAAAAACACGGGCTACGAGCGAAATTCCATCGATGTTACCGACACAGCGGCAGGGAAGATCTGAGGAATAGTTGGAATGGTTCCAGGTACCTGGGTAGAGGGCGCACAGGTGGTTCACCTGACTACCGATCGGCGATTGCCGCGAGTTTTGAAATTCTGCCGTGACGTCAGGGACTTACGCTATATATATAACTACCAGGTAAGTTAGATGTTTAAAATTACTAGCACCATTACATAACCCCATCCCATCAGTTCAATATCCATTCTACCACTTGTGACTTTTGTTAGCAACAAACCTTCACAGGGAATCAGCAAAATCTTGAAATCAACGAACCATCATAAACTGAATTATCTGTGGTGCATCACTATACTGTAATAAAAAATAATGTGTAAAAAAGCCATAATAATGTAATTGATAAACTGTATTTTTTTATATCTTGAAAAATACAGTTTATCAGTTACATTATTGTGGCTTTTTTACTCATTATAAACTGAACTGAATTGAATTACAGTAATATCAATCAAGCACCAGGCCTTGGAGACCATGATGATGTTATGCTGATTATACAATGGATTAGTATGGTCAGAATTATTGGTTGGTACGTTATATTAGACGAATATTTATTTGTTGGAGGAAGCAGATTATACGTTCTATGGAGAAGTGTTCTATTTCAGTGAGAATATCATGAAGGCAAGGTGGATGAGGAAGAGAGATTAGGCTGGTAAAAGATGTTGCTTGTGACTGTGTACTGGGGGCAGGAAAGGAATATATGGGATATGGAAAAAGGGACACGACAAGTTGGACACAAGGCTGGAGGGGATCCATTCATCAGGTGGGAGTGTCTCATGGGTTTAACCATGGTAGTATGGTAGATTTAACTGTGCGGAGCTTGTTGTTTGAGATACTGGACCAGAAAGACTTCCAGCAATTTATTAAGTAGTTATGGAAAAATGGGAAGTAATCTCAATATGGGATGGTTCTGAAATGTGGGCATCCCGACAAAGCTGCAGAGCGGGCCAGAGAGTCCTCTTGCTCATTGCCTATGATGCCCACATGGATCGGGGTCCAGCAGAAGTAGACTAGTTTTTTCTGAATTGAAACTGAAAGAGCCAATCTTGAATTTCATGAACTACAGGATGGATGCAGTCAAAGACTGGATGAGGGGAAAGAATTAGAAGAAGCTGTGAAAATAACAAAGGATGATGAGGGGTAGATTAGAAGCTGTTTTAGTGCAAACAAAATGGCATATAGTAGGTGGTAATAGTTAGAAATGTTTGGTGGGGAAGAGGACAGCAGCCCACTTTCCTTTAGGGGACTTGGAGCCATCTGTGTAAATCGGGGTGCAGGAATTATGTGTCAAAATGTGCTCAAGGAAATGAGAACTCAGAATAGGAAAGGAAGTATTAAGTTTTAATAAGTTGTGTGGTACAGATGGACAAACTGAGGGAGTGGGGATTAGCCAAGGTGGGAAAGTGTGGATGTAGAAAGGGAGGATTTCCAATTGTGGTGATGAAGAGTGAGAGAGAAGGGTTTTCATACGGATAGAGAAAGTGCAGGGTCGGTTGGGATTGTTAGTAAGTTTGGCAAGGAGGGGTTCAGGTATTGTTAGCTTCAGGGTAGAGAATTGGTGGAATCTGGCATAGTATCAATGAGAGTGGAGGGCACGTCGGCGGGTGAGCAATGTTAGTCCTGATTCAGCATCGAGGCTTTCTACTGGAGATGAATGGAAGGCTCCAAGGGCCAATCTTAGTCCTAAGTGGTGCACAGGGTCTAGAAGGCTGAGAAGAGGAGGAGAAGCTGAAGAGTGCACATGGCATCTGTAATCCGGGACAGATAGAATGAGGACTATGTGTAGGTGCAGAAGTGTTTTACAGTCAGTGCCCAAAGTAATGTGGGATAAAGTCTGAAGGAGGCAAAGACATTGGAGAGCAGTTTTTTTAATTGCTAGGATGTGTTCCTTCCAGGTAAGGCAGAAATAAAAAATTAAACCAAGGAATTTACCACTAGTACGGTACTGCATGGGTGAACTGTAAAGCAAAAGTGGTGGTGGAGATACTGTTTGGGACCGAGAGAAAAGAATAGGAAAAGTTTTATTGGTGGAAAAGAGGAATCCATGTCTAGCAGCCCATGAAGAGGCAGCTAGAACGACAGGTTGTATAAGTGAGTGGAGCTTAGGGATTGAAGAATCAGCAGCATAAATTGTGAGATCATCAACATAAAGGGAAGACCTAACTCCTGCTGCCAGGGATGCTATACCATTAATTACTGTAAGAAATAAGGTAGTGCTAAGAGTGCAGCCTTGGGGACTCCTTCATATTGAGTGAAAGGTAAAGAAATGAAGAGTTCATACATACACAGAAGGTTCAGTTGTTATGAAAAGATTTGATGAAAACTCCCATATTACCTTTTATATCATATTGAAGTAGTTGGTGTAAGGTGTGGTGTTTCCAGGTGGGATCGTATGCTTTTTCTAAGTCAAAGAAAACTGCAAGGACTGATTGTTTAGAAGCCAAGGCTGTTTGGATGTAAGACTGTTTGTGTGCAAGAGGGTCTGCTGTGCTCTTGCCTCATCTGTAGCCAAACTGAGATGAAGAAATTAGTTGTTTTGATTCTAAATGCCAAAATAGGCAAAAATTTATCATTTTTCTTAGTAATTTACATAAGCAGTTGGTTAGGGAAATAGGTCGATAGTCTTGGGGTGTACTTTCTGATTTATTTGGTTTTAGCAAGGGGAGGATGAGGGTTTCGTGCTACTGCTGGGGAAATTCACCTTTTGTCCATGTTCTATTCAATAATGATAGGAGAAGGGTTATGAAATTTGACGAAAGGTGTCGGAGCATTTGGTTGTGGATACCATCAGGGCCTTCACATGTGTTCTGACAAGATTCGAGTGCACAACTGAGTTCTGCAATGGAAAATGGAATACTGTACTGTATAGTTCCATGGAAGATAATGTCAAGCTCATTGGGTTCTTTTCTATTTTGAGCTTTATGTTTGTGAACTGGGAGGGAGACATTCTCCTGTACTAATGTGACTAAAATATTGGCCTAGTGTGCTGGCTATTTCTGTTGTGTCAGCAATAAAAATGTTAATTATGTTTAGTACTTGGCCTCTGTGAGGTGGGTGTTTTCCTGATATTTTATGTATACATCTCCAGACAGCTGAAATATGGGAGGAAGAAGTTAATGAGACACAGCATTTCCAACTTGTGATTTTGTGAGGCACTTATTTTGCATTGCATTAAGGCTGTGGCTCTTTTGAAAATTATCAAGACAGTGAGGTGTCCAGGAGAGTTTCTTTTTTGTTTGAAGGTACACCAAGCAGTGTGTTTTATGCATAGGGCTCTGGTGCAGTCTCTGTTCCACCAGGGTACACATTTTGGTGTGAAAGGTCGGGTGGTCCAGGGAATGGCTGTGAATGCAGCACTTAAAAGTGATGGTGAAGAGTGTAAGCATGTCAAGGATTGATGAAAAGGATGTAGGAGGTAGAGACATGTCTGAAAGCATGGAAAAAGAGTGCCACCCAGCTTTATCAAAGCAGCAGCATGGAGGATTAGGAAGTGAGACAGGAAGCAGGTGAAAGAAGGGTAAGGGAGTGGTCACTAGTTAAGAAGAGGTCTAACACTGACCAATGAAAGTCTAGTTGGAGAGCAGGAGAGCATAGTGATATATCTAGACAAGAAAAGGAATGTGTTTTTGTGTCAAAATGTGTCAGGTGTTCTGAGTTTAAAAATGATATTTTCATAATAAAATAAATTTTTGAACATACTTACCTGGTAGTTATATATATAGCTTAAGTCCCTGACGCGCGGCAGAATTTCAAAACTCGCGGCAATCGCCGATGGGTAGTCAGGTGTACCACTAGTGCGCCCTCTACCCAGGTACCTTGAACCATTCCAACTGTTCCTCAGATCTTCCATGCCCCTAGTCTCTAGAGGGGAGGAGGGTGGGAATTTAATCATATATAACTACCAGGTAAGTATGTTCAAAAATTTATTTTATTATGAAAATATCATTTTTAAACATCTGACTTACCTGGTAGTTATATATATAGCTGATTGACACCTTTGGTGGAGGGTCAGAGACAGCCAACATCTTTGGAATTTTGCTTAAGGGTTAATAAACCAACTTAAGGTTCTTACCTGGTTTAAGGAAGCTGACTTCAATGAACTCCCCCTCATTATGTCTGCTTTCCTTAAGAGGTCCAGCGATCCACTCAGGGGGCTGAAGACCTCTAGGAGCTGCCAACCGGTATACCAACCTCTATGTGACAGACAACCTATAATACCCTTGTTCCGGGCGCTGCCAAGGAACAAACTGATTACCTGACTAAAATCAATGATTGCGGAAGATTGCGTCCAATCTCCACAAACAACCATAAGATTACAACTATTCCAAGGCAAGAATCAAGGGCATCGAATTATGGGATTGCAAGGGTAGTCCCCTCTCCCACTACTGAGTTAGCTGCTATAAACGGTCCCAGTGTATAGCAGTCGTCATAAAGCGTTTGTACTTGCTTCAAGTAGTGTGAGGCAAACACTGACTTGCTTCTCCAGAAGGTAGAGTCCATGATACTTTGTAGGGACCTATTCTGTCTAAAGGCTACAGAGGTTGCAACCGCTCTGACCTCATGGGTTTTAACCTTTAGAAGCTTAAGGTCCGCTTCATTACATTCTGAATGCGCTTCCCTTATCAACTGTCTAATGAAAAAGGATAACGCATTCTTTGACATTGGTAGAGAGGGCTTCTTAACTGAACACCAAAGCGCCTCTGACCTGCCTCGTAAATTCTTCGTCCTTTGCAGGTACGCTCTCAGAGCTCTTACCGGACAGAGGACTCTCTCTAACTCCTCACCTGCGATCTCTGCCAGATTCATAATCTCGAAGGACTTGGGCCATGGTTGTGAAGGCCGTTCATTCTTAGCTAAAAACCCCAATTGTAGAGAGCAGATAGCTTTGCCGTTCCTAAAACCGACGGTTTTATTGAAGGCATGTACTTCACTGACTCTTTTAGCTGTCGCCAAGCAAACCAAAAATAGAGTCTTCATTGTGAGATCTTTAAATGAAATCTCTTGCAAAGGTTCAAACCTATCGGACATGAGGAACTTTAGGACCACGTCTAGGTTCCACGCTGGTGAGATCTGACTTTTCTCTTTGGTAGTCTCGAATGATCTGATAAGGTCTTGGAGATCCTTATTGGCAGACAAGTCCAAGTTTCTGTGTCTGAAGACCGCTGCCAACATGCTCCTGTATCCCTTAATAGTAGAGACTGAAAAGTTACGTCTCCTCTTAAGGTAAAGAAGAAAATCCGCTATCTGGGTCACAGAGGTACTGGACGAGGACACGGAGTTGTTTTTACACCAACCTCTAAAAATATCCCACTTGGATTGGTATACCCTGATGGTAGATGACCTCCTAGCTCTTGCGATCGCTCTAGCTGCCTCCTTCGAAAATCCTCTAGCTCTTGCGAGTTTTTCGATAGTCTGAAGGCAGTTAGCTGTAGACCTTGGAGGTTTTGGTGATACCTTTCCAAGTGGGGTTGTTTGAGTAGATCTGGCCTTAGGGGCAGACTTATCGGCGTGTCCACCATCCATTCCCGCACCTCTGTGAACCATTCTCTTGTTGGCCAAAAGGGGACCACTAGAGTCATCCTGGCGCTCTCGTGGGACACGAACTTCTGAATGACTCTGTTTATGATCTTGAAGGGGGGAAAGGCGTAAACGTCCAGGTTGGACCAATTTAAAAGGAACTCATCTATGTGCATTGCCTCGGGGTCTGGCACAGGAGAGCAGTACGTCTCCATCCTCTTCGTTTGAGCTGTGGCGAAGAGGTCTATGCATGGACGACCCCAAATCCGCCACAATTCTCTGCAGACATCTTGGTGAAGAGTCCATTCTGTTGCCAGGACTTGACCTTTCCTGCTCAGACTGTCTGCCCTCACATTTCTTTCCCCCTGAATGAAACGTGTCAACAATGTCACATTTTTCTCCTTGGCCCAGATAAGGAGTTGCCTCGACGTTTCGTACAGTGACCTGGAGTGGGTTCCTCCTTGTTTGTTGATGTAGGCCAACGCCGTCGTGTTGTCGGAGTTGACCTGTACGACCTTGTCTTGGACTGAGTGTTGTAACTCTTTGAGGGCTAAAAATATTGCAGTCAGCTCCTTTTGATTTATGTGGAGCTTCTCTTGCTCTCTGGTCCAGAATCCTGATACTTCCAACTTTCCCAATGTTGCTCCCCACCCCGAGTCCGACGCGTCGGAGAACAACACTAGGTCTGGGTTCTTCTGTTTTAATGAAAGGCCCTCCTGAAGCTTGACTGGGTCGTTCCACCACTGAAGGCACTGTTTCATCGCCTCTGAAATGGGGATACACTCTTTCTCTAGCCCGTCTTCTCTGCTCCAATACCGATTGAGGTGGAATTGGAGTGGGCGAAGGTTTAGTCTTCCTAAGGAAACGAACTGTTCTAGCGAGGAAAGGGTCCCTAGCAGGCTCATCCATTCCCTCGCCGAGCACATCCGTTTCCCCAGAAAGTCCTTTAATTTTACTAAGGTCTGTTCCATCCTTGATGGTGACGGAAAAACCCGAAAATCCCGAGACTGAATCCTCATCCCTAGATACAGGATCTCTTGAGATGGGGTCAGATGTGACTTCTGCCTGTTTACCAGAAGTCCTAGTTCCTCTGATAAACAGACTGTCGTTTGAAGATCCTCCAGACAGCGATTGAAGGAAGGAGCTCTGAGAAGCCAGTCGTCCAGATACAGAGAGGCCCTGATGCCTCTCGTGTGCAGCATTCCCGCTACATTCGACATCAGTCTGGTGAATATTTGGGGCGCCGTGTTTAGGCCGAAGCAAAGAGCCCGAAACTGGAATACCTGTTCCCTGAAGACGAATCTCAGGTATTTCTTGAAGCCCGGGTGGATAGGAATGTGGAGATATGCGTCCTGAAGGTCCAAGGAAACCATCCAGTCGTGTTGTCTGACTGCCGCTAACACTGATTTTGTTGTTTCCATGGAAAACTTCGTCTTTTGTACAAAGGCGTTGAGGGCACTCACATCCAGTACTGGTCTCCAACCCCCCGAGCTCTTGGGAACCAGGAAAAGGCGGTTGTAGAATCCTGGCGAATCCAGATTTTGTATTTTCTCTATTGCGTTTTTCTGCAATAATAACGAAACTTGCTGTCGAATCGCCTGTGCCTTGGACTCGTCTCTGTATCTGGGAGACAGATCTATTGGTTTGTCTGCCAACGGGGGCTTTCTTAGGAAAGGGATTTTGTATCCATCCTTGAGTAGTTGAATGGACCAAGGATCCGCTCCTCTTTTCTCCCATACCTGCCAGAAGTTTAACAGCCTGGCACCTACCGCTGCCTGAAGGGGGGGAACGTCAAGTCCTGTTTCTTCCCTGTCTAGAGGCACTCCTTGCTGCAGATCTTCTACCCGCCCTCGAGGAACCTCTACCTGAGGGCCGACCACGAAAGGGCTGAGATCCCTGAAGCACAGAAGCCTCAGCCTTACTCTTTTTAGTCATGAAAGTCGTTGGTAAGACTTTCTTTGCTGTCTTCGATATAAGATCTTGTGTGGTTTTCTGAGCTAAGGAGGTAGAAATCTCTTTAACCAAGTCTTGAGGGAAGAGGTGAGAGGAAAAAGGGGCGTAAATTAATTCCGCTTTTTGACTGGATGTGACCCCATTAGCTAGGAAAGAGCAAAGATGGGTCCTTTTCTTCAAGATTCCTGCTGAGAAAAGCGCCGCTAATTCGCTGGCACCGTCTCTGATTCCTTTATCCATACACGACATAAGATGTACAAATTCTTCTTTGTCGGTCGTGCTGAATAATCCCATCTTTCTTCCTAACGCTCCCAGGGTCCAGTCCAGAAAGTTAAAGACCTCGAAGGCCCTAAAAATTCCTTTGAGGAGGTGGTCCAACTCTGATGTTGACCAACAAAACTTCGTTCTCCCCATGGCCACTCGGCGAGATGAATCAACAAGATTCGAGAAGTCTCCTCGGGAAGAGGCAGGTATTCCAAGGCCGAACGATTCTCCCGTTTGATACCAAACGCTCGATCTTGAAGCTAGTTTGGCTGGAGGAAAAGCAAAGGCTGTCTTTCCTTGTTCTTTCTTTGAAAGCATCCATTCATTCATCATTTTGAGAGCTCTCTTGGACGAGCGGGACAAAACCATCTTCATAAAAGCTGACTCCTTAGGCGCCTTCCCAAGAGTAAATTCTGAAGGTGGGGAACGAGGAGCCGTCGGAATAAAGTTTTCAGGGAAAACCTCCGCAAAAAGTTTCATAAGTTTTTTGAAGTCTGATGAAAGTTGAAGGCCTTTACTATCTTCTTCTTCCGAAACTTGTTCGATCAGATCCACAGGAGACTGAGGGATATCATCAATCTCTTCTTCTGATTGACCAAAAACCAAAGAAGCGACTTCTTTCAAAGTATCACCTTGACGCTCGGCGTCCTGGTGTCCAGTCTCGTGACGTCTGGTGTCTTCGTGACGCCTGGCGTCCTGGCGTCCAGATTCTTGACGTCTGGCGTCCTGGCGACCAAGATCTTGACGCCTGGCGTCCTGGCGTCCATCCTCTTGAGCTACTCGGGCGTCCTGGCGTCCAGACTTCTGACAATCATTGTTCCGTCCAACCTTAAGGTCGCTTGAGAACTGGCCGCCTGTGCGACATCTGTCAAAAGCTTCCTCAGGCTGACGTAAAATGATTGAGGTTTCTTGAATAGGCGAAACATTTTCACGTTCGCTGTCCCGCCGCACCCTGAAGTCACTTGAGAGCTGGCCGCCTGTGCGACATCGGTCAAAAGTTTCCTCAGGGCGACGTACAGCCATCGGTGGACAAACGTCTGCATCCGTCTTATCTGCAGGCTGAAAGACTTGCATCAGGGAAGAGAGTTTCCGTTGCATGTCCTGAATTAGACTGATCTGCGGAGCTACCTGTTGCTGGGGATCGACATGGGGAGCCGCAATATCAACTACTAATTCATTTTCATCGATGCGACGTTGGAAATGAAGTTTCGGCGACGCCTCCGGTCTTATTTCGTCATCAGCGGAAGCAGACGGCCGCCCGTGCGACAACATACGTCTGCTTTTCACTGGAGAGCAATTGTCCGAACTAAGAGGGGAACGCTCTGGGCTGCTCCAGTGACTACATCCCGGAGTAGGAAGTGTCAAATCCCGACGCCGCTCCACCGAAGGAAGTTTCCTTTTGAGGGGTCTCGATAAGGTCGTATGACGCCAGTCCCTTCTAGTAACAGCGTCCTCCGACGAGGATGAAAACACTTTAACCTCGCCTTTCCTATGGCGAGGGTGAGCGTCCTGGGAAGCGTCAACAGGTACGCTCGAGGGGACGACTGCTCGGTAGCTAAAGCCTCTCGCCTCCCTTCGTCTGTCGACATTCCTTCTCACAGGGGTTGGTGAGCTTGGAAGAGGTCTAGGACTAGGAGCACGACAGGACCGAGCAACCGCACCCTCCACAACACTTGCACTCTTATTTTTCTCATTAGCACTTGAATGTTTCAGATCTCTGACATTCGACCATAAATCCTCTCTGTCTCTTGCGAGGGATTCTACCTTTTGTCCAAGGGTTTGAATGGCCGTCATCATGTCCTTGAAGGTTGGTTCCTTATCAGTATCAGTGGGGGGTTCTGGGACTACCACTACTGGGGAATGAATAATAGGATTGATATGAGGAGAATCTTCAATTCCCTGACTATCTCTAGAAGAGCGAGATTTACTACTCCCGGCTCTTCTGATCCTATCCCTTTCAAGCTTAGAAACATATCGGTAGTAATCCATCCACTCTCTTTCTGATAAACCAAAACATTCATCACATCTATCCTTTAACTCGCAATTTTTCCCTCTGCATTTTACACAAATAGAGTGGGGATCCAACGCGGCTTTAGCAAGCCGGGTTTTACACCCCCTCACACACATTCTCACACTCGAAGCAGAGTCAGACATCTTGGAAAGTGAAAAAATCGTAAGAAAAATCCAAAGCGAGCAAAGGTCAAAATCAACAATATCTAACAAATCCAGAAAATCCAAATCAAATCCAAAAAACGAGCGAAAGCCAAAGCCAAAGTGTACTTCACCAAAACTCTGTGAAAATCACGGGCCAAACGAGCAAAATTCTTAACGATGCAACCGGTATGGCGGCAGGGAAGATCTGAGGAACAGTTGGAATGGTTCAAGGTACCTGGGTAGAGGGCGCACTAGTGGTACACCTGACTACCCATCGGCGATTGCCGCGAGTTTTGAAATTCTGCCGCGCGTCAGGGACTTAAGCTATATATATAACTACCAGGTAAGTCAGATGTTTAAAACTATCATTTCATTACTACATATGAAACGCTTGAATTTATGTTACCTACTAAAACTAATGAACCTTAGAAAAAAGCAGTTTTTCATCATATGTATGTCATGTTTTATATGAGTTTTGAATAAATCATACATTTATATTTGCAATACCATTTTCATAAGGTTTTGTTCTTTACAAATAGCTGTGCTATTTGGTGCAATATACTTGACACAGGTGGGGATGTCAGTTGATGAAAGGTAAAGATGACAGGAAATAAAAGGAATATGCTAGGTAGTGTTTGCCAGAGAGAGAGAGAGAGAGAGAGAGAGAGAGAGAGAGAGAGAGAGAGAGAGAGAGAGAGAGAGAGAGAGAGAGAGAGAGAGCGCATCATTTTCTATCGATATTGTACTTTTCATCAATACATAACTGTCTGAAGTGTTTCTATCCTCAGTAAAATACATAACTGCCACATTAACAATCATGTTTCAAGGGGTAGAAATGATATTTTAATGATAAAATAAAGTTTGTTCATACTTACCTGGCAGATATATATACAGCTGTATTTCTCCGAAATCCGACAGAATTTCAAAACTTGCGGCACACGCAGAGTGGCCAGGTGGTTAGTACTCATTCCCGCCGCTGGGTGGCGGGAATCGGGAACCATTCCCATTTTCTATTCAGATTTTCTAGTGCCACTGTCTCCTGAGGGGAGGTGGGTGGGCACTATAATTATATATATCTGCCAGGTAAGTATGAACAAACTTTATTTTATCATTAAAATATCATTTTGTTCATGAAACTTACCTGTCAGATATATATACAGCTGAATCCCACCATTGGAGGTGGGTAGAGACAGAATAGGATTTAGGAAACAAATAGATGTAGGCGATTGACGCCTTGGTTCCTTACCTGTTAGCATAGCTGACTTCGAGGTTACTGTCACCCAAGCCTGCTTCTGCTTTACTAGATTCTCCAGCAAGGTAGGGACCTATAAAGCTGGTGAGATCTAGATGACCTGTCCACGGGGGCGAGACCACAATGGGACTAGATCATATGACCATACTGAGAGGGAAAAGAGCAACAACCAACCACCTGACCGAGCCTAACTAAGCAATTGAACCTAATATAGGCTAAAGATTGGGACGTCCACATCGGTGGCCACCCAACAACCGAGAATACAAAAACCAAGATTAAAAAATACCACCTAACCCCTAAAGGATAGGATGAGTATTGCCCTCTTCTCCCAACATTGTGTCTGCGGAAACGTATGGTCCCAGCGAAGAACAGTCCTCAAAAGTTGACTTCACATCTCGTAAGTAATGCGAAGCGAAAACTGAATTACTCCGCCAGAAGGTGGTACCCAGAAGATCGTTAAGAGACATATTCTTCTGGAAAGCCACCGAAGTCGCGATGGCTCTCACTTCGTGAGCTTTCACTTTAAGAAGTCTCATGTCCTCTTCTTGGCAGGAAGAATGAGCCTCTTTGATGGTACTTCTTAAAAAGAATGACAGAGCATTCTTGGACATAGGTAAGTCAGGTCTTCTAACCGAACACCACAGATTGTCCGACGGGCCTCGGCTTTCTTTCGTCCTGGCTAAGTAGAATTTGAGAGCCCTGACAGGGCACAAGACTCTCTCTGATTCTTGTCCAAGAATCTCCGTCAAACCTTTGATTTCAAACGTCTTGGGCCACGGGTTTGAAGGATTTTCATTTTTGGCAAGAAAAAATGGACTTAGGGAGCAAACGGCATTAGGACCCCTAAAGCCAATGTGCTTGCTAATAGCCTGAACTTCACTAACCCTCTTCGCCGTCGCCAGAGAGGTTAGGAAAATTGCCTTTCTAGTCACGTTCTTGAGAGAAGCAGAAGACATAGGTTCAAAAGGACTTGACATAAGAAATTTTAGGACCACATCTAGGTTCCAAGGAGGAGTCATGGGCCTAGGAACCTTAACAGTTTCAAAAGATCTCAAGAGATCGTGGAGATCCTTGTTGTCGGCTAAGTCAAGGCCCCTGTGTCGGAAGACTGCCGACAGCATACTTTTATAGCCTTTAATGGTAGAGACTGCCAGTTTTTCTTTCTCCCTGAGATGTAGAAGGAAGTCCGCTATTTGGGGCACAGAGGTCGTGGTCGAGGAAATCCCGCTGCTCTTGCACCATCTCCTAAAATTGGCCCACTTCGATTGATAGACTGAAATAGAAGAGGGTCGTCTGGCACTGGCGATAGCCTTTGCCACTGCTCTCGAAAACCCCCTCGCTCTTGCCAACTTCGAGATAGTCTGAATGCAGTTAGACTCAGAGCGGGGAGGTTTTTGTGGAATCTTAGGAAATGGGGCTGCCTGAGAAGATCTACTCTCAGGGGGAGTGTCCTTGGGAAGTCCACAAGGAAGGTCATGACCTCTGTGAACCAATCCGCTGCTGGCCAAAAGGGGGCTATTAAAGTCATCCTTGTTCCTTCCGACGCTGAGAATTTCCTGATCACTTCTCCCAGGATCTTGAAGGGAGGAAAAGCGTAAAGATTTAGGCCTTTCCAGTCCCAGAGGAGGGCATCTACTGCTAAGGCTCCCGGATCTAAGACAGGGGAGCAATAAAGAGGAAGCCTCTTTGTTCTGGACGTCGCAAAGAGGTCTACTAGGGGACGTCCCCATAACTTCCACAGATCCAGACACACCTCCTCGTGAAGGGTCCATTCTGTCGGCAGAAGTTGATGCTGCCGACTGAGAAGGTCCGCACGGATATTCTCTACGCCCGCGATGAACCTTGTGAGAATCGTGATCCCCCGAGCATGAGTCCAAAGCAGGATCTCCTTTGCCAAGTTGAACAGGGAACGGGAGCGAGTACCCCCCTGCTTCTTGAGGTAAGCTAAGGCTGTGGTGTTGTCGGAATTCACCTGAACAACTCGGCCTGACACACGATCCTCGAAGAATTGGAGGGCTAGATGGATAGCTCCTAATTCTTTGAGATTGATGTGCCAGGACACCTGTTCCCCTCTCCAGGTGCCTGACACTTCTTCCCCTCCTAGTGTTGCTCCCCATCCTTCCCTGGACGCGTCGGAAAACAACACTAGGTCGGGGCTCTGAAGACGTAGGGAAACGCCTCCTGCCAGTAACAAGGGGTCGAGCCACCACCTCAGGTGAGTCTTGACAGACGGAAAGATCTTCAAGGTCTCTTCCAGGTCCTCCTTGTTCATCCAGTTCTCCGCTAGGAAAAACTGGAGCGGCCTGAGATGAAGTCTTCCCAGGGAAACAAACTTCTCCAGCGAGGAAATGGTCCCCAGCAAACTCATCCATTCCCTCACCGAGCATGTTTCCTTCCCCAGGAGAGACGAAACTTTTTCCAAGCAATGTTGTTGACGTTCTAGGGATGGATACGCTCGAAAAGCCACTGAATCCATCTGAATCCCCAGATAGACGATGGACTGAGTCGGGATCAGATGGGACTTTTCTTTGTTGACTAGAAGTCCCAGGGACTTCGTCAACTCCAATGTCGAAATTAGGTCCTCCAGACACTGAGCTTGGGAAGAAGCTCGAATGAGCCAATCGTCCAGGTAAAGCGAAACGCGGATCCCCGCCAAGTGAAGCCACCTCGCCACATTTCTCATGATCACTGTGAAAACCATGGGAGCTGTGCTGAGACCAAAGCAAAGAGCTCGGAATTGGAAGACTCTTCCCCCCAGTACAAACCTCAGGTACTGTCTTGACTGAGGATGTATGGGAACGTGGAAGTAAGCATCTTGTAAGTCCAGAGAGACCATCCAATCTCCTGGTCTTAGCGCTCCGAGAACAGATTGTGACGTTTCCATCCTGAACTTCTCTTTGACAATGAAGCGGTTCAGCCTGCTTACGTCCAGAACAGGTCTCCACCCACCCGACTGTTTCGGGACTAAGAACAGTCGGTTGTAGAACCCTGGAGAGGATAGATCCTGAACTGGCTCCACAGCTCTTTTTACGAGCATCTGCTCCAAAAGATCTAAAAGGATCTGTTGTTTTTCCCAATGGTAGGAGGGCGACAGATCCTTGGGTGACGTACAAAGGGGTGGCGAATCGAGAAAGGGGATCTTGTAGCCTTTCTCTAGAACTTCGACGGACCAAGAGTCCGCTCCTTTCGCTCTCCAGGCTCCCGCAAATGAAAGTAGCCTGGCTCCCACAGGTGTCTGGAGGAGATGATGATCACTTTTTGCCCCTGGGCTTCGATGGGGCTGCTCCTCTGGAATAACCTCTCCCTCGTGGAGTCGATTTCGAGGAAGAAGCTCCTCCACGAAAGGGCTGTTTCTTCTTGGAGGAAAGAACCGACGAAGACGTAGAAGGGACTGAAGGACGTCTAGACGAATGGGCCAATAGGTCCTGCGTTGCCTTCTCCTTAAGACTGGAAGCAAGATCTTTGATTAAAGGCTGGGGGAAGAGATGGCTCGACAAAGGGGCAAACAATAATTCAGCCCTTTGTGACGGCGAAACTGACTTGGAGGTGAAATTGCAGTACAAGGCCCTCTTCTTCAAAAGGCCTGTACAAAAATGGGAGGCCAGTTCCTCAGAGCCATCCCTGACGGCCTTATCCATGCAATTCAAAACACTGGATAGCTCCCCCAGGCTGATCGAGTCGGGGCTTCTAAGCTTGAGATCTAAAGCACCCAAGCACCAGTCTAAGAAGTTGAAAACTTCCATAGAACGGAAGAGTCCCTTCAGATGATGGTCGGTCTCGGACATAGTCCACGAAACCTTAGCAGTCGACAGCAGGGACCTCCTGGAAGAGTCGACAAGGCTGGCGAAGTCTCCTTGAGACGAAGAAGGAACACGAGAACCGACGTCCTCACCTGTCTCATACCACATGCCCGCCTTACCGCAAAGCTTAGAAGGAGGAAGGGCAAAAGAAGTCTTGCCTTGCGTCTTCCGTTCCTCCATCCAGGCGTTAACCTTCTTGAAGGCCTTCTTCGTAGCCAGTGAAGAAGTCATCTTCACAAACCCCGGCGTTCTCCTCGCTTTGGAAGAGGCAAGCTGCGAAGGAGGAGAGAGAGGAGCCGAGGGTTTAAACTTATCGCCGAATAAGTCCTTAAGAAGGCCGGTTAACACCTGGTAGTCGGAAGACGAGGAAGCAGAAGGTTGATCAAAACCCGCAGGCTCAGAATCGCCAGAGACTTCTCCTTCATGAAAGGGCGAACCACGAGAATCACAAACAGCTTTCGGGGAACGAAGGCCTTGAGGTCCGATACGGAAGAGGGATCTACTTTTCCCTGCAGGATCAGAATGCTCTGGAGCGTCCCGGCGAGCGACTAAAGAGGCGTCCTGGCGAGCGTCCTGGCGAGCGTCCTGGCGAGCGTCCTGAAGAGCATCCGATTGGGAGCCCAACCTAGCGTCATGCTGAGCGTCCTGCCGAACGTCCTGTGCAGCAGCGAGAGAAGCGTCCTGACGAGCAGCTAATGAAGAGTCCTGGATAGCTGCTTGCGAGGCGTCGTGATGATGACGAGAGTCACGAAAAGGAACTCGTGAGCTGTGAGGACGACAGGGCGAAGAAGCAGGAGATGGAGACGAAGAAAAAGGAGCAGGAGACGGGGACTTCCTGGACTTCTTAATGGGAAGCCTCAAGTCCTTGCGACGACGTGGTTCTGATTCCTTCTCGGCCAGAAGAGAGGCCAACTGACGCTGCATATCTCGTAAGATACTCTTGGAAGGAGAGGTCTCATATCCAGGAGGAGAGGAGAGCCTACGGGAAGAAGAGGGGCGAGGGGACGCCTTCTTCTTCCTCACAGGAGCAAGAACAGCTCTCTCCTTAGAGCGACTGGGGCGCTCGCAAACGTCCTCCTCTGACGACGTACGTGTCCTCTTCTGTGGCGGGAAAGCTTCAAAATCCCGCACAGACGGAGAAAACTGACGTGAAGCGTCATCTCTAAAGCTCCTCTTCAGTGGGCGAGAGTCCTTGCGAGAATTCCAACCCCTACGAGGGGAGGACGCCTCGGAGGACGAAAAGCAGTCCTTAAGGATACGAGCCGAAGCACGATCCTTAGCAGCCTGGGAAGTGACAACAGGAACTGCCGAAGGGACGTCAGATCGGTGGGAAGCCCCCGTAACCCTCTTACGGCTTTCGACATGCCTTCTCCCTGAGTCCTGGGAGTCTGACAGAGGTCCAGGCCTAGAAGCATTATGGGGCCGATCTGACGCCCCCTCCACGACACTAGGGGGAACACTACACTGCACAGCACTTTGAAGCGAAGACACTTTGTTTTCTAGAGCACGGATGGTGTTCATGATCTCCGTCAGGGCCAAACCCCCCGCAGACACAACCTCAGGGCCCGAAGGCAAAACCACAGGGACAGGTACAACAATGTCTACATTGGGGTTATCAGGTGAAGAAATAGAACCCTGACTCTTACACACACTCCTGGAGGAAGACCTCCTGATCCTGTCACGCTCTAACTTACGAACATAGGAATCATACAATTTCCAGCTCGCATCAGACAAAGGCTCACACTCTTTGCAGCGATCATTGATCAAACATACATGCCCCCTACACCTCATGCAAACCGAGTGAGGGTCTACCGAAGCCTTCGGTAGCCTCACCTTGCACTCACTCACACAACATACTCGAAAGCTAGCAGAACTAGTACCAGACATCATTCAAGAGCAGTCAAAAGCAAAATCATAAACAGTCCACAAAAAGCGTATGCCAATCCACAAGCCAAAGTCAAAAACCAAAAGTCAATAGAATACTCAAGTGGAAAACTATGCAAGTTAACGAAATCCAGAGGCGGAGGTACTGTAAACAGATGTTAACAGTACCGGCGACAGAGAAAATCTGAATAGAAAATGGGAATGGTTCCCGATTCCCGCCACCCAGCGGCGGGAATGAGTACTAACCACCTGGCCACTCTGCGTGTGCCGCAAGTTTTGAAATTCTGTCGGATTTCGGAGAAATACAGCTGTATATATATCTGACAGGTAAGTTTCATGAACAAAACAATAATTAAAGGATTTTGACAAAGGAAAAATCTATTTCTGGGGAGGGTCCCGTGTTACCCGGTGAAAAAGTCCATTCAGCACTTATCTCTAGGTAATTCCGTTGCTAGATACCAGAGAAAAGCTAAATGTAAAGCTGGGGTTACTACCCCCAGAGCGAGCTCCAAGAAATGGAGTCGTGTATGGTAAAGGGTGAGATTGTCACAATCACGGGACCCTGCCCTATAAAGATTCCCAAAGACAAAAGTCCCAACGAGAGAGGTGCCGATACAAGCCCATGCACTACTCGCGGACTGTACACAAGGCAATACTAGCCGCATTCCATGATAGCACCCACCCCACTAGAATGATGTTTACCATGGGAGGGAGAGAATGAAAAACAGGGGTGGGTCACCGGGTGACACGGGCCCCTCCCCAGAAATAGATTTTTCCTTTGTCAAAATCCTTTTTCTGGATCGGGGTCCCGTGTCACCCGGTGAAATAATAACAGAGAAATAAATATCATTCTTATAGTATTAAAGACAATGAACTGCTTGTAAGGGAATAACTTAGGCAGTGAAGGGGAAAGTGACCAAGAATCAGAAAGGGAATCAGAGAGGGACAACGTTCCTTGCCGCCACTGTAGGGAATTTAAGAGCTGCTAAAGATTTCAAATAGAGATGTTGAAAACTAGGGGAGAATTCCACCCTGAACATTTGGTAAGGTCCTCGAAATTCATGTAATGAAAATAATTAATGTAAGTGGCCACTGCTCTAATATCATGAGCATTGGAATTAATCCTGAAAAGGCTTGTATTAAGAAAATACAAAACTTGCTGCCTAATAGCAGACACAACGACAGTGACAGTACAATTACGAATGCATTAGGCAATGGTAAATTTTTAGTCAATTTAACTGATGTCATTTTCCATAAATATTCTAGTTTTGGCTGTTATACTGATGTGTGAAGTTTTTCTTGCTCACATTGCATTGCATTCTATAAAAAAATAAACAATGCATTGGTTGTTTAAGGTAAAGCTCTGCATAAAACAAGACATCTTGCACTACATTCTGAATAATTTTAAATTCTAAATGATTAAGTTTTTACTAATTTTAGGTCATTTAAATCTCAGAATTAAAAGATGTGTGTGTAATAAAGGTATATATGATGGTGATGCTCTACAATGTAGATATAAATCTGACTATTTTAAGATAACTTATTTTCACTCTATGAGAGTCCAATGACATCATGCAATTCTAACCCCTGAGATGATGATGATTTCAACTGATGTTATCCGTAATCCATAAAGAATATTTTAACAAAATTAGCCATAAACAATGTAAGTGGCCACTGCTCTAATATCATGAGCATTGGAATTAATCCTGAAAAGGCTTGTATTAAGAAAATACAAAACTTGCTGCCTAATAGCAGACACAACGACAGTGACAGTACAATTACGAATGCATTAGGCAATGGTAAATTTTTAGTCAATTTAACTGATGTCATTTTCCATAAATATTCTAGTTTTGGCTGTTATACTGATGTGTGAAGTTTTTCTTGCTCACATTGCATTGCATTCTATAAAAAAATAAACAATGCATTGGTTGTTTAAGGTAAAGCTCTGCATAAAACAAGACATCTTGCACTACATTCTGAATAATTTTAAATTCTAAATGATTAAGTTTTTACTAATTTTAGGTCATTTAAATCTCAGAATTAAAAGATGTGTGTGTAATAAAGGTATATATGATGGTGATGCTCTACAATGTAGATATAAATCTGACTATTTTAAGATAACTTATTTTCACTCTATGAGAGTCCAATGACATCATGCAATTCTAACCCCTGAGATGATGATGATTTCAACTGATGTTATCCGTAATCCATAAAGAATATTTTAACAAAATTAGCCATAAACATTTTGATGCCAAGCAGTATTAGGATGACATCTGAATAAATTAGGGGAATGTTTTAGCTCTTAACTCTCTCGCTAAGTAAGGGCTATTCAAAGGGACTTATCATTAAATCAGGTCCAAACTGAATATCTAAAAACTACTGGCTATGTTTCCTTGTTTTTAGTTACACATTTTAAATGCACCAACTGACATAAATAAGCCTTTTGGCTATAAAATCAGATTACAAAATGAAGAACAATTGTATGCACCCTTTTGCCTATCTTGTATTTTTTGTTGCCCTGCTTTTACTGTAAACTCTTACTTTCATCACCTGCTATTGTAAAGGCTGCCAAATGTGTTGCAATTGTATTAGGTGAAGCTGAGCTCAGTGAAGGCCTTAGGACACTACCTAATCTTATTTCCTGGTCCTTAAATGTTTGAATATTTCTGGCAACCATACCCTTTACTCATGGTAATGTATACTTTGCAAATAGTTAAGTGTTAGTAAATTACTTTACTTATGGTGCTCTATTCTTACTATGCTAATGTTATTTTTCTCTTCTAATTATTACTCTTTTATTGTTCTTCATACTGTCCCTTATAGTTCTGTTTTATAGCTGCTTTATGTTCTTTCATTTTCACTTCCAAACTTACTGTGTGTGTGTGTGTGTGTGTGTGTGTGTGTGTGTGACAAACTTACAACATGATGAGCACTAAGAATATATAGTACAGAAGAAGCTATCAATGGGAATCAGTTTTTATGATAGAGGTCAAGTGTGGCAGTACATGAATGCTGGAACTATCTGCATATAGGAACAAAGCCCCAAGATCTCCAATGCTCTTACACAGCTGAGTCTGACAGTTCGTTCCTAATTCCAAGTGTAGTTCCAAATATCAACCACATAGATTTAAAACTTCAGAATGTGACAACATGCTAGAGAGGTTATGTGTTAACTTCATTCCTCTAATATCCTGCTGTAAAACAAGCAGGAGGTCATCCATACACATAACACCAATGTCTCTGTTCTTAATAAAAAATAAAGGATTGGTTGTTCCAATATTCATTCACACTGCTCTACCAAATGCAAGAACCTCTTCATTGTATCTATTTTAAAGGAATGGAACTGAAGGGCAGGGCAGTGACGAAGAACCATCTATGGCTGAAGCTTCGTTATTCATTATTCAAAATAAAACCAAGATGGAAGGAAGGATGACAGTGGCAATCTGTGGTGCATGACTGAATTTCAGATACAATTATCTGTTTGTCAAGGCTACAGACTCAGATCCAAGAAGTGTTCCCATAAGAGACGATTCATCCTATAACACTAGGGAGACATACTTGGAAAATGTGGCCAATGACTCTGGCCAGATGCTGCTCCTATAATTAAATTGATCCTGGCTTTCTCTCTTCTGGATGCTACGTACTGTCCAAACACGACAAATTTTTAAAATAATTTGTATTTTTCCTAACATACAAACCTGAGGTCTTTACATATGGGATTAACTTTCAGCAAGTTGGAAATCCGGCTGTTAAACTTTTGCAAGGTGGTTATGATTCAAAAAGGTTTGGATGAACCCCCAGTGTCAGAGACTATATAGCTAAGAATAACCATATGGTTTGCTCATAGTCAGTCCCTCTCTCTCCCCTTGCTAGAGAGAAGGAAGGATTTGCATCTTCTAATCCAAATAGAGCTAGATTATAGACAGGATACTCAGTCATCTAGATCACCTGCATGCATGCCAGTCCAGCATGTGATGGCTTGTTCACTGTTCCTCTGCCCACAGGGAGAGGGAGGAAGACAGGAGAAAGGGAGGAGGCGAGTCCCACACGCACCTTCTTGCAGCTGCACACCTTAGGCGAGATGCAATGTGTCCCTCAAGAGCAAGACCTACGGGCAATGTCCCAGGGTAAAAGGAGATGAATATGATCTACACGATTACATTCCATCCTAGTACTTGACCGACAGGTTCTTCCTGAATGCAATGGACAGACCGATGCCGCTGGTCTTGAAAGATCTGGTCCGAAATGTACTGATGTCCAACAAGAAGTTGCAAGGTGTGCTCATTTGGTCATCTCACTAGTCAGAGAAATTTGGACACCTTTTCTCAACCAACTCGAAGGTAACAAACAAGTCGTTGGCATTGGGTTGAAAGTCCAGTCTTTACGGAGGCAACATAGACGTCATACTGTCATTGGCACCACAGGACCATAGAAGAGGAATGATCCATCTCACTGATCACTTTCGAAACGTAG
Source organism: Macrobrachium rosenbergii (assembly GCA_039081455.1). NCBI lineage: Eukaryota > Metazoa > Arthropoda > Malacostraca > Decapoda > Palaemonidae > Macrobrachium > Macrobrachium rosenbergii. The sequence goes on from JANJGK010000005.1 coordinate 64,671,909, forward strand.
AATGACGAAAGGCGTAAGCTTCCATACGTAAATGGGTACCAAAGATGTCTTACTTTATTCAAAGGTGAGAGAAGACAGAATAGAACAGCGCCAACTTCAGCAAGTCGAGAAAGAAGGACTGTGATCAAGCTTCTTCAGAGGTTGAACAAATTTCCGGAAGTCAAGGTGCCCAGATCAACTGTCCTTATCTCCTGACTTCAGCGAATAAATGTTGTAATTATATCCATCTTCCTTGGGATGTCTGGCTGGCCACTGTACTGAATGTTCTTCTGACTGGTTGTGTACTTGCACTGAAATAGAGCAGATGAAAGGACACTAGGACCTTTTGTTGACCATAGCATTACCATGGTGTTGTTGCTATCACAACGAGGAGTGTCTATCTTGGATCTTGAGACCCTTGAAAGTCTAAAAAGAACTGTGCTTAAGTTCTAAGAATGAGAGTGTAGGAGGCTGGCCCCCTGGTCAATGTTCCGAAGAATGAAAAATCTCTGGAGGTTAGTGTAACCATGGCACTACCTTGGTATCATTGCTATCAAAGGAGTGTCTGTTTGAACACTGAGACTCCTGAAACTTTCTTAAGATCCACATAATACTCTCTCCTCAGGTTGTGGATCAACTGGTAATTACAGCAGCAGCAGCTATTGCTTACATCTCCAACTCTTCACAGGAGGAGTGTAACTACATCAAGTCAAAAGAAATGAAGCTCCTAAATACCACTTCTTGACTGAGTAGGAACCAAAAAGAAGTTGTCGGAACTTAGTTTGGAGGTACTGATTATCTCCTGAGGAATCAGGCAAAACGACGGGATGTTGCAAGCACAAGACTTGAATCATGGATGTGAAACCGAACTTGTATGTAATACATCCATCGTCCTGGAGTGTGTCTGGTTGGCAGGTGATGGGAGCAAGGTTCCTTGATTCCTAAAGGTGTTTACCAGTGCTAACAAGAGGAGTTCACAAAACCAATTAATTGATAGTAAAAAAAAAAGTTCAAACCCTGGAGGACAGAGGTGACTTGCTGAAGGAAGTTCTGATACAGGTGGTAGTGAAGGTCTGAGCAGCAACTGCTGCCAACACAGGTTGTCTTGTCATTTGGGAAAGCTGTGGTATAATTTCTCAAGGCGAAGACCTTCAGCACATGTACAGAAAATATTAACATCACACAATGCAAGAAAAATTATACAATTAGAAAAAAAAAGTAATAAAAACAAAAATAAAAGCTCAATATGGAAATGATAGTTAGTACCCGGGTTCTGTAAGTCTGGGAATCTTGAGAACTGTTGACCAGCCAGCAGACATACACAAAATTTTCCACCAAAAGCCCGAGGGACCTTATGTACTGTACATGAATAAACATACTGGAGTCATCTGATCTTTTTTTTTTCCTATAATGGAAAGAGGTGTCTGGGGATTCTGTGCACTGCAAAAACAGGTTACATACATTAATAGGATTGTGACGAACAAAACGATAAAAATATAATGCAGAAGTTGTATATCATTACACGAGACAATGGTAGCTGAGTTACCAAGGTACAATACATACAAAAAGCTCTAAACATATACAGTAATTTACTATCTCAAACCTCATTAGTCAAACTGGATATTAATCAAGGCTGTGAATGATTTAGATAGGGAAAAGGGTTCACCCATCACTCACATCGCTTCACTAGCTTGAACAATTATTTAGTGCTCAACCTGTCTCCGTTTACAAGTACGTTTCTGTAAATATGACATCTGCAATTCATGTGAGAACATCATGAAAAAATGATGGACAATATTAACAAAAATGGGCTGCCTACAAAGAAAATATTAACATTTCCTACCTCATCCTGCAACATTGCAAACTCTTCAAGTAGATGAGCAACTTTATCACGCTGACGTGCTCGATTATGGCCACAGGTCTGAATCAGTTGCTCAAATGGACGTACACAACGGTTAAAGAAGGAATCTACATATTCTTTGGCCTATGAAAAAAAAGAAAAATGCAAATTAAAATGCATTCAAATAAATGCTTTTGGTACATGCAATTTCCCGTAATACACTTTGCAAAGATTTTTATATCCCTTGCACAACTCATGCTTGATGCTGTTTCATTTTTGCTAAAATTCATTATGACGATTTATACCCTAATCCCCCTGTCACCACACTAAAATTTGTCCTATATTTTGCTAAAACAAGAGAACTGAAAATACATTATATTTTGTACTACAGTATTTCAGATCTGCATAAATAATTTGAAGGTTTAGCAAATATGAGGTCACAATATATTTATTTATAAAGTGCATAAGATGTGGTAAATACTGTAAAAATATTTAAAACAAGAGCAACAAACAACAACAAAAATGAAAGGTTCCAAGCAGCTGATTACAACTCCATCACCATTATTCCTCTATCAATCTGCCAGTGATATACAGTACAAACATAACACTGAATAGCCTAAAATAAAAAATAACAAAATAGCATTGTATTTAAAAAATAATACTTCATGTACATAAAATGATTCTACAAAATAATTCACATAAATTCGTTTGACTTTCTGAACTAGCATATTTGGCCACATAATAATCACACATTTACAATCGCCTACACTAAAATAATGATTTTACCTAATATACTCAAGATATGATAATCTGTCGCATTAATTCAGACATGAAAGGTTAACTACCTTGTACTTCGTTTTCAATCTGTGTGCCAGTCCATGAAACCTTTACCATAATCCATGGGTTTACTATAATTTGGCCAGATGACAAAAAATACATTGAGTGTATTCTAGTCTGAGCTAATTCCCTCTCTACTTGTTTCAATAATGGTTTAAAAATTATTCTAATTTCAGTATCATTCATCTGGCTATTACTTAAAATTTAGTTCAAGGCAACCTACGAGCAAAATCTCATTTTTCATTATATATAAGTACCTAATGGTTACTGTCAATTATGTACTGCCTACAGCTTTCTCAAAGCTCAAGCAACAACTTTTGCTTAAGTGGAAGACTTGCATCATAGGATAGGCCTGATTGCTGGCAAAGCACATACAAGTGCCCGTGCCCTGGGCACAGTACCAATATAAAAAAATAAAAAAACAGACAATGCTATCACCTACACCGAAAAAACCACAACCCATCCACTCAGACTGGTGGGTACTCCAGGTACACTGTACCCCCAGGCTCCCCCAAAACTCGACACCTTACTTCAAGGCGCTTCCTTCCCAAATACCATGCCAGCCACTGATAATGGCCCCAAGGTACAGTAATTTTCAAACACTGTTTTGACTTCTTTCAAATAGTGAGATGTGAAGACCGATTTGGATTTACAATAGGTCGACTGCAGAATAGAAGTAAGGAACATACTGCATGAAAGCTAATGAGGTACAGACTGCCTGACATCATGAGCTCTCACTTTAAAAGTAGGCAAAATGTTCTCCTGAATTTGAGAGTGCGCCTCAGAAATTAAGTCCCTCAAGGAAGAAGGATAATGTGTTCTTTGTCAGAGGGCGAGATAGGTTCTTGACAGAACACCAGAAGTTACTGGATGGCCCTATGATTTTCTCAGTCCTGCTCAGGTAAAACCTTAAAGCCCTAACAGGACAAAGAACTCTCTCTTCTTCTTCAGAGCCAAGGACGTCTGTTAAGTTCTTAATGGAGAAAGAACATGGCCAGGGCTTGGATGTCTTGTTGTGAATTAGGGTCAAGAAGCACTGAAGCCCTAAGTGGATTGCTTTCAGCTCTCTGATGCTGATGAGAAGGTTCTGTTCCTCCTAGGACCACGTCCCAGAAACTTCCTGGTTCCACAAGAGAGCTCCCCCAACCTAGATCTGAGGCATCAGAGAAGAAGTCTAGGTCTGGGCTCAGAGGATGATTTGACTTTCCTCCCGAAAGCCTTTGTTCGGACAGCCACCATTGCAGGTCCAGTTTGATCTCCAGGGTTATGGGAAACACCTAGGTGTCTGGCTGCATTTTCTAGTCCCAGTTGGCCTTGAGGTAGAATTGCAAGACTCTCATGTGAAGTCTGCCTAACTTGACGAACGTCTTGATAGACAACAGAGTCCCCAGTAGGCTCATCCACTGATGGGCCGAGCAAGACGAAAGGGTTAGAAACTTGTGGACCATCTGAAGGCAGCTGGTGATTCCCTTGGCAGACAGAAAAGCCTGAAAAGCCTGAGAGTTGAGACTCACCACCAAGTAGAGGATCTCTTGCTGCAGGGTCAACTGGGACTTCTGAAGGTTGATGATGATGCCCAGTTCCTGCGTGAGGAGAAGAATCTTGTTCAAGTCCTTCATGCACTTTTCCTTCACAGGGGATCGAAGAAGCCAGTCGTCCAAATATAGACTGACATTCATGCCTACTGAATGAAACCATTTTGCTAGAGGAGCGAGGACTCGAGTGAACACTTAAGGTGCTGTAGAGAGGCCAAAGCAAAGAACCTGAAACTGGAAGATTTTGTCCTGGAAGATGAACCTTAGATACTTCCTGGAGTCTGGATGGATGGGGATGTGGAAGTATGCATCCTGCATATCCAAGGTTATCATCTAATCGTCCTGGTGAATGTATGATAGGACTGACTACTGTAGTTCTTCTCCATTTTGAACTTAACTTCGTCTTCCGGACAAACAGATTGAGGGCGTTTACGTCGAGGACTGGTTTCCACCCCCCTCGATGTTTTGGGGACCATAAAAAGACAGTTGTAGAAGCCCTCTGAGCTGGTGTCCTCGACCTCTTCTATGGCTCTCTTTTGGATGAGGGAAGATACCTCCTCCAAAATTACTGAATGTTTCTCTGAGCCTCTTCAGCAGGCCATCAAGGTGATGGGAGAAGTGATCAAAGGCAGTCTCTTCTGGAATGGGATGACATAGCCCTTCTTCAGAACCTTGACAATCCATGGCAGAAACCAAATTGAAGCTCTCTGCTGAGTTGTACCTGTCACCAACACTAGTGATGGTAGAGCGCCACTGTGAAAATTTGAATTCTTACGATTGCCATGTGGAAAGCTAGTAGCTATGTAATTGCTTGGTAGGTCACTTATATAAAATTCAATGATACTTTTGGAGTATGTAATATAACTACTGAAGTTAAAAACAAATAAGAAAATATTTTTGGGCTGTAACTTGTTCTAATTCATTTCAAAATGCAAAAAATACATCATTTACATGACCTTGCAGGCTGATTATTTTGGGGTCCTTACTAATATAATTCAAGCATTGGTTGAAAAATCTCATGAAAAAATTTGAAGCAAACTTCTTCAACCATACACTCAACATCTTAAATCGGATTATCATGGGGCTTGTGGCATTGGCATGTCCTGTAATGCTTCAGTCAACTGAAAATACATAAATTTTCTAGTGTTTAAAATGATCAGACCTAAATGTTCTCCTACCTGTACATTATTCATGACAGGAGCTTTTGGCAAAAGTGCTGGAGGGCATATGAATCCACGGGCTGCTTCTCGTAATGCTTCAGCCATACCCTGTCCACCCCACAATTTGTCTCCACCACCTAAGTATAAGACTTGAGCTAGGGATCGTGATAACACACATGGTCGACTTTCTGAGAAGTGTTCAATGAACTCCTAAAAAAATAATAGAAATGTTAGTGTTAAAATGCACAATATTCATGTGTAGGAAAAGAAAGCCATTGGTCTAATAGAAACAGCTATTGTTCACAGAAGCCCAAACAGTACTTATGGTGTGTACAGGCAGGCTTCGGTTATTGGCGGGGTTCCGTTTCTGAGGGTGTGATGATAACCAAAAATCACTGCTAACCAAAAATCGGCGATTTTCGGGGGTTATTGGCACCGAAAAGCTCCGATTTTCAGTTATCGGCGCCTCTGTTAGGTATATATCAGTGCCAATACCCAATTATCGGCGCCGATAAGCGGAAATTGGCGATTTTCGGCGCCAAAAATTACCGATTTCCATTGCTAGACAAGTGCCATAAAACCGGATCACTGTTAACCGAGCCCGCCGTTAACCGGGGACTGCCTGTAAACAGAATAAATCACATTCACTATGCATAATAAAAAAATCTTATGTATTTTCCCCGAGAACATCACATATCTGACATGGCTGATATGTGTTTACTAAAAATCATATTAGTAAATGTTAAAATCTATTACCTTATAATCATGTTATATGAACTGATTACCATTACAATAAGAAAATATTCAAGTATTGTTTTATATTGTACTTGCTTAAAGTTTCAAAAAATGTCGAACAAAATGTACCCATTATTAGACATACATTTAACATCTGACAATATACATTTAATGACAAAATCATGGGGATCAGCTGTGCATCACCAGCTGATACTCAATACAGATGACAGGTCACAAAGGATGAGCTGAGTTAATATGTAATATTTCCTCTCGATGTGACCTATTTCTTCATACCTAAATGTTTGCTTAAGGCTAATATATTATGGAAAGGAAATAAAAAGTACCATGAATGCACTGCAGTCTCAATTGAAACCCATAGTCAATGTTAACTTTTCATTAACACAACAACCTTCTGCACTCAGTATCTTTGCTTTTCTTTGGTATACATACATTTAAATCTCTGCCTCTCACTGTCACCTGTCATGGTCCATTTGACTGATCTTTCATATACATTTCTTCTATTGCAGCGATATTCCCAAAAATACCGATCAAGTTTTAATTGTACAATGGTGTACATGGAATATTGACTCTCTTGTATATTATTATTTATATACTATTTGTCTCCTTAGCTTTTTACCTGCCAAATTTTAAAACAATTATGCAATGCATACAATTCTGAAGAAATGGTGGCGAGATAAGACAAAACAGAGTAAGAATACTGTGTTAGAAGTGGGATGGTTAAATGAAAGAATAAGTACGATTAAATTACCTTAAGAAAGAAGCTAATACATGCAATTTATGTGTGATTACCAGAATAAGGAGGACCGTAAGAATAGAATTGGGAATTTTGGGAAAAGGTTATCAGCTGCAGTAAATAAGGAGCCAAAGTCTGAAGTGATACTTATATGTTCTTGTAGGACAGGAACTGGCAATTGGTTCTGAGTACAATGGAAGGATATAGTTAGGGGGGCAAAAAAAAAAAAAAGGGGGAGAAGCAGTACTGAAATTCTGCTGACAGAAAGGACTAAACTTTCTAAACACAATAATCAAGAAAGCCAAAAGATGCTAAAAACATTTAAGAATGGGAATGGTGAAACACACTGATTTTCTTATGATAAGAAGTTTGGAAGGCATCAAAGATAAGGATTACACAGTCATGTTACGTGAGGTATCCATAACCTAACACAATACCTTGAGATGATTTGGAACTAGAAAATGCAGAACTCAAAAGCAGGCCTCAAGAATATGTCAGCAAATACTGCATCTAAAAGTGGGTGGTGGGAACTACTATGGAAGTAATAGTAAATAAGTGGTGTGGCATGCAGGACAAGATAAAGATGAAGAGAAATAATGTGATGGAATCATGATTCAAAAGAGGTAATTGTAGAGTAGAGAAGAGCCTTCAAACTATGGCAGAGGACAGACAGGGAAGAGGTTAGATATGTAGAGACTACAGGTAGATGAGGAATGAGGTTAACAAACAAGAAGAGTTGGGGTGAATGGAATCAAAATCTGAACATGAAACTGAAGTTATAAATTTTAAAAACAAAAATGAGGAACAGCATCAGCTGAAGCATACTTGACAGTTGTGTTTTAAAATGGAGATAGTTACATAGGCTGGTCAAAGGTGGTTTAAAAAGAAAAGCTGGATGGAATTCTGCAAATATATGAGTAATAAATGATTTAAGATACTGTTCTAACAATACACAGCAGTTTATAGATGGATCAATACTAACTCTCACATATGTCAGAAAATGAACCATCAAATCTGAAAATTCCTCTCACCACACTCTGATGGAGACTAGGAGTCATTTTATATCAACTGAAACCATAGACTTGAAAACAAAAAGGAGAAATGGTAATTTTAATAAAGCGTATGGGAAGTACGATATAAAGGTTAGCAGATACAAAGCACAGAAAGTGAGTGTAGAGAAATGTGTGAAAACACTAGACACTGTATATATGTCATCATGTACCTCACGACAAAAATAGATTTGTTGGTGTGATAGTGGTTTGCTATACTCTTTTTCAAAATCTGGTTCTATTGATCTTATGGGTAGTCAAGGTAAAATACTTCCAAGAGACACATGGTAATTTTGCATAAAAACATAAATTACTAACCAATGCTGCATGAAAACTGGTACAGTGAGTAATTTTGGTGATGTGACGAAGGCGACCAACCATCTCTTCCAAGTAATTCATGGCTTCTTTTCTTGTTCGTAATCTTGTGTATCTAGGAAATGTCGGAGGCAGAAGACGCTGATTTACCAAAGGTTCGAAGCCCATAATAACTGGATAGTCTACTGTGAAAAGTTGAAAGTAATTTTGTGAGAAACTGCAATAAAAAGCTCAAGTACCTGAAGTGTCTGTAAAAACTGCATTTAATATATTATACTACAAAAACAATTATTAAGAAATTTCCAATAAACTATCGAAGCTACAAAGTTAATCAAAAGTAATATTCTTTTCCAGAAAGAGTTCCTTATTATGCATACCAAAATATCATTGTATCTAATACAGTATGTAACTATACGTATTACCTTTATTTCCATCGTCATCTTTAGGTGGCTTTGGTCTTAGGCCACGGCCTATTGTATTCTGCATAATACAGACAAGCTCTGTACATGATGCTAAACATCTTTCAGCCTCTGGAATTGATGCCTGTTCTCTTCTCATAAGAGCTGCAAGTGCTGCATAAAACAGACGCATAAACCGGATTCGAGAAAACAATGCTACCGCATCTTCATGCTGTAAAATAAAGAAAAACAATTTGATTCACTGAAATCTCAATATTGTACTAAAGCAATATAGAAACACAATAAGAATTCTATAGTAAAATCTCATCTACATGTTGAAAAGTACATCCAGAAATTTATACTAAAGAACTGCTGACCACTGATACTGTAGGCCAATGTTTTATCAACTCAACCACAGAGGATAATGCATTGTTGTTTACTTCGCTTGTTGGTTGTTCATATACGCAAGGAGGAGGTTACTGTTATCAGCCACTACCTTCTGAAAATGCCAGTTCATAAAGGGTGAAAGACTGTTTTTGCCCTGAGGTAGCTTATCCAGACCAATTAACAAATACATATACAGTATTCTTAAAGACCAGTCTTAAGTATACAGTTGACCCCTGGTATTTGTGGGGGATAGGGACCACAACCACCCATAATAAGCCGAAATCCCTGATAAGTTGGAAACCCACTCTAAAAATGCTTATAATTGCCCATTTTAATAGTTCAAACGCCAAAGACCCCTCTAAAAATGCTTAAAGCTACCTATTTTAATCATTCAAACACCAAATATACCTTAAACCATCATCCTAAAACACTTTAATATAATTTCAAAGTCATTTCACAATATTACCCTTAAAAATATACGGCTTATAGCTACATGTGAACACTCCTACAACTGATACTCTTACCAAGGTGAAAACTAATCAAGTTACCCCTATACAGTATTCAGGCATGTACATTTCCTTTCATTAAGTAGTACTCAAGCCTTACTGTTTTCAGTTAACGTAGATAGGGGTGACATTGGTAAATTAAGTACTGTATCTAAATACAGTATTTAAATATTCATTGAAAAAAATATAAGAAATAGTAAGTTGAAGAGTACGTAAATCATACAGGTACTCACCAGTGATGAATGTTGACTGCAGATGATGATGATGAATTAGCTGTGCAGTCCGATAAATGACTATAAAGATATGACTGTACAGCAAAGCAGAGGAGTTACATCTCCTCTGGGGGTGTCTCTTCCCCTTCTTTAAGTACTTCTTCAGGGGCTTTGGGAGGCTTTGGAGGGTCCATCTTCATGGTGATAAGCAGCTGCTGTTGTTGCTACTTCATGCTGACAAGGAAGTTTCTATAGGGTGCCCAAATCCCATCAAGGGCCTTTTAAAAGTCTATGGAGTATTCCATATTAGGATCCCATGTCTCAAGTCTTCTCCGGCATCTCCTTGATCATCCTGGTTAGTCGGGACAGATGTTCCAAAGACAGAACTTCGTCCTCTGCTCGTCCCCTGAACCTGGCGTGTCATGACCTTCCTTTGACACTTAGGCTCTTTGCCAGAAGCCTTAAAAGGAGCAGAGCATTTAGGAAGCATCTTAGGGCACATTTGCACAGATTAACACTGCGAACAAAGACGCAGAAAGTATGCAGATACACAGTGAAACACTCACAGAGTCGAAGGATACCTGCTAGGTCATTTGCGCACGTATACAGTACAGTACAGGGAAGTGCACATAACAACACTGATATTTTGCGCATCGTGTACTGCAAATACTGTACATTTTACTGATATTTTGCTGTGTTGTAAGATGATTTTGAAATGATAATAAAGTGTTTTAGGATGATAGCAGAGCATATCTAAAATATGTGGGTATTTTGTAGAACGATGGAACTACAGCTGTGCCTCTGAACGAAATGTTAGGTTAACATGTACATACGTATGCACACACTCAATCAATGGCATCATGAACTTCTTGGAGTTTTAGTTTTGTATTTTCATGTTTATGATATAATCGTATTTCATTAAGAGGATATGAACAGTACTGAGAGAGAGAGAGAGAGAGAGAGAGAGAGAGAGAGAGAGAGAGAGAGAGAGAGAGAGAGAGAGAGAGAGAGAGAGAGAGAATATTCTAGCCATCCTGTTTTCTTTTTACAGTTGATAGGGGAAACTTTGGGAATTCAGACATGGAGTTAAGTACTTTACCTAAATATTTAAATATGCATTGAAAAAAAAAACTTTATTGATATTTTGCTGTGCTTACATTAATATTAATATTTGAAAAGTAGTAAATCTTTTTTTTACCATAAAAAATGTAGTAAAAAAAAATACCATGAAAAAACAGGTTTTGATGTAGGAAAAACCTATTTTTGGTAGTCACAGTTGAGTCCTCAACTTGTTACCCCTCATGGTGTGCCAGCACTGCATGTCAGTAGGTGGTATGGTTAGTCATGACCCCATAAGCTCTACAACAGAAAACCAGGGGTCTTCCTAACAGGTGAGTATGCTGACTATTGCTGGGGAAGATACGAAAAGATTGCAACCACACCCGCGTACTTAGGTAAGTCACTACAGAACTTCACCCTAAAAATGCAAGTTCTTGTTTAGTTTCTCGTTTCTTGTTACCAAAACCTCAAAAGGTTTTTTAGAATAAGGAATGGGGCTTGAAACTTGTGGCTTGACCTCGGACCATAAATGGGTTGTTTGGGATTAAAATTTTGAGAGATTAAGCCTTTTGTCACCTCTCAGTTTCTTTTGTAAAGCTCCTTGAGGACAAAACAAGCGACTAGACTGTCAAAGAACAGGTTTTGACATAGGAAAGACCTATTTTTGGTAGTCGCTGTTGAGTCCTCAAAACCCTCCCACTTCCCTGACAAAAGCATGGGATAGGGGCAAGGGATCATCCTACATTGACCACCAGAGAGTAATGGAGCTGGTCTTTTGCCTGCCTTGGTCCTAAACAAGATGGCAGACGCGCATGCGCAATAGTCACTTCTTGCATTTCTTGACGTAGGAAAAACTGGGTTCAGCTTCGCTGAAGATAAGGGAAAATGCTCTCTTATCTTTGAGTCCATTATACTCTATCACGTGACATAGTGTTTTCATTACGACACAATACCCGGCTACAAGACCAGTGCTGGCACACCATGGGGAGTAACTCCTTGAGGGTGAAACAAGCGACTACGCCATCAAAATACAGTAATTAGTGAATATTGCTCTACCAAAAAATCCATGAATTAGTAAATTTTCTGTGATATATTTGGAGATACATTCCACAGAAAAATTCGCGATTAACTGAAGCCATGAATGCTGAACTGTGATGTAGCAGGGGTCGACTATATATCCTTGAATGGGGGAAAACTAGAGCAAGAAAAGCTGAAGTTGGAAGAGAGCACAGTAATTGGAAATTCTAAAAAAGAAGAGCATTTTCAGTTCAAATGGATATTTGTAGAGATCTTTCAGTACACCCGAAGGTGCACAGTCAAAGGCATTTTACAAGCATATCCCTTCTAAAAAAACTGGATAAGAAAAGAATGCAAGTCTAAAGAGCAGCTGATAAACATGCCCTTTACTAGTACAAGTGACTCAATGAGTAAGCACTTCTAATGTAACAAGGGCTCCCAAGCAAGGGTGGTCCCATGCCTATCTAATTATTGCTTCATTCATTTGAACTGACTACCTGACACTCAGTTTTACTGATCTAACTAGGTTTAAGGTCAAAATTAAAAGGGGGAAAGTAATTTGCAAGGAATATAAGCAACATTTTATTTCATGAGGGCACAACCTTACCTGCTTCTGCATCTTTGTATCCCAAGGTTCCCCTTGTCTATTTCTTGTTGCCTTTACTGCTCTCTGTAGCTCTTCTTCTACCTCCCTCATCATACCCCCTGCGCGAGCTTCAGTCACTTCTGAACACACCCCATATCCATACAATGCTGGCTGGAAATCTTCCTCTTCAAAGACACTTGCACTGGAAATATATAAAAAAAAATTCCAATAAAAACAACTATACCAATACTTTGTTAAAAGCCTTAGAAGCAAATATTAATTGTATTTTTCAGCTGATAATTTTTTTATATCACACCAATTATTAACATTTCTTTACCTTAAAGAACAATCAACTGTCATGCTAAGACTTAAAGACCAATCAATTATCATGCTAAGATTTCCACTTAACATATAAGAGAATCTAATGAAAATGCATGGACACCAAAACATCACAAATCTAATATTTTGTTCTAAACACAATCAGCTTTACTCTTGTCAGCAAAGTAAAACGAGGGCCAAACTGAGAGATAAAATACTCCTTAAAATAATGGAGGGCTAAGTACCAATGTGTATGAAACTTCACATCAACAGCAGTTCCTCACAAAACCTGTTAAATGCTCTCTTTCCTAAATCTAGTGTGTACACCTGAAATGTATACAGTACCAAGTGGAAGGGAAAGGTGAAAGGCACGTTTTGTAAATGGTACTTTCCAAACATGGATGAACTCCTCTCTTACAGGACACCCTAAGGCTTAAACAAAAATATACCGTACATAGTGCTCCCATGCTTTGAGGGCTGTCAGTCTATCAAGATGGGACCAAGAAGTAGGAGCAGAGCTGAAAGACTTTCACATCACTTAACAATATTAATTATATGAATTTTAAAGTTCAGAAAATATGGTGTTCAATCTCATTCTCCTTCATGTTCTAAGAGTGATCAGAAATGTATTCACATATAGGTCTAATCCAAAGCTCAATAACATTAGGGTGAGGGGCAAAAAAAAAAGGAGCAGTTACTAGGTAAGAAAGCTTAGTTAATTTAGTTCTGAGAAACTACTTAAGGGCAAGTCATGAGCCAGATTTAAAGTAGTTGATCTTTGAAGCCCCCACCCAATGGCAAGGCACTGCCATTTTGTTTCATTTAACCAGGAATTTGGTATTTGGCTCATCCAGCTACTGGATGATGAGGATTTAGTAAATGAAGGATATCTGGCATTCATGTGAAAACAGGTTCAGCATAAAAATTAACTTTGGAATTATTCAGTTTCATAATTAACTTTTATAAACAAGTGAAAAAGATAGAGGAAGACAGCTTATAAAGTCTAACAACCACTAATTACTAATTAATAAATAAATCCCTGGTATCTCCATCTTGAGTTGCAAATATGACATTTGTAAATGAATGAATTTGCACTTTACATAAACTATCTACATTGTATGTACACTCATTTAACTCAAAAGACACAAAGCACAAGACTACCACGTAAAAAAGGAAGTTTTTAATACCTGTGAACTATATTATTGATGATCGCAATCAACTTCAACGTTTGTATAGAAAATGCCCTTAGAGCTCGGTCTTCTATGCTCAGTGGTTTGTGAAGGTAAAGGCATGTCAGAATTGTCTGTGCAGCAGAATGGCCTTCAAGCCATGTCACAAGGCAGGCCAACATGGAATCCATAATGCCAACCAATTCCTCCATTGTCAAGTTATTCAGTTTGAGTGCTCCAGCCTGAAACAGGGATCTATTAAGAATACAGAACATAAAAATTAACTTTAATGTTTAATACATAAGTAATGCTGTCTGTATTACAAATACTTTGCTTCATGTAATCTGTTTCTTGTTAAGAGAATGATAGTAACATATTTGGTAGGTGAGACTGACTGGAAGGGGAAAACTCCATCTCCCACCTGCAAGCACAGTTAATTCTCACCTTTTGAGTAATTCTAGAATGCTGTGGCCAATTACAGGGGAGGTAGAGAACGTTTTGAGAAACAAATAAGTAGTTGATGCTTACTGTATAAAATATGAAAAAGAAACAAAAGAGGCCTTGAACCTCAGAGGCCAATGAAGGGCTTGAACTTAAATAAATACTAAAACTTAACTTGTCGGTAACCTTTCTGTAAGGCAGGTTCTGGTAAAAAAAAATCACCCACCTAAGATTTTGAAAGCTTTGATCTCAAGTTACAGCTAAGGTTTTTTAAAGAGGCTTTTTATCCAGAAGCATTAGATTGATCTGCCTCAAAAAATTAGCTGTGGCAGCATTAAAACACAAATACAGTATGTAAAGTCTCATATGCCAAAAAATGGCTCTTACACTTTACAATTTCTCTCACATGATCCAGATACAGTACTATGTAATAAAGCAGGTTTACTTTAACTTCCCTAGGGCAATGTGGGGAATTGGAATAGTTACCAATCTGCAAGGTGACTTGTCTGAAACTATAAAAGTTAACTGCTTCAGTGACATACACACAATCTACTTCAAAAAAGTGAAATTTCATTTAAAAAATGACATTTTTATAATAAAATAAAGTTTTATATATACTTACCCAATAATTACATTAGCTAAGAGTTTCTCTTGCCTCAGCAGCTTAAATTAAAAAATTCGCAGGTTAGCGCTTCAATTTAGTGCAGGGGACTGGTCTTGCCCACTAACGAGAGTATCAAGAACTACTTGGCAAACATTTGTCATTACGTTTATGCTTTATGTCCATGCGCGGGGAGGAGGGAGGGCTCCGTCCGTAATTACTGGGTAAGTATATATAAAACTTCATTTTATTATAAAAATGTCATTTTTATATATGTAACTTACCCAGTAATTACATTAGCTGATTCCACATTGAAAGGTGGTGGGGAATCATGGACAAACTCTGTTCCTAACCATTAATTATGTAATGATTTGAGATAATAGATAAGTTGCCAGCATTGGTTACAATGCTTGTAGTTCCTTGTTAGTTAAGAGAGCCTGCAGTAAAGAACTGCCTCTGGTTGTTGCTCAACTTAACCTGTAGCAGCTTGGCAGTAAAGCCAGGAACGCTTCTACTTAAGTGGAACACTTCGTAGCGAAGGAGTACTCCGATGGCTGACTAAGTGTAAGATTAAGCTTTGCGACGAAGGTGTACACAGATGGCCGACAAAGCATACATAATTGCCCTTGCCCTGGGCACAGTACTAATAAAAACAACCAGATATGACTGTCACTTGCACTGAAAAACAGACCATGACCCCTTCACTGACAGTGATGGGTGCTCTAGGTAACTTGTAACCTCCGGCTCTTACAAGTCTCGGCACCTTACTACAAGGTGAATAGATAGTAGGAGAGAATCCTATGCTTCCTTCTACGATGCCATGCCAGTTACTAACAATGATCAAATGGTATTGCCAAAATCTAACACTGTTTAACTTTCTTTGAAAGGCGAGTAGTGAAGATCGATTACACTTCCCGAAGGACAATTGTTGAATGAACGTCAGGGGCATACAATGCCTGAAAACTAAGGAGGTAGAAGCTGATCTGACATCCTTAGCCTCCCTAAAAAGGAGCAAAAAGCTTTCTTACTTCTCAGAGTATCTTGGAGAAGGTTGATTATAAACTGGACATCAGGGGCACACAGTGCCTGAAAGCTATGAGGGGAAGTTGTACTGATGTGTCTAGCTTCCACTAAAGGTAAGCCAATAGCTCTCCAGAAACTAAGAGTGGCATCAGAAAAAACAAGTCCAATCACAAGAGAGGACCATACATTCTTAGACGGAGGTCGCTAGAATACTAAAGGTCATGAAAACCTCCTATGCTTCCAATCCTGCTTAGGTCATACTGTAAAACTCCAACAGAAAATGAGCTTCCAACTCTTCTCCAGAGCCAGGGATGCAGGAGAGTTTGCGTTAGACCACCAGAAGCTGGCGCCGGGTGTACTGAGTTGGTGCCAGGCTGTGGGTGGGGCCAGCAGAGCTGGTTGCCGGCTAACTAATTGGTCGGGAGCTGGTGGGCGCTCCTAGAAGCTCGGGGTAGAGCTGGCTCCCAGCTGTAGCTGGCGCCAGGTGAGGTGAAAGTCAGGTGAGAAAAAAAACAACTCGGGCTGATGGGTACTCCTGGGAGCTTGGAGCCCAGTCCCTGGGTGTCAAAATCTTCCTCTCTTCCATTAAGTTCTCGAGAGAGAGAGAGAGACAACGGATCCAGGTCATCGAAGGGTCTTCGATCTCAGCAAAAATTCCTTTATTTCTGACGTTATCGGAAAGACATGGCTGTCCTGATGAACTTTCCGATCCCAACAAGCTCTTAAATAAAACTGGAGAGGTCTCATGAGAAGCCTCCCTAATCTTACGAATTCCTCCAGAGAAGTCAACGTTCCCAAGAGATTCATCCACTGAGTGGTGGAGCAAGAACGAAGCGATAGGAAGAGGTCTACCTTCCTCAGACAGTCTTCCACTCTTCTGAGTGACGGAGAAGCCTGAAAACTCGGAGAGTCTATCAGAACTCCCTAATAAAGAATCTTCTGAGTGGGAATCATTTATGACTTCTCATTCATTGTTAGTCCTAATTCCTAGGTCAAGAGAAGTTTTGTAAGCCCTTTGTGCATTGATTCTTTGTAGGTGACTGAATTAGCCAGTTGTCCAGACATAGGGAGATTCTCACTCCCGCTAAATGTAGCCAACCCACCACAGGATTCAACACTAGAGTGAAGACTTGTGGGGCCTTCGAGAGACCGAAACAAAGTGCTCGAAATTGAAAGATCTGGTCCTCGAAAACAAAATGTAGACATTTCCTCAAATCCGGGTGAGCCGGAATGCGGAAATAAGCATCCTGCATGTCCAGGGATATCTGTATTTTTCACTAATTCTATTGCCTTTTTGTTCAGAAGAGAGGGCACTTCCTTCGACAAGGCTGAATGCTTCTCCTAACCAATGGAGTAAGCTGTCAATACAACAGGAGTGTCGGTCAATGGCAGATTCTCCTTGAAGGGGATAGCGTATCCCTCTTTTAAAAACTTTGACTACCCAATGATCCACTCCTCTTTTGCTCCATCTCTCCCAAAAGAGACGAAGCCTGACCCCCACAGGAGCATGAAGGTCTAAATCCTCATTTGCGAGAGGAAGATCTTGCGGAAATAAAAGCTGTTTATCCACAGGGGAAAGCAGGAGGGCCAATTTCTGTGGGGTCGAAAACCTTCCCTGTAAACGAGACCCACAGTTCGCGCTTCTTCAGGACGCCCATGACATACAGGGCAGCTACTTCAAGCGATCCACCTCTGACGACTCTACCTGCGCAAGAGAGAAAATTCTCCAGGTCTGCAGCTTCAGCATACAAGAAAGGAGATTCTTGAAGCTTCTTGGCGACTGCTCCCAAACACCAGTTGAGAAAACTCCACAAAGGAAATTCAGTTTGGTAGCAAACACATTATACGCTATTCAGAAAACGAAAATAACTTTTAAAAGACCAAGACGAAGTACACACAGTATCATCATACATACAAGTCTCATATTCTAATAACTGAGACTTGCAGATAAGAAACAAAATCATATTACTGGTTCAGCAACGAACACAATGTTTACATTCACCGGTAAAGGTGTCGGTAGTTAAACAATTGATTATGAGTTTGCTACTATTGTGAAATATGACAAGTTAAACAAAACAATCAAAAACTGTCCTGAATGTTGTAAACTTTAAGGCTCCCGAAATCGGCGATAAAACATCACCAAAATCCGGTCTCTGACCGGCAAATTTAAGAGCAAAACTGACAAAAAACGCTCTGTGTTGACTCGAGCATCGGCAGAAACGTAATGACGAACGTTTGCCGAGTAGTTCCTGATACTCTCGTTAGTGGACGAGACCAGTCACCTGCACTAAACTGAAGCGCTAGCCCGCGAATTTTTGAATTTAAGCTGCCGAGGCAAGAGAAACTCTGGCTAATGTAATTACTGCGTAAGTTGCATATATAAAAGTGACCATTTACAATCCTGTGTGGGGCCTCTTTTACAAGACTCATAAAAATATGCAAATTTTACCAAGTTATACATGTTTTTTCTAATAATTTATTATATTTATTTTGTAAAATTATAATTACAGCTCACACAATATCATAACAGACAAGAACTAAAATCAGTAACGAATTCTGAGTATATTTGTTGTAAAATATTTATGAGATTTAACTGAGATGGGGATATGTAGCAACTTTTTTGAGGTATACATGTTTTTTCTAATATTCCTTTGCACTTTTCTTTGTAAAATTACAATTATAGCTGACATACTATCATAAAAGATAAGAACTAAAACCAAGAGCAATCCCCGAGTATATTTATGAGCAAATAAAAAAGACATCATGGGATAGAGAGGGGCAATACATTCTCCCATCAAGTCTCAAGGCACACTGATCACCCTCTGTCCTGTGCTGAGCTACTACAGTAGCCACACATCATTTACAGACCACTGAAGTGCTATGAACATCTTTCCTGCTAAATTCATCCAAATTGCATGGTCAGTAACATTAATACTAATGTGAGTTAGCCCGTCCATCACTCAAAACCTGTTATAGATCATCATACGATGATGCCCGTCCATTAAGGGTTAATAAGATGAAATGTGTTTCATGATTACCACACTACTTGTTGAAAGAAATAAGTTCAAATATTCCACACTGGACATTACCAAGAGTCACTAACCTTCACAGCCTGATCAAAATTGAGGACTTTTTTCCCTCTATTACACATCATTCCTGCATCCATCTTGGGGTCCATCATCTCTATGGCTGACATTGCTTCAAACAGGCCAAAGATATCATCATGCAACAGTTCACCCAACTGAAGGTCTAGAAAATTGGAAAAACAAAATATAGATCTCAATAAGTGGAACAGACATAAATGTGTAATGCTATTAACAAGAGATGAAAGAGAGAGAGCATTAGTAAAGGTATATTCATTTTTATTGATATACCAAGCTGAATAGCCAAAAAGTTATTGCAGTTCACAATCTTTTCATAATACAATATAATTTATTCATGAGAGAGAGAGAGAGAGAGAGAGAGAGAGAGAGAGAGAGAGAGAGAGAGAGAGAGAGAGAGAGAGAGAGAGAGAGAGAGAGAGACTATGACAATCTACATTATTTTTGTTTGTTTACCTAAAACTGAATTATGTTAGCAGTGATAAACTGAATTCACAATTAAAATGATATTTTTATGATAAAATAAAGTTTTGTACATACTTACCCGGCAGATATATACTTAGCTATAGTCTCCGACGTTCCCGACAGAATTTCAAAACTCGCGGCACACGCACAGGTAGGTCAGGTGATCAACCATACCCGCCGCTGGGTGGCGGGAATAGGAACCATTCCCGTTTTCTAATCAGATTTTCTCTTCCACCTGTCTCCTGAGGGGAGGCTGGGCGGGCCATCAATCGTATATATCTGCCGGGTAAGTATGTACAAAACTTTATTTTATCATAAAAATATCATTTTTGTACATGCAACTTACCCGTCAGATATATACTTAGCTGAATGGCACCCTTGGAGGAGGGCAAGAGACAGAAAATAACTAAAAAACGGGAAACAACATATGTTGTAGGATAAACAAAAAACCATGGTTCTTACCTGATTGGGCAGAAGACTTCATGGATACTGTCTATGAGTCTGCTTGCCTCAGGAGCTTCAGCGAGGATGTGACCTGTGACTGACAGCCCTTCTGGATCGTGCCAATGGGGGATGACCCACTAACATGGCCGAGCCTATAGCGGATCGTGTCAAAGGGGGCTGACCCACTTACATGACCGAGCCTACACCTGAATCGTATCAATGGGGGCTATCCCTCTTACATGACAGAGCTAGGTGTCCATACAAATTACAAGGAACATGACAACCAATCCCGACCACCTGACCAATCCTAACCTTGTTAGTGATAAGAATTGAAAGGGGAAGCATAATTCCATCACCCTCTTTCAACCAACCATAAAAAACACACACCACCAAGCCTAAAAAACAACTAAATTAACTAAACTAAATAGGATTGGATTCAGCTCCCTGTCCCAGCACCGAATCCGCAGATACGTATGCTCCTAGAGAGAAGCACTTATCATACGTTACTCTAATATCTCGTAAGTAATGAGATGCGAACGTTGAATTACACCTCCAATAGGTTGCCTCTAAAATAGACTGGAGAGACAACGTCTTGTGAAAAGCCAAGGAAGTAGCAATGGCTCTCACTTCGTGTGCTTTCACTCTAAGGAGCTTAAAGTGCTCATCCTCACATGAGATATGCGCTTCCTTGATGACGTCCTTAATAAAAAAGGACAGCGCATTCTTTGAGATCGCTCGTGAAGGATTCCTGACAGAGCACCAAAGACTTTCAACCGATCCTCCCAGAGATTTCTTCTTTTCTAAGTAGAATTTAAGGCTCCTGACAGGGCATAGAGTCCTCTCCAACTCATGTCCCGTCACAGAAGAAAGACCTTTTAATTCAAAGGTTCTTGGCCACGGTTTAGAAGGATTCTCATTCTTCGCTAGAAAGAATGGTTTAAAGGAGCATATAGCCGAACCTCCCTTAAAACCAACTTTGCCGTCTAAGGCTTGTATTTCACTTATTCTCTTAGCTGAGGCAAGGGCAAAGAGGAAAAGTGACTTCCTGGTGAGGTCCCTGAAGGAAGCTTGATGAGGAGGTTCGAATTTTTTAGACATTAAGAATTTCAAAACTATGTCTAGATTCCAACTGGGAGGTTTCGAAGTCCTGAATTTTGACGTTTCAAAAGACCTTATAAGGTCATGAAGGTCTCTGTTTTCCGAGATATTCAGATCTCTGTGTCTGAAAACCGAAGATAACATACTCCTGTATCCCTTAATTGTGGATACAGCGAGGTTGCAATGTTCCCTCAGGAAGATAAAGAAATCAGCAATGTTTGTCACAGAGGTACTGGAAGAGGATATCTTATTGGTCCTGCACCATCTTCTAAAGACCTCCCACTTCGACTGGTAGACGCGAAGGGTTGAGGATCTTCTGGCTCTTGCAATAGCCTTCGCAGCTTTGTGCGAAAAACCCTTCGCTCTGACCAGACCTTCGATAGTCTGAAGGCAGTTAGACTGAGAGCGGGGAGATTCTTGTGGAATCTGTTGAAGTGGGGCTGTTTGAGAAGATCGTTCCTGTGTGGAAGCGATCTTGGAAAATCTACTATCCATTCCAGTACCTCTGTGAACCAGTCTTGAGCTGGCCAAAACGGAGCTACCAGTGTCAGTCTCGCGCCTTCCGATGATGCAAACTTTCTCACCACTTCTCCTAGGATCTTGAATGGGGGAAAGGCATATCCGTCTAATCCTGTCCAATCTAGGAGAAGACTGTCTATTGCAACTGCTCTCGGGTCCGATATCGGAGAGCAGTAGTTTTCTAGCCTTGCATTCCAGTGGGTTGCAAAAAGGTCGATATTCGGCCTTCCCCACAGGTTCCACAGTCTTTCGCAGACTTCTGAATGGAGAGTCCACTCTGTGGGAAGGACCTGATCCTTCCTGCTGAGAAGGTCGGCCCTCACATTCCTCTCTCCCTGTACAAATCTGGTGAGGAGTCTGATCCTCCTCTCCTGAGCCCATAACAGCAACGTTTTTGCCGTTTCGTAAAGGGAGAAGGAGTGTGTTCCTCCCTGTTTCCTTATATAAGCCAGGGCAGTAGTGTTGTCTGAGTTCACTTGGACTACTTGTCCTGCGACAAGGAACTCGAACTTGATGAGAGCCAAATGAACTGCTGATAGCTCTTTCTTGTTGATGTGCCAGTTCACCTGGTCTCCCTCCCAGGTGCCTGACACTTCTCTCGACCCTAGTGTTGCCCCCCATCCCGACTCCGAGGCGTCTGAGAACAACACTAGGGTAGGGCTCGGTAACTGAAGAGACAGTCCTTGGCATAATTTTCGAGGGTCTAACCACCAGTTGAGATCCTCTTTTATCTTGTCCGAAATTTGGAACAAAGTTGCTAAGTCCTGAGACTTCTGGTCCCAACTCTCCTTTAGGAAAAACTGAAGAGGTCTCAGATGAAGTTTTCCTAAGGAGACGAACTGTTCCAGCGAGGAAATGGTCCCCAGCAAACTCATCCACTCCCTCGCTGAACAATGTTTTCTCCTTAGAAAAACTGTCACCTTTTCTATGCAGCGATCTATCCTCTCTTGGGATGGAAAGGCTAGAAAATCCCGAGAATCCATCAGAATCCCCAGGTAAACAATGCTCTGCTGCGGAACAACCTGGGATTTCTGTAGGTTTACTAATAGTCCAAGGGACTGTGTCATATTTAGGGTGATCGACAAGTACTCCAGACAACTGTCCTTTGATTGAGCTCGAATCAGCCAATCGTCGAGATACATTGATATCCTCACTCCCTCTAAGTGAAGCCAGCGTGCCACATTCCTTAAGATGCCCGTGAACACTTGTGGGGCCATCGAAAGACCGAAGCACAGGGACCTGAATTGAAAAACTTTTCCCCGAATCACGAACCTCAGGAACTTTCTTGACGAGGGATGAATGGGAATGTGGAAGTAAGCGTCCTGCAGGTCCAGGGAGACCATCCAATCCCCTGGACGAAGAGCTGCAAGAACCGAAGAGGTAGTCTCCATTTTGAATTTCGTCTTGATTATGAAGAAATTCAGGGCGCTTACATCCAGAACCGGTCTCCAACCCCCCGAGGATTTCGGAACCAGAAAAAGACGGTTGTAAAACCCGGGGGAATGGAGGTCTTGAACCGGTTCTATTGCTTCCTTTTCTAACATTTGTTCCACTGCTAGAAAAAGAGCCTGGTTCTTGATGGGATCCCTGTAGCTGGCGGATAACTCCCTGGGAGTTGATGTTAAAGGAGGACTTTCCCTGAAGGGGATAAGGTAGCCTCTTCTTAAAATGGAGAGGGACCAGGCGTCCGCCCCTCTCTGTGCCCAGACCTCGGCGAATTGTAGCAGTCTGGCACCCACTGTCGTCTGGAGTACTCGTTCTTCATTTGGTCCTTCTGATAGAACGAGAGGAAGACCTTCCTCTCCTCTCTGGTCTTTTGCTCCTGAAGGAGGGTCTGGACGAAGGACCACCTCGAAAGGGCTCCTGAAAGGGAGCCTTCTCCTTCTTGGCGAAAGGGACGGCAGGTCTGACCCTCTTCGAAGACTGGGCCAAAAGGTCTTGTGTCGCCTTTTCAGATAAAGAGCGAGAAATCTCCTTCACCAAGTTTTGAGGAAAAAGGTGAGGAGAAAAAGGAGCAAACAGAAGAGAGGATCTCTGAAGAGGAGACACAGACTTCGTGAGGAAAGAGCTGAATACTGACCTCTTCTTCAGAATAGCAGCTCCGAATAAGGCAGCGACTTCCGCGGAACCGTCCCTCACTGCTTTGTCCAAGCAAGACAAAACACTCACGAAGTCATCCAAACACAGGAATTCGGGATCCCGAGTCCTGTTGGCCAAAGCTCCAAGAGACCAATCCATAAAGTTGAAGACCTCCACAACTCTAAAAAGACCCTTGAGGAGATGATCCATTTCACTCATTCCCCAAGTCGCCTTCGCTGAAGAAAGGGAAAGTCTCCTGGAGGAGTCAACTAGATTAGAGAAATCTGCGTCCACAGATGTGGGGAGCCCCAACCCCATAGGCTCCTTGGTCTCATACCACATTCCTGATTTTCCCAAAAGTTTCAAAGGAGGGAAAGAGAAAACCGTCTTGCTTGCATCCTTCTTAGACTGCATCCACTCCCCTACTCCTTTAAAGGCCTTCCTCATCGAAATCGTAGGGCGCATCTTGACAAACGAAGAGGGTCTAGTTGACTTGGTGCTGTCCCACAAAGATCCCGGAGAAGGAGGGGCAGCATGACAAAGAGAATCTCCAAACTCCTGAATTAAAACCGAAGCCAACCGTTTGTAATCCGAAACTCCAGCGTCCTTAGGAGAATCCTCTTCTGAAACTTCCTCCAAAGCAGCAGGCGGAGAGGAAGGCTTAAGAGAAGAAGAGCGCCTATCAGGAGAAGCGAGCCTGGAAGGAGAAGCACTCCTGTCCAACGAAGAGCGCCTACCAGGAGAATGGCGCCTGACCCCGGACGGGCGCCTGTCAGGAGAGGGGGTCCTGTCCACTGATGAGAGCCTTCCAGGAGAGGAGGCCCTAAAACGAGGGCGCTTGGTAGGAGAGCGGCGCCTGCCGGAAGGAGGGAGCTTGGAAGACGACGAGCGCCTGCCCAAAGGAGAAGTACAGTGAGGCGAAGTGCGCCTGGAAGGAGAGGCGCTTCTCTCCGATGACGAGCGCCTGGAAGAAGTGCGCCTGCTGGGAGACTGGCGCCTGTTCGGCGAAGAGCGTCTACGAGACGAAGAAAACTTGTTGGACGAAGGAAGCTTGGCAGGAGAAGAGCGACGAGTTGAAGACGAGAGCTTCCTGGAACTCTTGACAGGAAGAAAGTCATCCTTCCTACGAGAAGAGGAGTCCTTAGCAAGAGATCCAACAAGCGCCGATAACTGCTCCTGGAGGCCGATCAAAATCTTCTTCGTCGAATCCTTCACCCCTGATGGAGAGGAGGAGGGGGATCTACGAGCTCTCTTCCTGACAATAGGAGAATCCTCAGGGAAGCGCTCAGGGCTCGAGTCCAAACGCTCTACTCTAGGAGCCTTCCAAGATCTCTTCAAAGGGCGCGACTCCTCAGCCGAACTCCAACCACGTCTCGGAGAAGACGCGTCAGACGACGAGAAACACTTTTTCAGGATGCCTTTTCTATGGCGATCCAAGGCAGCCTGGGACGCAACAACAGGATCTGCCGAAGGGACGCCTGATCGTTGGGGATGCTCTACATCCTCCCTGCGGCTTTCGACATTCCTCCTCCACTGGTCCTGGGAGTTTGGAAGAGGTCTAGGCCTAGGAGCAATGCGGAGCCGATCAGACGCCCCCTCCACTACACTGGGGACACTGCACATATCACTGTCACTCTTACCTTCCTTCATCGCGCGCAGTTGCGATTTCACACGAAGAAGTTCCGCTTTCATCGCAGCCATTTCAGAGGACGAATCCACAGGTTCGATGAAGGGAGAAGGGGCTGAAACCAAAGGATTAGGAGAGTCTACTGGGTTAATTTCAAAATCATGCTCAGCAGAGCGAGACCTACTCGAGCTTCTGGAGGAAGCCTTCCTAACTCTATCCTTTTCAAGCTTCTTCAGATAAGAAGACAAAACCTTCCATTCCTGATCAGACAATTTCTCACACTCCTTGCACCTATTGTCCGAAGAACAATCATTCCCCCTACACCTCATACATACAGTGTGAGGGTCTACCGAAGCTTTCGGCAACCTCACCTTACATTCTTGCCTAGCACACACACGGAACACAGGCGAAACATTAACGTCAGACATCTTAATGAACAATCCAAAAGCAAATTCAAAAAACAGTCCACAATAGCGTATGCCAAACCAAAGATCCAATACGTCACCAAAATCAGGCCAAAAAGATCCTCAGCAAGCGAGAAAACGAAAATCAAAGCAGGAGGAACCAACAACAGATGTTGCCGGAACCAGCGACAGAGAAAATCTGATTAGAAAACGGGAATGGTTCCTATTCCCGCCACCCAGCGGCGGGTATGGTTGATCACCTGACCTACCTGTGCGTGTGCCGCGAGTTTTGAAATTCTGTCGGGAACGTCGGAGACTATAGCTAAGTATATATCTGACGGGTAAGTTGCATGTACAAAAGTGGATTTTCATTCCAAGGAAACTAGCAAAATGACATTTTCATAAAATTATATAGGTAACGTTTCTACTTACGCAGCAGCCTTTAAAAATTTGTGGTAGTACTTCTACTGTTTTTGTGCAGGTGACAGGCTCCGCCCACTATTGGTGCACCCGGGGAAAATAAATGGCAAGTAAGCTGAATTTTGTCTGTGCCCTTATGTCTATAAGAGGGGAGGAGGGTGGGCTCCAATTCTGTAATTGTTTGGTAAGTATATATGAAACTTAATTTTATGAAAATACCATTTTCACATATGTAACTTACCAAGTAATTACATGGCTGAATCCCACACTGAATGGAGGTGGGATATATGGACATATTCTACCCCAAGACATTAAAGCATGGTAATGACTTTGAAATACAAAATTCTGCCAGCATTGATACAATGCTTGTTGTTTCCTTACCTGGTAAGAGAGCTACTGCAGGTAAATACTGCCTCTGGCTGGTGTTCATCTTAACCTGTAGCGCCGTGGCAGTCGAGCCGTGGGTCACCTCTACATAAGTGGGAGTTTTGCAGTGGAGGATAGGCCTGATGGCTAGCAAAGCATATGAAACTGCCCTTGCTCTGGGTGCAGTACCAAATTTAAAAACAACCAGACAATTCTGTCACCTACTCTGAAAACACCAAAACCCATCCACTAAGATTGGAGGGTACTCCAGGTACACTTGATTTTGGCGTGCCCAAAGAAGAAGATCCTTTGCTGCCTGACAGAGTGAGAAGGAACGAGTGCCTCCCTGTTTTCAGATATACGACAGTGCGGTGGTGTTGTCTGCTGATTACCACTGTCTTGTCGAGAAGAATTGAAGGCCATGATAATGGCCTTTAACTCCCTAACATTGATATGTAGTTTCTGTTCTTCTAAGGACCACATCCTGGAAACTTCCTGATTCCCAAGAAGGGCTCCCCAGTCTAGATCTGAGGCATCTGAGTAGAAGTCTAGGTCTGGGTTTGGAGGACGAAGGTGACTTTCCCCGTGAAAGTCTTGCTTCGGACAGCCACACTGGAGGTCTGATTTTATTTCCTGAGTGATGGGAAAAATGACAGTCTGGTTGAGTTTTCCTGTCCCAGTTGTCCTTTAGGTAGAACTGGAGAACTCTTGTGTGCAATCTGCCTAACTTGATGAAGGTCTTGATGGACGAAAGAGTCCCTAGTAGGCCCATCCATTGGCGGGCCGAACACGATAAAGAGTGCGAGAAAACTGCAGATTGTCTGGAGGAAGTTGTTGATCCTCTTGGGGGATGGAAAAGCCCCGAAAAGTACAAGTGCTGAGAATCATCCCCAAATAGATAATCTCCTGTGTTGGAGCTAACTGGGACTTTTGAAGATTTAAAAGAATTCCTAGTTCTTGAGTAAGGCAAAGAATGGTCTGTAAGTCCTTTGTGCACTTCTATTTCGAAGGGGATCGAAGAAGCCTGTCGTCCGTGTAAAGGCTGATGTTGAAGTCGACCAAGTGAAGCCATTTGGTGAGGGGGGAGAGGACTCAAGTAGATACTTGAGGAGCCGTGGAGAGGCCGAAGCAGTGAGACTGAAACTGGAAGACTTTGCCCTAGAAGACAAACCTGAGGTGCTTCCTGAAGTCTGAATGGATGGGGATATGAAAATATGTATCTTGCAAATCTAGTGTTATCATCCACTTGCCCGGGTGAATGGATGACAAGACCAACTGGTTCATTTCCATCTTGAACTTCGTCTTCCTTACCAAGTGATTTAGGGCGCTTACATCTAGAACTGTCTCCACACTCCCGATGTTCTGGGAACTACAAACAGATGATTGTAGAAACCCTTTGTGCTGATGTCCTCAACTTCTTCTATAGCTCTCTTCAGAAGGAGAGAGGATACTTCCTTTGAAAGGGCCGAATGTTTCTCTGAGCCTGCTGAGTAGGCCGTCAAGGCGATGGGAGAGGTGACTAAAGGAGGGTTCTCCATGAAAGGGATGCAGTAGCCTTCCTTCAGAAACTTGATGATCCACTGGTCTGCCCCTCTGCAATCCCACTTCTCCCAAAAATAGAGAAGTCTCGCTCCTACCAGGGCACGAAGGACTTCTTGCTCATTTCTTGGGCAATGTCTTGGAAGAGCTCCTCTTGATGGAGCTAGAGGGGAACGGACGTTGGAGAGGGGTCGAGATTGCAACTTAGGTTTGCTTCCATGAAAGGGATGCTGTTGCAGCAGAGAGACTGTCTTAGGCCCAAACAACGACGATGAAGAACTCTTGGGGGACTTGGAGGACTGAACTAAGAGGTCTTGAGTAGACTTCTTCTAAAGGTCTAAAGCGATCTCTTCCATGATCGAATGAGGGGAAAAGGTGCAGAGAGTCCAGGGGTGAAAATCAACGCCGACCTCTGCAACTGTGTGACTCCTTTGGGGTAAAGGATCATCAAAGTTCCCTCTTCTTCAAAACTCCAAAAGAGAAAAGTTGCGAGTTCCAAAGAGCCATCCCTGATGGCTTTGGCCGTGCACGACAGCACACTTAACAAGCACTTCGCAAAGTGCTCATCCAAGTCCTTGAAGTCTTCTATCTTCTTTGCAAGGGCTCCTACCATCCAATCTAGGAAGCTGGATATTTAAAAAAACTTGAAGAGGTTCTTAACAAGGTGGTCCAGCTTCGCTGAAGAGAACATAATCTTTGCCGAAGTGAAAGTCGAACGTTGAGAAGAGTCGATGAGGCCGGAGAAGTCCCCTTGGGAGGAAGCAGTGCTTCCCAACAAAGGAGCTAACCCAGTGGTGTACGATAGGTATCTCCTCTTAACCAGACGAGAGGGAGGATGAATTCGCCTTGCCTTGCTCTCTCTTGGAAGAGAGCCAGTCTTGGATCTCTTTTGAGTGCTTTCTTCGATGATAAGAAAAGAACCATCTTAGGGAGCCTGGAGCTGTCTTCTGGGTGGCTCCTCATCAGGAAGGACAAAGCAGGCAAGACCGGTGCTTGGTGCTTGAGAGCTGTAGATGGGTGACAAGAATTGGTGCTGGGCCCATGGTCGGTGGCGCCAGGCACTTGGAAGCTGGTGCTAGGTGCACTGGGGCCAGGATTGGGCTCTCAGGAGCGGGTGCTGGGCATTTGTGTCAGTGCTTGTAGAGGTGCTTCGGGTGCTTGGCATCCAAAAGAGGGCGCTCTACAAACAGACAATCTAGAGAGAACGTTACTGGAGAATCCCATGGGCGTGAAGGAAATTTGACTAATGCAAAAACTGAGGGATCTACCGCAAAGCTGCAAGAAGGCTGTGGACTACTGAAAGCCTCCTTGTACCACTTAACAGGAAGCAGGGAAGACTGACCGGTGTCATCCACATGCCTCTTCAATAGCTGGGAAGAGTCTGGAAAGAGCCTATGGTGCCCATGATAGGAATCGAAATCCGAGCTGGAAGACAAATGACGCACATCCGACAACATGCCTTTCCAACGGCCGTCTGTTGAAACCTGGGATCTTGCAACAGGCTTGACTGAGGGGACAGCAACCGGTGGGTAAACCCAACTACCATCCCTTGGACCTCCAGTATGTCTTCTCCCAGGGTTAGGGGAGCGAGACAGTGACCTTCGTCTAGGAGAGCTGGTGGGACGAGAAGCCACCTCCTCCACTTGCACTTTCTGACAAAACAATTTGTCCATTACGACTTTTAGGGATGCCCCTATCTCAGACACTGAACTCACTACTAGACTAAACTTCTTATCGAACTTGGATTCAAGGTTGGCAATGGCATTGGGGTTAGAAGCATGGGAGCTAAGCAGCTCCCATGTGAGTATGTGGAATGATAGAAGGATGACTGGGAATAGGAGAAAGATTGTGATTGGGGGTAGAAAGAATAGCAAGACTAAGATCTGACTTAGGTTTAGGGGAAGAATCTCGGCTAACCGAAGCCCTACTCTCGGCCATAACAGCCTCCTTCCTCTTCCTATTCTTTTCAAGTTTACTAAGGTGAGATTGAAGAACCCTCCACTTCCTTTCATCCCAATCCTTGCACTCATCACAAGTATTCTCCTTTGAACATATCTGTTCCCTACAACTACTGCACCTGGTATGTGCATCATAGCAAAACTTAGTTAGCCTAGGCTTACATCCTTCGCTACAATAGCGGAGGCTAGAAGCACTTGAATCAGACACAACTAACTGAAAGCTATTCCAAAGTACAGGCAGTCCCCAGCTAACGGCCGATTCCCACTTATTGGTGCCGATAATTGTGTACTGGCACCAATACATACCTGACAGAGGAGCCGATAACCGAAAATCACTGATAAGCCCCAAAAATTGCCGAAAAAGTGCCGAAAATCGCTGATTTTTGGTTATCATCACACTCTCAGAACGGAACCCAAGCCGATAACCGGGGATTGCCTGTAACTAAGCAAATCAGCAGTTTGAAGCTGCACAAAAGAGATAATACTTCACTATTTTCAGCGAAATACTAAAACAACCGGTGAAACAGGGCTGCAGCAGCTAGCGCATGATGTTACTCGTGCAAGCTGCAAAGGCAGAAAGAGCCAGCCGGCTGATGTCGTTGCCAAGTAACCCGTGCAGTGGGCAGGGCCTGTCACCTACATTATGCAATGGAAACACTAACACGATATTTTGAATTTAGGGTTGCCGCGAGAGGTTAAAGCTATAGCTAGTAATTACTTGGTAAGTTACTTACTATATGAAAACAAAAAATATAACTTACCCTTAGTAGCATGGAAAAAGTCAGCAGTTATGTTGACCCAGTTGTATGTAACTTCTGGTCTTGTGGGCATAGTGCTGTAGAAAAACAATATTTGAAGCTACTGTACAGAATAACATATGTAACAGCATATGATATTTTTTCAGAACAGGAAAAATCAAGTATGTAATACTATTACAACCATCCTGCAATATACTTATACAAATTTTGCACCTTATGTAAAACTTTTATAGCAAAAGAATTCTTTCTATTTCTCAACTTCAGTATTATGAAAAAATTTGTTCTGACAAATATGCTTTATAGATAAAACCACTACAGTGGGCTGACAGGGTAATTATATGTACTGTACTACCCAGACAATGATCTTGCTCTTCTAGGGACCTAAAGATATCACTCAATGAAATATAAACCACTCTCTGAACCATCTTTGCACTCTTACATATCTGTCTCAATAACAAAGGAATATATGGCAATGGTTGGCATCTATAACTATAAAATGAGGGAGAGGAAGACAAATAATAACCTTACCCAGCAATGCATTTGGGAACTTCTGCGCCTCCAGTGCCAATTAAGTAATTACCCCGTGTTGTAAGGGCTTTTCATAAAAATATAAAAACACGTAAAAGGCCTTTGAGTAAAATGATAATTGTATATAAGTAACTTACCAAATAGGCTAATTACATAGCATTAATTTCCACTTTAAGCGCCCGCTCATAATTTGAAATTCGCAGTAGCGCTCTTTTGTTTTCGGTGTAGGTATACTGCCCTGCAGACTAGCGGGGAAGAATAGGTACAACTTAGCTAAAGAGATCAATTCGTTTCGGCTGATGAAGAGTTAGAGGAATTTATTTCTGGTGATAGAAATTCATTTCTCGCTATAATGTGGTTCGGATTCCACAATAAGCTGTAAGTCCCGTTGCTAAGTAACCAAATGGTTCTTAGCCACGTAAAATAAGTCTAATCCTTCGGGCCAGCCCTAGGAGAGCTGTTAATCAGCTCAGTGGTCTGGTAAAACTAAGGTATACTTACTTTATTTGCCGGCTAATGACTGAACACCAGTTATTAGCAGCTCTTGATTCGTTTTCGCCGGATGGTCAGAGATCGTCTTCGGTGAAGTACTCTTTGCTTTTGGTAGCACAGCTGTTTAGCTTAGCTAGAATTCTGGATTATATCTTCGATTGTGACTTGCCTAATTGGACTTTTGACCTATTATGTCTGACTCTAGTTTGTCTAGCATTAGGTATTGCAGCAAAGGCTGCAAAACTAGACTCACCTCTGCAAAATATGACTCACAGTATGTAGTTGTTGTAGGAGAAAATTTGCTCTCCTGAGCTTAACTGTGAAGAATGTATGGACTGGGATCAGGGGAAATGGAAGACTTTACAGACTCACTTAGATAAATTACAGCGTGATCGTTTGAGAAAAGCAACAGCTAGGGTTGAAGCAAAGGCTTCCGCTAGTACAGGTCATTCTTCAGGACTTGACATTGATGTTATGCCTATCCCTCCAGCTTTTCCTGTCACTCCATTACCTAGCACTCATTCTGCTGGACCCAATGCCATTGCCAGCTTAGAAGCACAGGTAGATAAAAAATTTTATTTACTTGTTAATACTGTGTCCCAGACTGGGAGTTCTGTGGTCCTAACAGACAAATTTAATAGTGCAGTCAAGTGCTGTGTCAGTGGAGGGGGGACTGTTCATCCCACCGATGCTCCTACACCAAGGTCCCTGCTCAACTCCCATTGCTCACCTGCAAGGAAGCAAACTGGCAGTCCAAGGGAGGTCGGTGGGGTTTGCTAATCCCAGGCTGCAGATGAACGCCACTGGAAAGGCGTTCGTATGGAAGTACATGAACTATCATCAAGTGATTCGGACTCTCCCGCATCCAAGAAGGGCAGTAGCCGTTTTGCAAAAGTTTCTAAGCCATTGAAAAGGCTGGGCGCTTCCTTGGAAACCGATTCACCCCCATCTCGTAAGCGAGGTGTAGAGAGAGAACATAGCCCTCTCCCTTCTTGTAGTTTTTGGGAGTCGTCAGCGAGGGATTCTCGCGCCCAATCAGTTGCGAAAGTGCATTCCGACCCCAAAAAAGTGTGTGCCAGTCCAGCTTATCGGAGCAAAACATCCGAGCGCCCAGTTCATGATACAGTTGTGTGTAAGCGCCAACTTGAAGAGAGCTCGGGGTCCGAGCTATCATCTCTAGAACGCCCAGTGTCCGAGGATGAAAGTCCTTGCGGACGAATTGAGTCGTGGCAAACGGGTTCTACTGACGGAGTGGACATTCAACCCACAGGTGTGCATGCACCGACCTGTGGAAACTGTGGGGAATGCCGTTGATAGACCTATAGTACAGTGCAATAAAGTGTCCAACACTGGTCATTCTAAACCTAATAAAATCAGGTTTTTTCGACAGAGTTGGTATGATTCTGATAAATCTGAAATTCACTTCCAATGTAAATGCTTGGTTAACCCACTACAACTCCCTTAAG
Source organism: Macrobrachium rosenbergii (assembly GCA_039081455.1). NCBI lineage: Eukaryota > Metazoa > Arthropoda > Malacostraca > Decapoda > Palaemonidae > Macrobrachium > Macrobrachium rosenbergii. The sequence goes on from JANJGK010000005.1 coordinate 64,705,094, forward strand.
GCCGCTACTAACATTCAGTTATATCCACACAGTTATGCCTGCACAGTTGGCCTGTGCAAGCAAATCTTCACCACTAACGATACAGTCTTTTTCCTTAGTTCCAAGTAGCAGCCAAGGCGTCAACACACAATGCTCCTCTGGCGGTAATTGGCTAGCTGATATAAAAAAAAGAACTCATAAATGTCAAGTGAGACGTCCAGTGAAAGAGTGGTTGAAAAAACTACTTCAATACTCCCATGTGAATTTGTTAAAAGTGTTTAAATCTGGCCCCAAGGACTTTATTGAATATTCTATGAATGAAGGAAGAGTTCCATGGCAAGATAATTGTGTTAATTTAGTAACTTCTTAATTTCAAAGTTGACATATAGGCTATAGGCCAAATACTGCTTTTCTCTGTTTCATTAAAATGCTCAATACTGATTTATTTTCATTTTAAGAATGGCTTTCTTATGGTATGTTACAACTAGTGAACATCCATAGTTTACTAATGTTCCTTTGTTTCATTTGTGTGTTTATTAGCCTAATTTCATTTCAAAACTTTCATCAGAATATTGAATATTATTTTGTTCTCATTTTAAAAATGAATTTCATATATGATGCATAATCATGAATAGATGCATTATAGGCCTATTATTGTATTACATTATTTTGCCATAATGAATATTTACTCTCATTTACAAACTAACTTGCATATACGATTTATAACCATGAAGAAACATACATAGGCTAGGGTTATGATGGCCTTTGGATTTTACTTGCCCAAGCAAAGTCTCATTAATATAGATTTCAATGAAATCTACAAGACATTCAGGAATGATGCTGCCACTTGCAGCCTTCATTATAGAAAAGTATTTTTCCTGTGAAAAACGACAAAATTATAAATATATATTCTGACATCCGTATCAATTATTAAAAAATAAGTAAATCCGATATATCATAAATTTAGGTGTGAACACTTTTAAATTTAATAAAACTCAACTCTGTTTTTGACTGGTATACTGTCTGTCCAAGGATAGAAAGTGAACAGCCAATATTAACGTTGAAGGCCAATGCGCAGCTGTTTGGCCGGAGCAGAGTGATTGAAATGAGCTATTTGCTCAGGCCACACGTGCAGGCGAGAAAAACTGTGCAGGTTCACATTAACGTTCAGGTTTGCCTGCACAGGCCGACTGTGCAGGCATAACTGAACGTTAGTGGCAGCCTTTAGCTTAACTAACTAACTGAGATAACCTGAATTCCAATATGAAAACAATCTTGTACGGCCTAGCATCCTAAGTTATAGAATGTTAAAATGTTAGGTTACTTTACATTCCTGCTTTTCAGCCATTTTAGTTCCATAATGCCCTTTATAACCCCAGATTTCCCAATGGGAGGCTCCCACTATCACCTATCATTTGATATTCCTACGGCAGAGTGTAGTGAACTTTAACCAAATATTCATGATGCAAATTGGTATGAAATTTATTAAATGATGTATAAAAAACCTGTCAGAAAAAAATGATTCACCAGCATTAAAATATATGCTACAGTAACACAGGTTAGGAATCAATTAACTTTGGCTTGGTTAGGAAGGTCGGGTAAGTGTAAAATTTATCCATTTACCACTTTTTTTTTCTCTCCTAAACACCTAGAGGGTAACAGAGTTTGCACTGCGGGGGGTCCCAAATATCTTTTATATGGAGGTGTAAAGGATTGCCTAACCAATAATTTTTTATGTCAAATTCCTGAGTAAATTGTAAAAACTATCAGAACACCATAGGCTATTTCACCAGCTTTAGAATGAATGGTGTTCATCATCATCATTGCCTCTACCACTATGCAATGCAAAAGGACTGAAATTCTGCCACTCAGTCTGTTCTTGTGGTATGTCTTCCACATATATCCACTCATTTCCATCCTCATTTATCATAGGCTAGTTCTTATCTAAGTAGGCCAAAAACAGGGTCTTCCAACTCTTGGTGACCACAGTAACCCAGTTGGCACTAATACAGGGGCCACTATTCTTCCTGGGGATGCAGGGATAGTTTTATGAATGAAGGGTGGATGATTAACACTCTCTCAGAGTGGAAGCTTAGTCCATATTTCCAATGTTTAGTGTTACTTGAAGGGGTCAAGGGGGGGGGGGGGGAAGCCCACCTGGCTAGGTCAGGGCATGGCACCCTAAGTCAGGTTAAACACATATCTTCTGGATACGTCAGCATAGCCTGCGGCACAGGTTAGCCTATTCTTTCCCGTCAGAACCTGTACCTGTCATTTTCAACAGGTCCCGGGATGCATAACGGGCATTCCCAAGCCATCTATACCCCAAGGCAACGCACATTACTGTAACTACCAATCAGCAGAGCATCAGCCTTGCGTAACTCGTAGCCCCCATTAGTAAATTAGCCTAGGCTACTCTTTAAAGACCAGACTCCCTCACGGACCGCAAGAAAAGGAAAAGATCATGATTGAAACACTCAGTCTCTTAAGCTCCTAACTTTACCAGGCATTCTCAAAGACGCAGCCTTGGCCCGCCTTTTCAATGACTTAAACGAGGCTTTCTTTGAAGCAGGCATTGGCGAGCCTCGTCAAGACAAGCTAACATATTCCTGCCTGGACAAAATTCATCCTACAATAAAGAGCATATGTTTTCCCTCAAAAGCTACATATCCACTTACAGTTTTCTGCTAAGGCCTAATGGGCACCAGTGATTTATGAATAAAATAATTTACCTTACTGTAGTGTCGAAATTATTTGTTTCTAAAGATATGTCTGCAGTTCTAGCTGCCATGTTTGTTTACATCGGTATTCCGACACGCTTAAATCTCGAATGAACTTGTCTCCCTTTCATAAAAAACGCAAGAAAGTTTTCCTCTGGAACTATGTATATTCTATGCAACGTAAAATTAACCTGCACGAATACCGGATCCTTTGACGTTTTATTGGTACCTTTATATTTATATAAATATGACAATCTTTTAGATTTGCCATTAATACATGTGGAAGCGTACCCATTTATATCGGTCATAAAAGCGACTGGTTTATGCACCGAACGCACAAGCACCACACATGGGGAACTTAGAATTTTGTCATAGATATGAAAAGATACATATACCAAAAATAAGACTTTTATGTTAGGCTTAATAGCTTCCAAATTCATACCATTAAGGGTAGCAATGAATATCACAGACTTACACTTTGATGCCTGAAAGTTACTTCTTATCAGTCTGTCAACAACACACATTATCCATAACACAAAAGCGCGCAGAGTATATAAGGGTTATATATATATATATATATATATATATATATATATATATATATATATATATATATATATATATATATATATATATATATATATATATATATATATATATATATATCCAGAGGAAGACGGACGAAAACCACACATCACTACGCTGTCTTATTTATTTTAAAACCAGCGTTTCGTAATTTTGTACTGAATTACATCTTCAGGGCTGTGCACAAGAAAAGATAAAAACAATTATAAGTACAGTCTTAGAATACGTTTACAATGTTACAGTAAGATTGAAATAAATAAGAATAAAAATAAAAACACAACCAACCTAGAGGTGAAACTGTAAGGAACTAAATGGAAAGAAGCCACCACTGTAAGGACTTGAGCTGAATACAGTTGACCAGCGGATGTATGAGTATTTAATGATGGTACAAGTTGTTTTATAAATAACGACTCTAAGATTGTTAAGTCTTGAGGGTTGGCAGTATGACCGATGACGTTAAAATCTTTGTTCTCAATGTAGGTTTTACATTGTTTTGAATGGTTCCTGATGTTGGAGTGCTCTGGGTTCGAGATTCTGCTACCTGTGCGGAAACTTATTCCCCGATGTGAATCAATGCGCACCTTAAGAAGCCTACTGGTGGATCCCACGTAAATCCCTGAAATACATTTAGGGCAAGTATATTTATAGATGACACCAGAGGACATATAAGGACACAGCTGATCCTTTACCTTAAACAAAGAACCAATACTAAGAGGATTTTTGGGAATTAATTTGGCTGATATGGCTGGGAAATGTTCATGGATAATTTTCGTAAATCTTTTTTGAAAGGATGTCACTGATATATGGAAAGGTTGCAAAGAAATTAATTTTTTGTACTGTTAAGACTTCAAGTCTTTTAGAGAAATGCTTATTTAGTAACTGATTTAACTTTCTATATACTAGCCGTCTTCCTCTGGATATGCTTCCTGGAGTATTTCCCTGTTCCCTGTATCACTATATATACATACATATATATATATATATATATATATATATATATATATATATATATATATATATATATATATATATATATAATAACTTTGACACGTGATTTATGCCACACTATACCACAAGGAAATGAAAAAAAAACTGGGTGTAAACCCTGACCAGCATTCCTAAGCCATTTCACAGGACTGATACATAGTGGTAGAAATTTACAATACATATGCTAAAGGAATAGTACAAACGAACATACAGACGGTTGTAAACCCAAGACTCAATTATGTCTGGGGTCACGTTTACAAATTTTACAAAATTTATCGGCGCAGGATCTTTTTTTCCCATCCATGTGAACTACCTTCCTTAAAATTTATACAAAAGGGGTGGAGCTGAACACTCAATTGTGTCTGGGGTCACGTTTTACAAATTTTACAAAATTTATTAACGCAGGGTCCTTTTTTCCCATCCATGTTAATCACTCTCCTTAAAATTTATACATTTTACATATTTCTTTTGAAATTAATGGATCAAGTTATACAAACCATACAAAAGATTTCCTCTATGAGACTAGTGCATTAGTAGAATAAACTGTCCTTTTTGCTCCTGGTAAGTTGATTGTATGATTGTTTTCACTGACTTGTATGAAAACTGCAGTTCATCTGTGCATATCTTATACATTTTTCTTCTTTTCTCTATTGCAATGTTCTTCCAGTTTGACCAATATAAAAGTTATCACATGACTTACATGGAATTTAGTGTACACATCCTTTAATATTGTCATGAGAGTCCTTTATCAGTGCGTTTCATTGTTTTACTGTTCTTAAATGCTGCATTAACCATAAGATTCTTAAGTAAATATGGAATGTCTTTGTTCTAGCATTCAATATGCTTTATTCTATCTTCCTTTACAGTTTCACTTGTGTAGAGGGCTATTTTTTCATGTTGACATTTCTGTCAAATATATATATATATATATATATATATATATATATATATATATATATATATATATATATATATATATATATATATATATATATATATATATATACATATACACACAGGCGGGGCGTGGGAGAGAACGAAGTCTGGAGAAACCTGTATATTTGGCTGAAAGAGCTGTCGGCACCGAATTTGGAGTAACACAGAATTGGTTTTCATCTTTTCCTTCAGAGTTTTCGTCCTTGAAGTTTGGAATGGATCTAGGAGTGTTGTCTTGACGAACTAAGACTGTGCCCGTATATACTTTTGGGCACAGTCTTAGTTCATCAAGACAACACTTTTCCAGTCTCCTAGATCTCTTCCTAACTTCAAGGACAAGAACTCTGAAGGAAAAAAATGAAAATCAATTCTGTGTTACTCCAAATTCAATGCCGACAGCTCTTCCAGCCAAATATACAGGTGTCTCCAGACTTCGTTCTCTCCCCACCCGCCTCCCAAGAAGAAGACTACGGTGTTTCAAACCACTGGCGCTCTTTTTGAAGCCCGGAGAATCCAAGATTGTGAAGTTTCAGGAAGATGTAAATTAATCTGTGAATTTTTAGTTTTTCCTTATGCATTTTGTTTTTTCTGGATTTTGTTTTAATCTTTAGTTTCTGGTTTTTGCTGCCCTTACTTATAGTTGTAGTGTCGTTTCATTGTAAAACTAGTAAAGACCTGATGACTGCCATTAGTTAATGGTATTCCTCAGGTCTATACTAGGTTTACAATGAAACTACACTCCAATATATAGGTGAGAACACCACAAAAATTTATTTATTAAAACAAGAACCCGAAGTAAAAAATTTTACTGGAAAAACAAGAATTTCATTGATTACGATAATTCTCCTGGAAGCTTCACAACCTTGGATTCTCCGGGCTTCACGAGGACTGCCAATGGTTTGAAACGCCGTATTCTTCTGCTGGAGGGGAGAACGAGGTCTGAGGACACCTGTACATATAGAGTTGGCTGCTGCCATGTAATTCTCTCTGCCTCAGCAACCACAAGCTTCATACGGATTCGTCCTGGTGACCCACTTCAGTGTCTGTGATGAAGTCATTCACAGGGTGCTTCTTGTTATGCACATTCACAAAATGCTGTTCCTGGCCCCACTGTTTCAATGAGCTTGAAGTCGTGCCCTCTGGGTAGTCGTCATGTGCCTAATGTAGCTTAACGCCGAGGGGCTTATAGACCTCTCCAAGAACATTTACATTTGTACACAGCACTGGTCTTTGATTCCTTTGGTATCTTATGAGCAGTGGTGTTCATCATCACAAGGGCAGCTACCAGACCGGGTGTCTGAAGACTATAAGCAATGCTTTTTCAAAGGGCTCCGTTGGTGTTACTGTTTTGATGATGATCCTCTGAAGGGCATCTGCCTCCTGTCTGTAGGTCGTCCAGGAGTCAATTTTGTGGTAAATTATTACTGAATTTGTGTTGCAATCTCTGTTCTCAGCTTTCATGAGGAACTCTTCCGTTTTCTTCCTTATCACTTTATCTATCATGTCATCGGGGTATTCATTATTTGTCAACATTTGCCTCACACAGACACAGGCAGACAGACAGACACACTTACACACACTCACTCACACACACTTATGTATATATATGAAAGCAGATTAAAGAATAGGACTACCAGTTTGGATTGTCAGAGAATGGAAGTGCGTGGCTCATATAGGTCTTAGGGAACAAAAGGTGTGGTATTGTCTGGTCTTCCAAAAGTGTTGATCTTGAACTGAAGCTTCACTCAGGGTTTGATTAACTTTCCTTGGCGCACGGCCTTACCGTCTCTAAGACTAGGAATGACGGGCTTGGGGAGGCCCGTAGGCTTACCTGTTCAATGATCAGCAACAATACGCCTGGTTCCCCAAGTTTTCGTGTGGTTGGAAATGGGGCTTGGGTGCTGATCATGTTTACGTTGGCCACCATTGTTATTTTACGTGTTGTATTAGACGGTACCTGTATATTAAGTCTGGGATGACTTTGAAGAACTATGTGCTAGCCTGGCAGTGGCACTGCCGCTGCAGATGCACTTGTGTCGACGTTGGAAGTTTGCTCAGTTGGATACAGCGAGATGTCTGACGCATGCATCTGTGCTCGCCTGACGATGATCAGGGTTTAAGTCCACGGAGACAGCATGATCGAGCATTGACCCCGGGTTGTCACATTTGTGGAAGAAGTGGATCAATTGAGTGCATATGTGGGTTGCACTCGCGAATGGTATATTATGAGAGGAACAGTGACTCTCACAGGGGAGACTTCGGTTTTGGTAGCCGGTGCGTGTGTTGCCTTGTGAGCGTTTAAAGACCACCACCGTGACGATACTTTATCTGGGCCATAGGAAAGTGAGTACAATACCTCATGAACGCTTATTTCTTTTCCAGACTTTTTTTTTTTTGGAAAGACCCAGTTGTGCTGCAGTGAAATTCCTCTATACATTTTCTTGTTCTGTTCTCATTGTGCATTTTTCTGTTTTGAATAGGAATGACACTTAACACCATTTCAGATTTTAATATATTGATATGTTTCTTTCAACAGGAATTCTGGGTTTGTCTCGTGAGGACGAATATTATGGGAAGTGGTGTTTATTCTGTATATACTATATGACATTTATTGTGGTCTAGAATAATTATGACCTTATTACTTTATCTGGTGACCAGGGTGTTAGTCACTAGTATCAGCTGGCTTAGAATTGATAACCTAAATGTTTGTGTGTCAGTTTTCCCTCTAGTGATGTTTTCCATTTGTAGGGGATGGAATTCACTCTATTGCATGATCGTAGCTTTTGCTGACTCACTTTCGTTAAATTTGCATATAAAGTCTCGTTTTGCATATCAGTGTTTAATTCCAGTAGGCCTTTGTTTAAGAATAGATCCAGTGAGAGAAGTCGACAAAGGAGAAGGAATTTGCCTACCCGGAAAGCCACGGCTACCAGAGACGTCTTAGAAAAGTAAGGCGATTGATTCTGTTCTTAAAACAGATACAGCAATAAAAGATGGTCCTATTTGACCTGGGGATAGGGCCATTTAACACACACACACACACACACACACACACACATATATATATATATATATATATATATATATATATATATATATATATATATATATATATAAACATAATCTTATAGTTCCTGTATACTTGAATGTTTTACCATGGAAATTTTGACCTTGGTCAGCGAGTTCGCGGCTATATTAAATCTAATGTTAGAAAATAAAATTTCCTAATCCAATGTGAATCAGAATGCACGTTACGTCGTGACGGCAAAATCTGATTCACATTGGGTTAAGAAATTTGATTTTCTAACATTAGATTTAACATAGCCGCTAACTTGCTGACCTAAGTCAAAATTTCCACGGTAAAACATTCAAGTATACAGGAACCATAAGATTATTCTTTAAATTTCATACAAACGTCTTTCCTCTATATCTACCATAAAATAATTTAGCAAACTAAAACAACTGTAATAAAAGGGCAATTTTAAACAGTAGTGTACTGAAGCTGTAGAACATTCCCTTGAAATTTCCGAAACCTTTGTTTTCTTCGTTAGTGGGATTGAGAATCTCTTTTTATTTCCACCAATACCTCTCTACTTCTGAAATGCCTCTATTCTCCATATCTTGAATACGACTGTCAGTCATTTCTCATATAATGACCATAAACAGAACGAAAATAATAGTATTCAGGAGTTTTTCGTTTAGAAAAGCCTTTTCAACTAAATTTCGCATGAAGGGAACGGTTTAGCGGCGAGAAAATTCCTTCTTTTCTAATCTGTTAGCTGTAATCACGTGAATTATGCACAATTGCATATACTCTTCATTATGAACATACTTTGCTGACATACACCTAGTTTAGAGAGAGAGAGAGAGAGAGAGAGAGAGAGAGAGAGAGAGAGGCCGAAATAGTTTCCTCCCTCATCGATTGGCGACTGCGTAAGTGAGAAAACACGACTAATGAGGTTCGTAGATGCGAGGTTAAACGAGGCTAATGTTACCCACGTTATTTAAGTCGACTTAACAGTCTTAGGAACTCATTATAGGTCAGCAAATAAACTCCTCCGCTCGTTAGTCCGCTCTGGCGACAGTCATTATTAACTGAAACATAAATGCCTCGGTGCACAGCCCTTTATCGAGGGAGATGTAATTTCACTACTTTTGAAATGATTTCCGTGTTTTTGAGCATTTGGGTTCTCCCACTTTCGTTAAGTGGTCCACAGAGGGTGATTATGTAAGCTGGTTTATCTTCTCTTTGGTATTTTTCCGGAATGGTCATCTAGGTTAATTATGAACACAACAGCAATTTTCACAAAAACATGCCAAGAGCAGGGGTATACATTCCATTTTTTCTTTGAGATTAACAGTCGAAGAGAAGTAACTTTAAAGCAAATTATGCTGCGAAGGTTTTTCAGCAAATAGATTCAGTGGTTGACGGAAAGACTTTCCTGAGTAACTGAAGAATTCTTCAGAAGAGCTGACATGATCCTGAACAAAAGTTGCACATGAAACTGAGATACTAACAAGGAGACGAAAAACTTCCGCTTCTCACCTCTACTTGAGATATTCTTTGGGAAACACTCATTCACGGATTCCATATAATCTTTCTGCTACATTGCTCGAGTCTCAGAAATTGTTGGCAGATATAACGGTCTCAGTTTCAACAGAGTGGCGCGGAGTTCCAGATTCTCTGTAGACCCTCATTAAAATTTTCGAGTTCGGTGTACTATATCTGGTATGAAGTGAATGGCAGATGTATTGCTTAGAGCAGCAGCAGTAAATAGAGTAGAATCATAAAACAAACGTTAACGAATGTCTTCCAAAGTCTGAAACTTAAATCTTTGGTCAGATTGTTTGTTGAGATATAAATCCACAAATACAAAATCTAAAGAAATCAATAATAGCTACACAAGGTTCCCCCTTAAATAGGGACCCCCCTTTGCCTTTTTTTTTTCATGATATTACGTGCCTTTGTAAAAACACGTATATATACCAGTGAATACATAAGAAATCTACCGGTCACTGTCATCTAATATATGTAATAGCCACTATGCCCTCCCGTCTTCTCGATTTACTCACACTTTTATGGAATACTCATCACTACAAGACTTGAATACACACGAAAAACAAATGAAGACACTCTACCGCCGGCAGTGGAATTCGAATCCACGCAAGGCTTGCAGTCGTAAGGCAATCCAGAAGGTGCGAGGAAATCCATAAGTTAAGAGATCACTGTGGCTGTTACAAATACTTATGAATAAGTTTACGAAACTTAAGCAATATCGTATAACTTGCAAATCTAACTGTAATGAAAAATTATGTAATAACACCAAGTTGTTGCTCAAAATAACTGGAGTGTTTTGAGTAACGAAATACTTCAGTTATTTTGATCAAGTGTTCACGGGAAATTTAAGTTCAATACTGCACCTTCCACGAAAACCACTATCATTTTTTTTTACCAATCGTTTAATCTTTTTATATTGATTCAAGCTCATGGTTGCCCATGTGTAAAAAGTCCACCCCCTCTCCGCCCCAGCCACTCCGTGAAGTCTGTGGCCCCCAAGCAGGCAGTTATAAATTAGTCCTATACTCATTGCTCCTCTTGAATCAAATAAATGTGGTACCAGGACTTTCCTCAGACCTCCTACGAAACAGAGTAAGTTTTATTTTAGCCATTGGTTTCATAAATACAGAATTCTCACTTTTGTTTGCAGTCCATTATTACGCTGATATAATTATTATTTTACACTAATATAATTATTACAGAGCAATATAATAGGTGCAAACAGCACAATAAACTCACAAGGGCAATTAAAAGTTTGCGAGCAAATTCCGCCGACAGCGCTGACTGATGCATCCCAGGTGACGAGCGAACATCACAACAGTACGGGTATCGACTCTCTTGGGAGGGATATGTATTACCATGGGCACAATGGCACAGTCGACTGCCGCAGTAGCTACCTAATAATACACATGTTAAATTTTGCAACAAACAATACTTGATGGCCCATCCTACGTAGGTTGTAAAATACGCGCGACGTTAACGAAGGCAACTTTATGAAGAGTGATGAATCGTCGTTACACTGCTTAATCATCAGTAAAACTGCTAATATAATTTCTTTTATATAGCAGACGGTGAGGGTTGTGTCGGGGGGGGGGGGGGGCGCCTTCTTGAGCTTAGGTAAACGGTACTACAGTATATTTGTATATAAAATTGTCGCTATAAAGATTGTATCCATTTGCTTTAGAGGACAATTGCCCCAAGCCACTGATTTTTAAAACTGTGCTGCAAATCTTCACTATATAAAGTAAAGGAATACAAATAAATCTTTATTCAGCATATCCATTTATAAAGATTTTCACCTTTAGATCATGTCATTTTGTGGCGTGTATCAGCAGCGTCGATGCCCTGAACCCCAGATCAAATGAAGGAGTTCACAAATGTTAAAACTCCTTGGTCGAAGGCTGGTGGCCACCAGCTATTTAATGACTGTTTTGTTCTCTTGAGGGTAAGGCATTTGGTGGCTGAATGCCCGAAGTCTTGGTGAGGGAGGCAGACACAAGCTGAAATTAATTTGCCTTCAAAAGCTGGTCTTGTGCAAAAAACGTGAATGTAGTTTACATTAAGTAAGTTTGTTTAGGGTCTTGTAGTTTTAAACTATCAAATGCGTAGCTAAATATGTAATATTGATACCAGCGGCCATTGATATTCTGACGCCGGAGAACCCTAAATAAATCAAAACAATTAAGCGTAGTATACTGTAGAACCCTAAATAAATCAAAACAATTAAGCGTGGTACAGAGCCCTAAATAAATCAAAGCAATTCAGCGCAGTATAGAGCCCTAAATAAATCAAAACAATTAAACGTAGTATAGAACCCTAAATAAATCAAAACAATTAAGCGTAGTACAAGTAAATAAGTAATTTAGATTATTTCTCTGGACTTTGCCCTCGTATAACTTCGGTAATTTCGAGGAAGGAACATTGAAATTTGCAGCACAATAGGCCCATGCTGGGAGAGCAGCTCTGAAATAACATTTATGCTACTGCAAGCATCTCCCCACCCCTCCATCCGAGCTGAAAAGAAAATGAAAATCAGAATAAAAACTTTACACTTTGGTCCAGCAAATACCACCCAACAGATTGCTTTCAAATTTATTTCAACGTAGCTCGAGCTGAGTCGTAACTTATTTGGGGCAGGATGTTTCTGTCTGTCCATTTGCTTAATTATCACCTGATGCTTACACGGTTAAAATAGCATTACTGGCGAGAATTTACTGTAGGAAACTTCGGAGATTTTTCATAAGGTCTGTTTTCCGTAAAATTACTGTGGATTTATCAACATTGCTTCAGCAATATAATAATAATAATAATACTAATAATAATAATAATAATAATAATAATAATAATAATAATAATAATAATATCTATTATTATTATCATTATTTTTAAAATTATTATTATTATCATATGAAAAGGACTAATGAAATAAATTACAGGCCAATTATTTTTACTTTTTTTTATTTATCTAATTTCACTTACCGTTATATATCATCCATACGCACATGGAGGCTCTCACAGATCAATCATTGTACCTGGCGTCCTTGATCTCATAGTTTTGTCTTATTGTCTTTGTTCCTTTCTCCTTAGCCCATTCTCTGATGAACGTCTATGTTCCGCCGCGCGAAATTGTGAATTTTTTTTTTTTTATTTATGAAACGACAGCATTTTTGAGTTGTAAGAGAAAGTGAAAAATCCAGAAGTGAATGCAACACAGGTACCCCAGGACAGATATGCATTACACGCTCAAAACTGATTTGAAAGTTGCACATGGACGACAGCAACAATAATGGTAAGTATACTTGTTTACCAACGCCAAAACAAAGGTCACTGACCAAGCCCATGGTATCTGCTGATTAGCATACACGTATACGCATAACATAAGCGTGTACAGAAGGTACTCACTATATAAGTAATTGAGTAACTAGTTATATAACTATCGCTTCTCCCCGAGGAAGTACCTTAGTCGGTGGGCGATGGAATCAGCATGTTGTCTATAATACAGAAGATCCTGACCCTGCCTTGCATCCCGACTTGAGTCTAGGTTAAAAAAAAAGTTAAGTATACCTTAGTTCAACCAGACCACTGAGCTGGTTAACAACTCTCCTAGGGCTGGCCCGAAGGATTAGACTTATTTCACGTGGCTAAGAACCAAATTGGTTACCTAGCAACGGGACCTACAGCTTATTATGGAATCCGAACCACATTATAAGGAGAAATGAATTTCTACCACCAGAAATATATTCCTCTAATTCTTCACTGGCCGGTCGGAGAATCGAACGCGGGCCCAGCAGAGTGCCAGCCGAGAACGATACCAATGAGGAACTAAACGGAGTCCTCTTTGAGCTCTCTACGTCAGTCTTCCGTAACATGCAGAGGGCTCTTGGCGTCGCCAGGGAAGAATAAGTACTTGAGCATCATCGTTCCTTGCCAGGAATATCTAGGAAGACTGCGAGGAGGAGATTTTCCCCGAAACCTTGCAGGCTAAAGGGTGCTTCACCTTATCTTTGCGAACAGAGGAGATCAGCAACAACAGTAATGAAGGGAAGTGGAAGGAGAGGCAGCCGAACGATGGAATTAGAAGGGATCGATCACTGAAGCATGTTTCAGATTTTTCATAAGGAGACTGTTACGATCTAGCCATCTCGAGAGGGAACCAAGGTCATTTTGGTTTTCCACTTTACATACTATGCGAATATAACAGAACACGCACACACACACACACATATATATACATAAATACATATATACGACGATGATGAAGGCGGAAGCCTAATATACGGAGACCAAGGGCAGATGGAGAGACACACTGACAATCAACAGTTTTTATGTTGATTGTCAATACATACAGTATATGTATATATATATATATATATATATATATATATATATATATATATATATATATATATATATATATATATATATATATATATATGTTTGCAAGTTTTTATGTAAATGGCAATTAAATGACATAAATAAGCACAGCTCTTGGGCAGATTTGGACTCTCATCTGGAGATGCTTTGCTTCAAACACCAAGAATTACAGACCATACTTCAGTAAAAATAAATACAACACATATACATATATATACACACATAGATATGCTCATATATATATATATATATATATATATATATATATATATATATATATATATATATATGTATGTATATATGTATAAATATATAGAAGAAGTGTTTTTGATATCATAAGCCGTATAACTATCTATCTATCTATCTATCTATCTATCTCTCTCTCTATCTACAGATAAATAGATATTTTAAGTAAAAAGACTTGTCTGCGTTAGCTCGCTCGTCCGTTCCCTGCAGAGATCAAAGCAATTACTTTACATTAGTCGCTAGCCTTCCTATCGGCGACATCTGCAAATGATTTGAAATGAGACAGATTTCGCAGAGAGAATCAGCCGCTCGAGAGGGATGGTATGCGCGCTGATTTTCTTTTTTTCCAAAAGCCGTTCCATCTGAAACGGGAGAGGAAACGATGCCAGGAATTCCTTTCCGTGACGTTTTGCACAAAGCCGGTCGGTTACTGTGACTTAGTGTTGGATGGAAATTTACTAAAAGCTTAGTACTGGGAAATTTAGAAATTACTTTTTTTTAAATAATACTGTATTAAATATAACGAAGTCAGTGGTTTTGTGATGTCAGTTACTAAAGGATTATTACTGTAACCGTTTGGATTTTGTCGAAATCAGAAAGTTGGAAAATTGCATTTCAGTGTTGTTTTTTTTTTTATTTGCAGCCAGCACATTCACCAAATTTCTTGTCCTGGTGAATATGAAATATTCTTAAGAGCTTCTTGTGTGTCTTCCTGATAATCGTATCGCCAAACTAATTAATTTAAAGTTTCGTAAATTTTGAGAGCTATTTTCGAGGAATCTGTGAATCAAAATAGATTAGAAAACAAGTGCTTAAAATTTGACACACTAACACATTGGTTATTATCTTTAAATCTTGAGAAATTTCTGTTTAGCTGAAATCAACTAATCAACGTTGGTTACTTGTTACTGAATCCGATTAAAAAAAAATGTAATATTACACTTCCTGATGACTAGGAATGTATTTAAATAGATGATTAGTATAACATCGAACTAAGTTATAAACACGATAAGCTCCATTCCCTCTTATTTTTGTGTGTGACAAAATATAGCTACTTAGTTCAGCTGAGTTCTTACTAGTTTTTATCAGTTCAGTATATTCCTTCTGCAGATGGAGACCAGACGTACAGTTTAAGGCATAACTGTGTCGTACAGTTTCGATTTCTTAGTCAGGATTTTCTAAAATCTACCTGTATTGCATGCACACTTATATTAACAATTTCCCTCATATGAACTGATTTCTAATCATTTTTATTTTTCTATCGGTTTTGGAGTTCCTCGCTGGGTGAGCGGTTTCCGTTCTCAGCTACCACTCTGTTGGTCGCGAGTTCGAATCTCCGACCGGCCAGTGAAGAACAAGAGGAATTTGTTTCTGGTGACAGAAATTCATTTCTCGCTATAATGTGGTACGGATTCCACAATAAGCTGTAGGTCCCGTTGCTAGGTAACCAATTGGTTCTTAGCCACGTAAAAATAAATCTAATCCTTCGGGCCAGCCCTAGGAGAGCTGTTAATCAGTTCAGTGGTCTGGTTAAACTAAGATATACTTATCTGTTTTGGGCGAGGGATTATTAATTCGCTCTCTTAGGAGTTGTCTCACTAATTACTTCATCAGATTTTACTCTACTTTAGTTTAAATTTTATATCCCACAGTACATACGATAATTTACTTTCTTGATTGTACTAAATTACACATTTATTTTTGTGAGGTGGTGACATTCCTTCTATAATTCAGTACATATTTTAAATACCAAGCTATACTAAATCACATTTTTTTTATATACAAACACTGTTCTTTTCTTCATTAGATTTTAGTATATTAAAGTTTCTAATTACCTTAATGAGAGGGTAAGGTGGGAAACCTGTTTTCATGGTGAAATGGAGCTCATGCCTGAAAACTCACTTCCCATCTTACCTTATCATTAAGATAAATGAAAATTCACATAGCTAACAGCCCGATGAAACTAAAATCTAATGAAACGAACAGTACTTATGAGTAAAAAAAAAAAGCATGGTTTGGTATAGCTTGGTATTTAAATTATGTACTGAATTATAGAAGTGATATCACCACCCCACAAAAATAAATCCGCAATTACACACTTAGGAAAAGTATATTGTAGTACCTATTATGGAAGAAAACTAAAGCTGAACTCAAGTAAAACCAAGTGAGTCTCATTATAGTTCGTCATCCACTTTTTAAACTTCTCAAGCTCTTAATTCACCATAAACTAAGCTGGTAAACAGACTATTTGAAATGATAAGTTGGTAATCTTTTTAATCTACAGAATCTTTTTTAGCTTAATGTGTAGGAAAGGCGATATGTCAAGAGTTATTTTTATTCCGAGTTTCTCAATATCAAAATACTTAAGAATTTTAGGCGTGACAAGAGCTGTATACAGTATAAATCAAAGACCCTTGGTGGGCGAATATAATTCACAAGAAAGAAATACGGGGTATGTTATCAAACACTCAAATATACAAGTTGAAGTTTATGATTGTAGACGTAATCTGTTTAAATTGTTTTGTAATTCATGAAGTAGATTATCTTTAATGGTTTAATTCCAAATAACAGAGCACAAATGGCGACAAGATCCTTTTATGAGAAAAAGAAATGAAAGACTGTGAGGTTTATTAATGAATGGACTTTTTAATTGGGGAATAAACATACATAGAGCATCAACAGTTTTCTTCTTATTTAATCTAACACATCCTCTATAAAAACATAAATACGTCAATATTTAAACAAAATTGAAAAGAAACTGTGACGACTGAATTCCATTTCTCGTCCTTGAGTGAAGACCACCACATTATATGCATGCAAGAAATTTGCGGAAAGCATTCGACGATGGAGAGGACCCGGCTAAACGAAAACGGATGAAAGACGTCTGTTCTTTAATTCTGTGAAGTTAGCGTCGTGTGATCTAAATTGGATCTCGAGTCGGGCGCAGCGAGTTCAAAGTTCAGCGGAGGGGTTAAGGTTCTCGGTTGCCGGTCCAAATAATAACTCATTTATTTGTCGGAATATCCAGCGAGTCATTTAAAACCTAAATTTATTTTACTGGTTTCCCTCTCGTTTATATTTCTCATAGATTAAAATACCAAGTTACTTACTTTTGGGATATTTGTAACTTTTCTCAACCTTGAATTGTTGATTCTATAACTAAAAGAGGGTTGTGGTTTCATCCAGTTTCGTTTTTTGTTTGCCTAAACAAAGTTCATATTGGAAGCAGAATCACATTATTATTAATTTTTATTACGTCCTGGACTAAATCGAAATTTTTATAATGTCCTGGACTAAATCGAAAGTATAAGAAAAATCATTAAAAATGTATTAGGCAAAATTATAAGAGCAAATTTATTTTGTAAGAATTCTTCTCCGGTGGTCACTCATTAGGCCTTGTGGTCGATCCAGACTCCAAGTAGGGTCCGGATGTAAATTGAGATGGATTTTCGCGTCACGAAACTTCGAAAACGCCTTAAGGTACCAAAAACTTTAAACCAACCTCACAAATGGCAAAGGACCAGTTCCTATGATTATGTTAATGATACGTTTTCAATACTGAGTCTTGGGGAAGGACAAAATCCAGCTCGACAGAGGAGTATTTTTGCGTTAAATTTTGAGAACAGACTTTCTTGAAAAATGCTTTTAATGTTAACAGCAAGCCACAAGCCACGGACAATTTCCTTTGATTCTGGATGTGATTTAGATTTTGTATCGCAGGTGGGGCAGGGGTCAATAGTGTTTTAGAAACTGTTCAACAGAATTATATAACTCTAGATCCTAATTAGCGCGGCACTAATTCTGTTGAATGTCCTCCCCTTTAGACATCTTTAAGGGAAGTACTGCTCTCATTCTCAGTGTCTGGGATTAGCGACGGTAGATATTCCTTAAGCCGTTTATGAACACGCTTTCTTTGATGTGGCGGCTACAGTAAGAGAAACATTCCGTCTCTTAAGCCTCTTATAATTACGCATTTGGTTTTGCAGTCTCCATAATTTAACCATAAAGACTTAAAATTTCATTAAGAAAGACTAGATGCTGAAGTGTAAATATAATGTTTATTCGTCATAAATTTCATCGATAATTTTTAAGGATAGACCTCTGCTACCTTACGGAATAGGAACTGAAAGTTCTATGGAGGAGAGATACGCGAAAACACCTTACCTTCAGTCAGTCGATGTTACAAACTGAACGAAACATTACGCCAACAGCACAAAGCGCCTTCGTTTATCACTTCGCTGTGGTTTACCTTCGGGATGTTTCTCGATATTAAGCTGTGCTTGAAAGTGGAAGAATAATGGGCCGTGTGGTCGGAGACTATTTCCACTAATTGAATTCATTGACTTCCTATATTTTATGGAAAGCATTAAGCGAGCCGAAGTTAAAGGGGAAGAACGAAGCTTAAAACCTTATGGAGCTTACGGTTACTTTCAAAGAACGCAACAGTAACAAATGAAAAACAACAATAAGCATCAGGAGAACAACAATTTTCATCGGAGCAATAGCAATGCCAAACATTAAAGGAACAAATAAGCAACAACAAATACAGTAGTGAACAACAACAAAATAAATGAATGAGTCAAGAATAAGCGCAACAAAACCCCGCAACAAGAATTACAGTTGCTTACTTGAAGCCCCACCCAAGTCAGCAAACATAACGTTAAATAGTACAAAGAATATGTATGTATGTATGTATATATATATATATATATATATATATATATATATATATATATATATATATATATATATATATATATATATATATATATATATATATATATATATATATATATATATATATAAATAAACAACAGCAGCAGCAGCAGCATTGAAAGTAACATCAGTTACATGAACATGATTAGATGGACATGATTACAACAGTTACAATGGCGAATATGACAATTAATAAAATAATAAGTGTCACAGTAATAAGAATTGAATGAAAACTGCAACACATTTAAGAAATGAAAATAATAACCTGTGATGAATAATTTCAGTTTCAAAATGGCTGCCAGGTGCTAATTTCAAGGTTTACCATGTCATGTGATGCTGCCTATCTCTTGGCAGCAGGTATTCTCTTTGGCTATCTTCCTAAAAAGCACCTTAACTCTGTATTTATCTATCTAAATCCGACCGAATAAACCCAGCCACCACAGCTTAACTTGCATACAGATTGACATCAATTTAACCAATCTCATTTGATAGGAAATGTAGACGACACAAGCAAAACATGGCAAATTTTTTAATAGCCTTTCTAGTACATATATCGAGGGTTTAAAATCCAATATATCCACCAGGTCACGTTGCCCTTTCATCAAAATTTACAGTGCATAAGTTTCAGGTATTATATTGTGAAGCGCCATCAAATGGCAAGCAAGTTTTTCCCCTAGAACGGTTGTGAGAACCGTTGAAACTGGATTGAATATTCAATCGGCGAGAATGATATGGAATGGATAAAACATTTTTATTTTCCAAGTGAACGCTCTCCTTTCTCTTGAATAATAAATCAATGGATAAAACATTTTTATTTTCCAAGTTAACGCTCTCCTTTCTCTTGAATAACAAAACAATGGATAAAACGTTTTTATTTTCTAAGTTAACGCTCACCTTTCTCTTGTATAATAAAACAGTCTTTATTTCGCTTATTGCCACAGCAGTGGAATATTATTTAGGAAGCATAAGTGTCCATGCCATGTTATCCAAGCCTACATAACATTCAGTCTATTTTCAAGAGTTCCTACAATAATTACATCCTAGCACCTAACTATGAGAATAGGACGAGTATTAAATTAATACACAATAAGGAAAAGAAGAAATAATTTTATTGTAGGGTACATGTTATTTTGTGAGAATGATGTTATTCTGGGGAAGTCTAGAGGTACATGTATGTGTATACTTACTTACTGTAAAAGGGATGTAAGTTTATTGAAGTCAAATAGTGTCCTCCCTATGCAAAGTATTTATGGGGAACAAAAAATTGATTGAGCGAATGCAGAAGTCCGATGCAGAAAAATATGACTGCACCAGTGGTTAAAGTGCAGGAATTCATATACGAAAATGTAAGACGAATTTTTTGTAACGTAAGATAAATTTTCGAATAACTTCCGTATTGGCTGTGAGCTGAATACCAGGCTCTTCACTCAGAACGTGATGTTGTGCCTCTTCCACCTTTTCTCCTCCAAGATAACAAAGGGGTGTCCCACAGATAGGAGAAGTCTTCCGGTCGCTCCAGGGATCCCATTGAAGGGGATAACGCCTGGTTTTCAATCTGGCTCTGTTGCTCCAACCTTTCCCCTCAGCTCTCTCCCAGGCGACGAGGGAAGAGAACACTCGTCGATGTATCAGAGCGTCCGGTTGCTTTTGGGGATAGAAAATTTGGCACCCGGAAGCGCTACTCGATCATGATTGCCATTTTAAAGGTGTTTCAATTCGAGCCAGTCTTTATATTCAATTGTATGTTATACAAATTTTTTGCCGGTTGGAAAAAATGTCTCTGTCAAATCTTGGTAACGTCTTTTCTTTAATATATTTTTAATACATTTTAAAACACAATATCCGGCTGCAATACTGTGGACAACTTTTCACTGAAGTACCGCGTGATTGGTGATTGTATGCATAATAATAATAATAATAATAATAATAATAATAATAATAATAATAATAATAATAATAATAATAATAATAATATTCCAATACGGCTCATTAAAACTCAAATAACAACAACTAAAATATCAAGAAAGACATTAAAGAAGATAACCACATTAACAAAATCCAGCGATCCTGATCAGTTGATTATGCTGAAAAATGAAAATGTTGTTCCACGTATTTTCATTATTACTATTTTTTTCATACCATCGGAAATGTCGGTAATATAAGCGAGGTCCAGACAGCAAGCCTCGACCACAGGGATGCTACGTACCATCCCAAAGCTCAGACGAAGATACTTTTATCCGGCACACTGAGGTTGTATAAGGTCCTGTGATGACAGAAGATGCTGGCCCCTAGCTGGACGACGGTAAATATAAATATGGAGCTTATTACCTGACACTATCGTTGTCATCACTGTCATTTACAATAATAATAATAATAATAATAATAATAATAATAATAATAATAATTATCATTATAAGAAGGAAGCAGACCCTCTCTTAAGCATGGCTTGTTAAAAAGGATGGCTACATCGTGCGAACTGATCTTATATCGAGTTTTCTCAGTTCTTCTTACAACTCGCTTCTCTTGCAAGCTAATATTGGTCAACAACTGGCCAATGTTCATATTTTGGCTAATATAAACAGCTTCACACAGAAGTTTTAATCTCTGTAACAGCGCAGGGTAATGAAAATTGGTGCGGTAAATCCGTAGACTTTCCAGCAACTGCTTTCGAAGTTTCGTTTGTCGTCTTTACCAGCAGATGGATTCTAGATATTTCGGTATTCTTTTGTAGTTTCTCTCGTCGACATGTTTCGACCAGCCCGTTGGTCATATTCTGGATGGGTGAGATGAATCTGGAGACATGGGTGCGGGTGGAGGTATATATAGGGGGCCAGTGTCACGGTTAAGGTAGTGCTGAATTTTGGTTGCTCGTTAGGGGATTATCGTCTCTGAGCGAAGCCTCCTTTCGTACATCGATGGTCGGGTGCTATCTTGTGCGCGAGCGCAGGACCCACTCAGACAGGTCAGACGGACAGAGACCCGATTTACGATCCCTCTGCGCAGTGACGTCAGCTGATCCACAACTCACCTGTCTGCACCCTCTCTCTCTCTCTCTCTCTCTCTCTCTCTCTCTCTCTCTCTCTCTCTCTCTCTCGATATTGATTTGGATATCCTTGATTAACTGACAGCATATTTATCATGTCTATAGCATATTTCGGAAAGAGGAATAAATATACAACTATTACATTACTGTAAAGTTTATTTACACAGTTTACAGCATATATAAATGTATATATAAATGATGTGCGTACACAGGTTAACACAGTTATGTTTGTGTGCTGTGCATACCATTACCTTATCACTTTCATAACGTGTTTTACTTTCACTTCTGCAAGTCCTGTCTTTTTTCTTATTTATCCTAATATCATTATTTAACTTCCTTATTTTCAAGAACACTGATATTTTGGCAAAGAAGGCTACGGAATCATTTGATAAATAAACTCCCGCACATTCAATTTCAGGTACAATATTTTTAAAGCATTCTTTTCCCGCCTGCAGACTGACACCATGCACAATTTGACATACTTCCCTCATTGTAGTTAATTGAAAATAAAATGATTCTCAGGGAGCGTACCGTTCACCTCTGTTTACTTCATCTGTCCACCTCTTATCGTTGGCCACACATTCATACACACACACATCCTTACACTACGCAGGCAGATAGATGAATAGATATAGACCAACAGATAGATCGTTATTTGACCAGAGATTTGTACATGGAGAAAGGTACAGTAGAATGCACTAAAATTTAACTTAATGATCAAAACTGCATAAATGAAAGTCCTTCAACAATGGTTCAACAAAAAAAGTCGAAGCAATGACACATTTGCATAAATACACAGTTCCAACAGTTCAACAAAACATACAAAAGCTGCTCTACATTGCTATAAATACATAACAATTCCTCAAACACAACGCCTCCCTCCAAAATAACTGTAACAACTCCATAACACACACACACACACACACACACACACTAATACATACTACTGCTTTATAGTTTAATACCTTGAGGCATAAGGAGAGATGGAATTGCATCATCCTTTAATGTTCGTTCTCGCTTAGGATTATCGATTCCAAAGAGTCTGGATTTCATGTCATCTTTGTAGTCAGTGTCAGCAAAATCCACAGAGCATACTACTGCATTATCAGCGTTTATGCTATCAGTGCGACAACAGCAATGAGTCCATCGTTGTCTAAGTTCTTTTGCCCTTGGAAAACGGAAGTATTGTATGTCTGATCCTGATGTTTTTGTTCTTGTATTATAGCACCCGTATACTGAACAGTTGTTTGTCATATCTGCAGCACTGAAGTATGTCTAGTGGAAAAAGATCACGATGAAAAGGTGCACACACGAGGGTGGCTTGGGTGAGACTGGTGCTCAAAACTGCATGTAAAGGTGCAGGTGACGTCATCACTCACTCCCGCCTCGAGCTCTACCTGCGCGCCGTCTGACCTGTCTGAGTGGGTCCTGCGCGAGCGTTGGAGTACGCGGAGGTCGGGGAAGGGTAATAGTATTTGTTATTATACAATCTCCTTCCCTTTTCCCTCAGTTACATGGAACTTGGTACGCAGGTGCCATAGGCCTGATGATTATTTCCCCCCTACATTTTTTTCTCATGTCACTTAATTTTCAAGGTCGCAAGTCAATTTAAAAGGCAAAATTCTTTTGTTTCCTCTAGTTCTAAGAAACTACGGTAGCTGAGATTTCTTCTATGCCCTTCCAGCTGGATAACACCCGCTGCTTGTTAACGCTTCCAAACTTATTCGACAAAAAAAATTATTTTTTATAATCTATGCCTGAAAGGTTTTTCATTCGACATATACTGCAATGAGTGCTTTTATGCGCAAATGCATAATATAATAAGCGCATTGGACAGCACAGTTAAAACATTATTTACATTATTTCTGCAAACTCTTTTTTGCCGTGCCTGTCAAGAAACATTAACCATGAACTTTAGCGTTATCTGAAATGGTCGCATCTGAAAAACTTGACCTTTTACTTTTTGCAGACGAAAGCTCACTTCACCATTTTTGTTTTAATATCTTTAATCACAACTTGAAATCAATTACAACAATGTTTATTCCTGTATCTTTGTAAGTACGTGACCGTTCAAGTATTGCTTCAATTTATTTTTACTAGTTCTCATTGCAGAATACCTGAAATGTATTTCCGGAGAAATCTCAATTGATTTTCTTTCATTATTTCTTTGGATGTTAGCTGAAAACCTTTATGGGTTTTATTGGCTCTCTCTGTAGACAAACTGAAATGTATTTCTTGAGGAATCTTAACTGACCTTCTTTCTTTAAATCTTCAGCTGAAAACCGTTATGGACAGATCCAGCAGACTAAAACCCAAGAGGTTTCCAAAGGAAAATCAACCTGTAGAAAGGGACACGTTATAGTAAAAAGTGATAAATAAATAAATGTGATGGAACAGAAAAGAGATGCACCTGAAATTCTTGAGACATCAGTAGAGAGCAGGAATGAATTTCCTCCTCGCTTAATTATTTGGGGATCAGAACACTCCACAACGGCACTAAGTAAGCTATTCCACATTTAAGTTGTAGCCTCGACAAAACTCGTAGCCAGCTAAGTGGTATTAAACCTGATGCCAGAAAATGACACACTATTTGCGGCAAAAGTCAGCCTAGTGTTGCAAGTATCTTCTGAAAACGTTAAGTATACCTTAGTTTAACCAGACCACTGAGCTGATTAACAGCTCTCCTAGGGCTGGCCCAAAGGATTAGACTTATTTTACGTGGCTAAGAACCAGCTGGTTACCTGGCAACGGGACCTACAGCTTATTGTGGAATCCGAACCACATTATAACGAGAAATAAATTTCTATCACCAGAAATAAATTCCTCTAATTCTTCATTGGCCGGTCGGAGAATCGAACGCGGGCTCAGCAGAGTGCTGGCCGAGAACGATAATGACCGGTCCAATGAGGAACAGTATCTTCAGAAAATCTGGCATTTGTGTACTAGTTAAGAACAATAATTTGTAAAATTGGATGTATCGTAACAAACCTCTTCACTAGTTAGTGTTTACCCACCTATCTTCCATACCCTTGTGGTTATCATAGCCCTTTCAATATCCTATCACTACCTCACAATTTAGTTTTTGTGTTTCACAGTTATAAACACTGCTGCAAGACAGAAAGTATGTTGGTGCAGAGTAAACCAAGATTAAGTAGTATCTATGAAATTGCTTGTTTCATGAATGCTTCACATTAACTAGCACCTACGAAATTGCTCGTTTCATGTAACGACCCGTTATATGGATCCTATAAGGTTTACGAAATTATTAAATTTCTCAAGATTACGTTTCATGGTGGAATCTGATGTGTACATCTACAATTTTGTTTTGATTTAAAGTAAGTTTTTTCCCCTCAAAATACTCACAACCACACCTGCTGGTGAAAATGAAAAAATGTTCTCGGAAATTTCAAGCATAGACCAATTATGTTAAAGATTTGTTGCGAAAATACATTAATATATCAATACATTCAGTTGAAGGATTTTGGAATAATATCTTCACAAGCACGTTCCACAAATCTCGTCTTCTCCTCGATGCGAATGATATTCACAGCGAGATATGATAAGAAGCATCGAGACGGTTTGCAAAAATATGCCGAAATCTTTTTAAACTTGCGGTGTTATTATATTAAAGAAATGGACAAAGTTTACTTATGCCATATGCATACAATGCTCCGTTATGAAATATGAAATCTGTTGAATGGTCAAAGACAATTTTCTCTAGTCTTTCATAATTCCAACAACTTGACATTTGGATATTACTTTACTTGGAATACAACGGAAAGAATAGGGTATATTTATGGAATAAGTAATCACATTTCAAAATGATGTTCCCTTTTCTAAAGTTGCACGCTCAAAATCAATCTATTTTTCTTTGATCGTAGACTCGAAGGCTGAATCATGTAGGAGCATCCCATTCTGAAAGTCCTGCATGTTCTCTCAATAAAATCACTGAACATTATCAAAGTACTGTTTCTGTCCTTAGAAAAGCGTTCGAGATCAAATCTTATTCATTTAAAGAAATTTACACATTTAAACCTATATAATTTCATTCGGAGTTTTAGGAACCAAGCACTAATGGACATCATATTTTCAATTTTTTCACATTTAAGGCAATACTGACGTCTGAATATTTTCCTCTTGAGCTACCTTCAAGCTATGTCTGTCGTCGGAGCTAATCAATTTGTTATACGAATTTCATCATTTAACAGCCCATTTAAATATTGGTAATTAAATTTCTGCGCTGGGCTTTCAATTATAATTTTTCTTTATATAAATTTAACATTCCTTTATGAAATGATTGCATTTTCATTATTATTGTGACAAGCTTGATTACAGCATTGATGCAGAGAGGAGAAATGGTTATTTCTTTCATATTATAATAAAATTTTCCCATTCAACTACATCTTGCTATGGTGCATGGCTAATCAGTTCGAGCACTCTCATGGGTAACACATTTGTAACAAGAAGTTTGTAAAAGTAACTGCTTGAGACTTTGCGCATGCGCTGACAATTCAACTCCTTTAATTTAGGAAGTTCCCATGACGAAGATATTCAAATATACTCAATAATTTAATCGATGTCTTTTCGCATGGAAAAGGAGTGAACATAAGAGAGATTTTTGGAATTCAGTAAAATTGCTCTCTGAAACATAGGTTTCTTAAGCACAACTGGCCAATTTCCTGCATAAAAATTACTGTAAATTATTTCCCAGTTCAGCCCTTAACTCATGGTAATTGTTGCAATACGTTGCCGTGTGAGGTAATAAATTTTCTTTCAGTATTTTGTATAGTGGTTCTTGGTCTTAATAAATATCGGAAAGGGAAGACATTCTTGGCAAACCAATCTCTTTCACAGGAAAATTTTCTGAGTTATTGCCATCATTATATAAACAACTTTATGCATCATTACATTTTTTCTTCCGGCCTACATTCTAGAGAAAGTATTTCTTTCAGATTTTTTTTATTATACTTGTTCCTGTTTCGTTTTGCTACATATATCTAGCTACACATATACACATTTGCTTTTTTTTGTAGTTGACCTACTATTAGCGTCATTTTGTTATTTCTGCATTTGTTGTTGGCAAGTTGTCATTTTTGTGATTGTGCCTGCTACTGTTCTCAATAATAAATGTTATTATTCTAATGCTTGACGTCGTTTTTCCATTATCGCTGTTGCCGCCTTCAGTTTGGTTCTCTTGATGCTTAAACTATCTATAAATAGGAAGCTGATGAATTTAATTGGTAAAAACTGTCTCAAACCACATATTTTGCCATTTTGAAATACTGCTCAATATTGAGAAATGTCTCAATATATCGCAATGATGGCATATATAAGTTTTCATCTAGTTTGTAACATCGAGTGGCTGAGAGTAGCGTATTCTTGGTGGCTCGCTTGTGAATCTATACTCGTTAAACTTTCAATTAGTGTTGAGGAAAGGTAGCAGAGGTCGATCTTTAAAACATTATCGGTGAAATTTATTAACAATAAAGACCGCACTTACGCCTTAACAAGAAATTCTTCTTGATAATTTTAGAGGTCTTGGTGGTTAGATTTTGTAGCCTTCCAAACGCGTAATTGGAAGAAAGTCTTATGAGACGGAATGTGTGCCTCCCTTTGAGAAGCAGCCACCTCAAACAAGGGTTGTTCATCAATGGCTTAAGGAATATCTACCATCGCTAACCTCACACACTGCGAATCTGAGCTGTGATTCCCTCAAAGATTCCTAAAGGCGAGTACATTCGATAGAATCAGTACCTCGCTAAGGATGAAGTATTATTCCCATAAGGTGTCTTATTACAGTTCTAGTTAGGATCTACAAAATATAATTCTACTGGATTAGTTCTAAAACTCTATCGACCCCATCTCCATCTGAGGCACAAAATCCAAATTACATCCAGAATCAAAAGAACTGGTTTATGGCTTGTAGCCTGTATTCAACATGGAAAGCATTCTTCAAGGAGGTCTGTCCTTAAGGTTTTATGTAAAACAGTTCTCAGCAGAGCTGGATTTTGTCCTTCCCCAAGACTCAGAATTGGACACGGACCATTAAATTAATCACAGAAACTTTTTTTGTTTGCTATATGTGAAGTTGCTTTAAAGTTTTTGGTAATCTTAATTCGTTTTCTAGTTTCATGAAAATAAATTTCCATCCCCACTTATATCCAGACCATAGTTGGGGGTCTCGATCAACAAAGTCTAATGACTGACTATCTCCCAAAAAATCATAAAATAAATTTGCTTTTATATTTTTTATAATACTTTTCTAATCCTTATTCTGTTTTCGATTTAATGTTATTTAGTTTTAAGACTCAATAAATAAAGTGGTTTGGCTTCCAGCCTAAACTTCCTATAGGCAACTCTTGTAGATATAGAATTAACAATTCAAGTCTGAGAAAAGTTACAAATATCTTGCTAGAAAGTAACTTGATATTTTAATCTATGAGAAATATATACCAGAAGGAAATCAGTAGAATAAAATAAGGTTTTTTATGACTCGCTGGATATTCCGACAAATAAATGAGTTATTATTTGGACCAGCAACCGACAACCTTAACCCCTCAACTGAACTTTAATCTCGCTGCGCCCGACTCGAGATCCAATTTAGATTACACGACGCTAACTTCACAGAATTAAAGAACTGACGTCTCTCATTCCTTTTTCGTTTAGCCGGGTCCTCTCCATCGTCGAATGCTTTTCGCAAATTTCTTGCACGTATGTAGGGTGGTGTTCTTCACTTAGGGACAAGAAATGAACTTAAATAGTCACAGTTTCCTTCCAATTTTGTTTGAATGCTGTCATTAAAATCCAGTCTTATTTAAGAAGGCATCAGATGAAGTGAAAGTTAAAATGTTCGTATTCGCCTTAAGTTTATTTTTTTTAGATGGAAAATTCCCTTCCCTAATAAAGCCCAGTCTTTCATTTCTTCATCTCACAAAGGATTTATGTATTATACAGCAATTTGAATAAGTTGCGTATACAGTCAAAAACTTAAACCTGTAAGTTGTGTATTGTGATGACATATCCACATATTTCTTTCTTGTGAAATATTTTTCCAGATGGAGTCATTATTTTTCTCTATACTAGGGCTCTTGTCATACCTAAAGTTCTTAAATATGTTGACGTTAAAATAACTTGCTATTCACAGATTACCTTTCCTGCACATTAAGCTAAAACTGATTTTGTAGATGAAAAAATCATTTTAAATAATTGTTCACCCACCTTAGTTTCCTGCTACAGAAGAGCTTGAGAAAAATGCTTATCGTAAGAAACCTTAAAAGCTGGATGACGAAGGCACAAGAGTCGTACCCTGAAAACCAGCTTCCCAACTAACCTTCTCATTAAGATAAATGAACAGCATTTATGCATAAAAAAGCATGATTTAGGGTAATTTATTATTTAAAATATTCAAATATGCCACTGAACAATTAAGGACAGTATACGTGTAACTGCCTAAGAAAAAACTGCAGATCAACTCGAACAAAATCAATTTAAGCCACGAGAGTCAGACAGCGCCTATGAAAGTAATTCAATAATCTCACGTCCAAAAAGACGAGAGGAAATGCCTTGGAAAAACGGAAAGAAAAATAGAAATAATGAAAAACCTGTTCATATGAGTGAAAATATTAATATCAATCTGCATGAGTTGCAGGCAGAAGGTTTCAGAAAATGCTGAGATAAGGACAAGGTTAGCAAGTTTACAAACTCTTCGGCCGTGCTGGATGCCTCAAGCACCAAGCGGAGAGGACACGGTAGTGACTGAATATCTTTCTAAATATGGAGTCCAGAGATTTTGAAGAAAAGTATTAGTGGCGCATGACCATAAGACTAACAAAAAGCAAAGAATTTTCATTAAAGCAAACTGAAACCACTTGCGTAGGTCTGCTGCCATAAAAATCTTCTAATCGCTTCTGTTTCATGAAATTCATGGGCACACTGCCTCAAATTGCTTCATATCTCCTAAGTAAACAGAGAAGGTTGGGTTGCGGAGCCATTCAGCAAGTCTTTAAAATATGGAAGACACTACTGAGTAACAAAAGACTCATTTGAGTATTCCTACAAAACACGTACAAAAGTATATTTAGAATCGTAGAGAACGATTCTTGTTTACAGGTATTTTTACATATGCATATCTGCATATGCAGAAATACTTATACTATACAGTTATGCACAATAAAATATAATTTGATATATACCGTACAACCGCTAATACTAATGTTGAAGTATTAAGGTTTGTCAAGTTTGATAGTATTATGGGGAATTCATATTATTAAAGCAATCTAATATAATCATCCATATTCGGGGTTTCAGAACTACATTTTCATAAAATCCAAATTAGTGTATAGGTCTAAAGAGCAGTCATGTCTCTTAACATCAGCTAATCACTTCGTCTGCATTCTACCATAAATATGAAACCTTAATACATGTCCAAACTGGTGGTTAGGAATTTTCCCCTTTCCAATTTCCAGGACTTGGAACTTAAATGAAGGAATATGATACATATTTCTTAATTCCAATGGCCCAATAAAGAGCGGACTACTGTAGATACCTCTGTAGAATGGGAATTGTTATGAAAGGTGACACCTAACGATGCCTCCACACAGGTCACGAACACAAATTAGCAGCTTATCCAGTGCATATCACAAACAGGCTGAAAGCAAGTCAAAGAACTATATGTGGAGAACGAACCTTTGGCAAATATTGGATAGTCGTACGAAGCGCTAGTTAGAACTCCCAATAAGTCCTTGACTAGCATTCAACTTGTTAGTGAGGTGTGTGTGATAAGTTGCCGACGTTGGTTATGACAACTTCCTTGTGAGATGTTCTTTTATGGTGGAGAAAACTAACCATCTCCAATTTTCATGAACTTATTCTCAAGTTTTTATCATTTATATTTTTTGAGGCCATCCCATTTGCCCTTCAGTGAGCACGCGAAAAGATACAAGTGATCAGTTGCCAAGAAATGACATTTGCTCGAAAAATAATTCCTTTTTATTACACTCTTTTACTCTTTTTCTCATTCTCTCTCTCGCTCTCCCTCCGTTCATTTTGGATTCGGAATGATCACGCAACTGAAGCGTTTCTAAATACATATAACAACCTACGCCCTCTCTCTCTCTCTCTCTCTCTCTCTCTCTCTCTCTCTCTCTCTCTCTCTCTCTCTCTCTCTCTCTCAGTCTTACGTTCATTGTCCATTCTTTATCACAAACAATCTCTCTTTTTGTACCTCGTGGTTTCGTATTTTCAGGGGTTGCCGCCCAAGTAAAACCTCTCTCCAAGGCAGAGTTATCTTGGAGTTTGTGCAGAAAATGTGAATGAAATGAACAAAATGAAAAAGAAAAATCTACCAATTCCCATTAGCTGAAGCAGATAGACGTAAGTTGTGAGATTTTGACCGAAAGGGCCTTAAGGGAAACTGTCGTGACCAAAATTTCTATCCAAGGAATACAGAAGTGAATAAGACCTTTCCTTTTACGTCTTACCGCAAGATGCCTGACCTAAACGTCACTGAAATATGTCATTGGGGAGGTAGTTTTTTCTTTGTTACTGCATTATAATGGCGAATTTTCTTCACGGCTAAGTTCAGTTCGCTACTCTGCCTTATTTTTCAGAACCTACAGTAAAGTACGAGATTTGTTCGCTGCTTTCCTATAAAATGACACCATAACAAGCACCATGAAGAGATTCGAACGCTTGTAGCAGGATTTGAATCTGCATCCGGAGTATCAGAACCAGGTCACGTTACCTCGTGACCGGTATATGGAAGAAATTGGTTCAAAGACCCCGAAGAAAAAGTAACTAGTAACGAACAGTGCACTTTCACTAATAATGGCTAACTCTCTCTGTCTCTCTTTCAAAAAAGAAAAGTTATTCTGGGTGCTCACCATCCCTTCTCTGCCTCATTCTTCTCGCAATGATAACTGATTACTTGTTTTAGTAGGTATCACTTATTCATGATCTTTAATTCAACCTGGCTATCTAACAGGCATTACTTGATCATTACTTGATAGGATGATGCAGATTCTCCCTTTGTGTTTATGTTTTTGAACCCAAATAAATTTTTGAAACTTTTGTTGGTCCTCATAGGGCTCAGTGGTTTTTGATGAAACAGTTCCTGTCAATCAGAGAACTTTTTCTGTTCATATCTTTTAACCAAATATTCAGTGTTATTTAAGTTTTCGCTAAGGTCTTATCTCCTACTATCTTAGACTTTCCTTTGTATGTAGGGGACTATGAAAAAGCAACCAAGTGCCTTTACGCAGCCTCGGCCAAGGAAGTTATCAGAAACAGAGAAAAAGAACTCGCTGGAATAAATTCCAAAGGTTGGTAGCAGAAGAGAAGAAACAGTTGCCAAATCGAACGATCTGAGGATTACTGAAATCCACAGGCTGGATTTGGGAATGGTGGCTTGGTTGGCGTTACCAGGTTGTTTGAGAGGAGAACAGGTTTTGAGATAAGGAGAGGCCTTGGGATAAGGAGGGAGCTAACTTTTCCTTCCCTCAGCGGAAGATTTCCAGAAGTAATAAAACAACCAGATAAAGATATGCAAATGAGATACTGGAGGCATCTAAAGAAAAGGTAAAGCTATATCAACGATTATTCTAATTGCTTTTATTTCTGTTTTACCGAAAAGAGACCAAAGAAGAAGCAAAAAAATCTGAAATGAATCCTAAAAACGTGGAGAGATGTAGCCAATACAAAGCGTCAGCGATTCTATAAGAACACGCAGCTTGTCATATCGAAGCTAAACTCTAATTCATTTCAAAAGCTGATTTAGCAACGTGAACTACGTGATATTTCCAAAACAAGTCTGAAGAGACCAGAACATCAAAAATGATTGTAAAAGGGAATGGATTAATTAAAACTCCATTAATATGGGAATATTTTTCAGTTGATAATAACGGGACACTCAACGTTTTCTTTGCTGATTAAGCGAGATTTCAAATGACTTAATATACCTGCTTCACCAAACTTTATTATTGAATCGTATCTCTTTCGTAGAAAATTTTGATTACGTCTTTCTTCTCAGAATCGGTTTTAGAACGGAAAGAAATAATGTAGGTTCCTTATACTTAATTTTTTGTTGGGTTCAGTAATTCATTTTTGCAAACCTAATCTGAAAATACTGAAATGTTTTTAAATAGTCTTCTTCACCTTCATATACCGGCTATCAGCGATCACTTTCGTTAACAAACATGCGTTGATTTCATGCGATTTTAAAGCTGTACATTTTCAGTGGGATTCTATAAATATTTTTTTTTAATCAATTAGTCCGCCTCACTTCCTCCTTCCATCCATTTCCTCCCCTTTCTTTTTATTGATGGGAGGATCTCGTCTACCCTCCTCAAGATCTCATCGTTTTCTCAGCCGTCAGCTTTAAGCTCTTGACCCTCTTTGAAGTCAGAAATGAGAAGCATGCTTATCTCAGATTCCACGAATGACAAGAAATATCATTAAGATTCCATAAAGAAATTAGAGCTAATGAACGAGATGTTTAGACCATAATTGTGAAGACGATAACTCTAGACTTCGTTTAAAAAAATATGTTGAACAGCTTCACAAGATTCCCATGTCAATATCAGCAAAAGTCTTTCTTTTGTCTGTATCATGCTGCACCTGGTGGGGATATTTCCCATTCCTATATTTTAGAAATTTTTAACAATCCTGGCCCACTAGTAAATAAACGAAACCAAAAATACTTCATTGCAAGAACACCCTGTGAAAAGCACACCACTGCAAAGGCAGTTCAACAGGTAATAAATCCACTCATACCCGTGAATACATGTTAGACTACTATCATTATTACTGTTATAAATTTAAAAGCACATAGGGCACAAGACCATCTTTATTCCAGTAACGTTTCGAGTCCTTTTCACGTTATTCTAGAACTGTGGAAGGATAAGTTACAGGACTTACAGACAAAAATAAAATTAAACCAAAACTGCATACAAGGAGTTTAGCTTAAGAAACTAAAAGCAATTTAAAACAAGTAAACAAAT
Source organism: Macrobrachium rosenbergii (assembly GCA_039081455.1). Lineage (NCBI taxonomy): Eukaryota > Metazoa > Arthropoda > Malacostraca > Decapoda > Palaemonidae > Macrobrachium > Macrobrachium rosenbergii. Next base: position 64,739,234 of record JANJGK010000005.1, read on the forward strand.
AATCGAGTATACAAACGTTGAACTCTTAGTCCTAGAATTGAATAGTAGCTGAAAAAGACCTTATAATCCAGCTATGTTTACTTTGTTTGGCCGAATGCAAAATAACGTTTATTCTGAAAGATACCCATATCATTAAAAAGCATAATTACTCTTATGAAGCGTTAAGAATAAAAGAGGCAATTTCTATCAGAATTAAAAAGAATTTAAGTTTCAGCAGTTTCTTTTTGTTTGAGCAAATTCTAAACTTTTGTTCTTTTTAAATTGTGTTTTTTTTCTCGTTTGCTCTTAGTTTCTTACGTTGATAGATGTTCACTGAATTAAAGGTGTTGATTTTTCTCTTCAAAGTTTCTGATCAAACCTCATTTACTCTGTTTTGAAAACATTAACTTCCATATCTATTTTTCTTGAAATTAAATCAAAGAATGGTTTTCCTTTATTTTCATAATTTTTAGTTCAATTCATTCATTTATATTTATAGCCCAACTTCAGTACCCTACTTGAAAGGGCGTTGCTATATGCTTTGTAGAAGACTCTGATTAAGATAATTCATCAAATCCAAGCTGTTATACAGCAAAAAACAACCATCGGGATAGGGTATCCGACTTAATGCGTTCACATTGTCCCGTCTAAATCTGTATTAAATATTCTCAAACGTGTTGACAAAGGTAACAACCATTTTTTGATAGAAGACTAGAAAAAAACTTGCAGAACCTAAAGCATAATCATGGAAGCTTTCCCAAAACTCATTTCTCGACTCCCCACAGTGCTTGGTATTAGCTGCCATGTGGACCATAAAGTAAGTCGTAAATGTTGCTGTAAGCAGCGGAAACGCGAAACAAGAAACTATTCATTAGGAAGCTAGCCACGGCTTAGTTTTGAGAGTGTCTGCATAATCTAAGAACAATAGAGTTCTTGATTATAACAGGTAAATCCTTCCTTGTGACGTTGTCGTTGACGTAGTGAAATTTAAATACTATCTTTACAAATATGAATTTTAGTCTTAATATTTGTCATCAACCTCAGCATTTGCAAGGTGAAATGAGAAATTTTATCTTCGGGTAGAATCTATACTTAAGTTTTACCTCAACTAAATAATTATCAGATATACCTTCAGTCATTCCTCTTCTCGCCATTATGTCCATCACCTTACGCCTCCATCTGATACTAAACCACACCCTAGGGCGCTCTTTTTCCTTGTTATTTTCCCTATCTAAATATGCTTACGTATATCCTTTTTTGGAGACCATGCATGCTTAACAATCAAGCCCTTTTCCAAAGACATCTCCTGGAGTCTCATTCCATTATAATTTACCCCAGGATCTCCAGACCTATCATCAATGCTCCTTTTGTCGCCCGCCTCTCTGTAAATCACTTAGCATAAGCACCCTTCCATATTCTCCAACAGCCAAGCACAGAGTAAGACTTCCAAAAATATTATCTTTCACCCTCATTGTTTCCATTCACGCACCATATGTACTCACTGTTACAGCTGAATCTTGACCATGCAATTATCAGGTAAATAATTCTTTCACTGTCCGTCCCCCTTCACTACACGTTTTAGCTACCCTATATGCACTAACTCTGTATCCCTCTCATTCTAATCATTCCGGCCTTTCACCCATGTCTCAGTAAGATCTAAAATAACCACCTTTCCTTTAACAAACATTTCATGTACCATCTGCTGAACTACTGGTATTATTCTTGGTATGAAGCTGCCAGGCCGTCTTATGATCCATCTGTTGCTTTCATTTAAACCTTGAGATCTTCGTTTCATTGTCCTACCTTAGCTCAGTTTCCTAGACACTTTATGAACGAAATTTATTATCGCAAAAGAACATATGGAACGAAAGATTAAAACTGTTCCTGAATGCAATATGTATTTATGTAGTGCTGTGTCAGAATCAATCTTATCGCGATTGACACAATATTGAATATTTAAGAATCTTTACAAAAGCGTTAAATTCAAATTCAAATTTAAATTCGAAATCCCTACTAATCCAAGGCTTTGTTAAAGAGAGGAGAGTAAAGCGAACATAAATAGGCAAGGAACAAAAGTTTTGTGAAAAAGGGTGAGACTGATCTTTCCCAAGCGGGAAAATATACGATTTTTGGTTTTGTTAATAAAGAAAAGAACCTCGAGTTAGGATGAATTAGGCTAATTTATCGAAGAAACTGATCCAACGGGAAATATTAGAACCGAGCAACCCGAGAACTGAAGGGTAGCGCTTTCTTTAATTAACTCTTTTATGGAATCTTTATGGAATTAAGGGTTTAACGCGCTAGATCTCCTCCCGGGAGAAATCATTCGGAAAGAATCATGTCAGGTGGAGATCACAGACAGACAATACGTACGTTTGGGTGGTCAGGGGACACCACGCGGGTTTTGGGGTGGGGGTGCAGGGACACGGTCTATCATTAACATTACTGAGAAATATCAAACTTGACACATGTCATTATTACAGTACTACTATTCGGATAAAACATTCACTGGTAGTAGTATCCTAAATTAACTGCAGATACGCGTTAATGGATACAATGATGTATGCTCATATACACAGACACAGACACAGACACACACACACACACACACATATATATATATATATATATATATATATATATATATATATATCACACACAACCACAGGTGAAAAGTAAGAAACGGGGAGTAGGTCCTGACCGGTTTCGACTTTATTTCCAAGCCATTGACGAAGGACTGATACAGAGTATGAGAAGTCACAAATATATATACTACAAGAACAGTACTGACGAACATACACAACCGTTAGAGACTACATATCACCCACCCCCCCTCCGGGCGGTGTCGAGGTAGGAGTGGTCTTTAAAACTCATTTGGCTAAAAATCACAATATACTCTCAGGGGACAATGCTGATAAACAAACCATACGCCACCTCAGATCCACACCTGACAGGTGTCACGGAGGCGGAGTTTGGAAACTCATTAACACTACTACCCTCGTACTGTGTTTACAAATATGATAATCCTATTTTCATACATCTCTACTGCCTACCTTAAAATTTAAACAATTTACAAATTTCTTTTGATATTAAAGGATCAAGTTTATACATCCCTTGACTGATATTCATATTATGGTTGTAACTTTCTTTTATAAAGCTAGATTCAATGATATTTCTTTCCAGTGCATTGTTAGAATATACAATCCTTTTTGCCCCTTCCCATTTGATAGCATGATTGTTCTCACTAACATGTACAAATATACCACTGTTCCCCTGTGCATATCTCACACATTTCTTATGCTGTTCAATTCTTTTTTCCAGTGCTTTCCCGGTTTGGCCAATATAAAAGTTGTCACAAGACTCACACAGAATTTTATATACACACCCTTTAGTATAGTCAGGGGAGTTCTTGATAAGTACATTTTTCATTGTTTTATTGTTCTTAAATGCGACATTAACACCAAAATTCTTAAGAAGATGAGGGATATCTTGCTTGTTCTGCCTTATAATAATAATATGAAAGATATCCCTCATCTTCTTAAGAATTTTGGTGTTAATGTCGTATTTAAGAACAATAAAACAATGAAAAATGTACTTATCAAGAACTCCCCTGATAATACTAAAGGGTGTGTATATAAAATTCTGTGTGAGTCTTGTGACAACTTTTATATTGGCCAAACCGGGAAAGCACTGGAAAAAAGAATTGAACAGCATAAGAAATGTGTGAGATATGCACAGGGGAACAGTGGTATATTTGTACATGTTAGTGAGAACAATCATGCTATCAACTGGGAAGGGGCAAAAAGGATTGTATATTCTAACAATGCACTGGAAAGGAATATCATTGAATCTAGCTTTATAAAAGAAAGTTACAACCATAATATGAATATCAGTCAAGGGATGTATAAACTTGATCCTTTAATATCAAAAGAAATTTGTAAATTGTTTAAATTTTAAGGTAGGCAGTAGAGATGTATGAAAATAGGATTATCATATTTGTAAACACAGTACGAGGGTAGTAGTGTTAATGAGTTTCCAAACTCCGCCTCTGTGACACCTGTCAAGTGTGGATCTGAGGTGGCGGATGGTTTGTCTATCAGCATTGTCCCCTGAGAGTATATTGTGATTTTTAGCCAAATGAGTTTTAAAGGCCACTCCTACCTCGACACCGGCCGGAGGGGGGGGGGGATATGTAGTCTCTAACGGTTGTGTATGTTCGTCAGTACTGTTCTTGTAGTATATATATTTGTGACTTCTCATACTCTGTATCAGTCCTTCGTTAATGGCTTGGAAATAAAGTCGAAACCGGTCAGGACCTACACCCCGTTTCTTACTTTTCACCTGTGGTTATGTGTGATAAATGAATCACGTACAAAAGTGATAATAATCATATATATATATATATATATATATATATATATATATATATATATATATATATATATATATATATACAATTTTCGTTATTAGCAATTGCTTTAGTGGCATAAGTGAGTTTCTTGCAGGAATCTCAATTGTAAAAGAGAAAAACTATGCCCTAATGTATATACAGTTTCTTCGTTTTAACGTGCTTTTTCCCATTTTTATGTGGGGTAAGCACGACAGTATATATATATATATATATATATATATATATATATATATATATATATATATATATATATATATATATGTGTGTGTGTGTGTGTGTGTGTATATATATGTGTATATATATTTATATATATAATATATATATATATATATATATATATATATATATATATATATATATATATATTGAACCATTAAGCCCTTTTCTCTAAATGGTTTACTTAAGAGTAAAGCAAGCTAATACTAACTTTCACTTTCACTTTTTGAATACAGTAACAAGAATGAAATCTCGGTGAAAAAAGCTGCCACACCATCAGCTGCTTCATATAGCTCTACAGGAATCTCACCAGTAATTTGTCAACTGCATTTTACACTGCGTCACTCACCTCTCTCTTATATACATCCTCACTCTTACTGGATATTAAGAATTTCCGGTTTCAAGACATTTTTCATTCTAAGCTTTCACTTCGCTGGTTTCCTATATTTTTTCCTTACAGCACTGTTAAATTAAGTCACATAGTTCACATACCCGTTGTCTCCCATTCTTTCCACGCGATCAAACATAATCATAACAATTATTTATCCTTTCTCCTGTTTTATCTTGATATGTCTCATCTTTCAACAAGTATTATTCCACATTTACTACATAATCACTTCAGCTAAGCAGCTTTTCACCATTTCCTTTCATTTGTACTCCTGATACACATATCATTCCCCTAAAGCAAGATCTAATTCACCAATCTCTTCATATCTCTCATCATTAATTTCCTTCGTCACCCCTTTGCTTCATTTTTTTAGGAATCATTATCTTAGTTGCAATCACTCCATGCCCCCTCTCCCCCAACACCAAGACTCCAAGTGCCGCATTGTAATAGCCAATTCTGTTGTTTTACCATTTATATTTATATAGAAGGGATGGTTTTATTAAACTATCTTGTTAAGGTAGTAAACCTTTTGGGTACTAACACAAATCGGCAACTTAACGTGGAACCTGTCAACAAACAACCTCCCAAAGTAGGGAAAATAATAAAGAGGAGGTTTGGCAAGTCTTATGGGAGTGTTTTATTAGAGCTAATCAGGAAATGCGGTTAAATACCAGCTACACCTCTCCCAAAGGCGTACATTCTTATGCCAAGGAGACAAGGAGACAGAAACAAATTTAGATTTCTCAAGAATGTATTCTTCTTAGTGTGCATTTAGGTAGGAAGGTAAATACTTCTCAATGCGTCCAGAATTGGCGTGAAATGAAAAGACCATGATTTGCTGAATATTCAACTCTTAGAACTAATACCTCTGAAGTATAAAGTTGAACCGCTCACCGGTCTCATTGCTCTCTGCACCGTTTGATTGACTTTCTGATTACCGTGGAGATTTAATGACTGGGCATAAATTATCCACTAAGAAGCAAATTTTGAATATAGATTTTATGGTTATGCTTAGACTTGTACTTGAATTTGGACAGTCTGGACTTGACTCAGCCTCAGACTTGAACAGTTTGGAGTCGTACTCAGTCTTGGCCTTGACTGCATGGACTTGTCTTGGCTTTAGCCTCGAAAATTGTATCTCAATATATTCAACCACAATAATGCCTCTGAAGAATGACTCATTGTGGATCCAATTATGCCATAACCTGTTCCTTTCCCTACAACTGAACAACAACTCTAATATGACTAAGGTAAGGCCCTTCACGTTGTAGATATCAGTTTTAGGGTTGGAAACAATACTCCAGAAGGCGTGTGAAAAGGCACAAGCTAATAAGATAAGAGGTCGATAAATTCGTGGAAGCTCTGCAGGCGCTTACAAATTTCTAATGTTTTTATTCTTAATACAGATACTTAAGTCTTTGTTTTATTTAGTGTGGATGTATCCCATTACTCAATGTTTTTTTTGTCTGAACTTCAGTGCTTTAACTTTCTACAGGTACATTTTTTCTTCACAAGTGACTGGCGTCGTTCTGCGTTGTCATTTTCTTTATTGAGCTGAAAGGAATGACTGTGAATTGTATAAATACATAGAATTGTTATATGCTACATACACTGATTTTTTGTTTTCATTTGTGCACAGCTCATTTTCCGTTAATTGTTGGTTTAACATCTAACTTCATTCAAGTTCTTGTAGGATGTAATGAATGTGATGCGGTTGTTGGGTAAAGATCTAGTGCTAGATTTCTGTTATCTCAGGCATCAGTGACTTCTTAAGCAGTTCCTTCTTTTGTACACTCCAGGTTGCCAAGTCGCTCTTTATTCTTTGTTAAAATCTGAAGAAGCTGAAATTGCTCGTGGACTTCATCACACATACAATTTTAGTATTTTTTTCTCTGAAAATGCACATTTATGGTGGAAAGTAGTTTACAATATGATCGTTTTTTAGACGTCCTCTTCATATCTTATGTTCAAGTAACCCCCTGCTAGATAAAAGTTTATAGGAAATATTATTTTCATACAACTTACAATATGCATTTTCCTCTTCAGGCGTATGATCTTCGGCTATTGTATATGTACTGGGATTTCTATTTGGTGAGCTGTATTGTTCACTTTTACTCCTGCAGTGGTTTTCAATCTACCTTTTTCCGTGCTCTGCCGTGGACGTTTCAAGGCACTGTTTCATGCACTGTGGTTCTCTTCGCTGCTCTGCAATGTGAGCCTTTATTTCTGCATTGGGTTTCCAATGTGAATTTCCGGTTTTTAACCAGTACATTTTTCCCGAATGTTTTTACGTTTTATTTCATTATTGTTAAGTATGGGGTTGGGATCGCATGTGTGCTGTAATATATATATTTTTTCTGCAATTTACACTTATACGTCATGTTTGACTGCCTGTTGTATCTTTTATGTAAATTTCTAGGTATTAAATATTTCATAGAACCTTGCAACATTACTTTATGTGAGATATAAATTATTTTTTCATTATATTAAGATGATATTTTTTCAAAGAAGTTAATTTTTTCGTTTTGTTAATTCAAGGCAATTGTATTCAAGATTTGTGATTCAGTACCCTTCATCTGGTATTCCATTACAAGCCTATACATTTCAACATAGCTTCGAAAAGTACAGTCGAAACTACTTCCATAAGATTAGCATGTCAATGAGACGGACGAAAAATTAACATTACGAAAGGATAGAATCAAATCTAATGCTCTGGAATAGAAATCTCGATTAGTAATCGAATGGGTGAAAGGCAGTCGGGAAATGTTGGCAACGGTAAAAATAGTCAATGTAAACTCTTGCCCAGTCGTGCAGACAGAGAGTAATTATCGAGGATATAGCTGCCTTTGTGCAAGACAAAGAGGAATTGAGAGTATTAAGAAAAATATTGAGCGGATAAAGGAGAGAGAGAGAGAGAGAGAGAGAGAGAGAGAGAGAGAGAGAGAGAGAGAGAGAGAGAGAGAGAGAGAGCACAAACTCACGAAAAAGAATAAGGCCTACAAGGGTCAGTCTAAAGTGAACTCCACTTGAAAGGAATCTTGTATGACAGACTGAAAGGAGCAGTGTATGATATATGGAAGGAGTAAAATACAAAGTTTGGAGCGTGCGTAAAAGTTTAAATTGAAAAGAATACTAGTAGTTCAAAGCAAGTGATTATTCACAATTAGAAGAAAACTCACTGACATTTACCCAGTCAGTTGACTGACCAACTCCGAGGAGCAACCAAAATCCAACAGACCAATAGCATTGTCACCCTGTCTTGGAGAGATAGTGGACAGTATGGTTCACAAAAGGTTATACCGTTTTCAGAAAACAATGGACGATTAGGACAGGCAGAATGGAGTTGGGAAAACATGGAGCACTGCCGACCAGTTGACAACGTTTATATAATACTATGATGAGTGATATAAAAAATGCTTTTGTATAACCGCTGACTCATTAGAAGTAGCTTGCCAAGAAATCCAAGATGCTGTTGAAAGGTTTTATGGTTGGACACTAAAACGGGAGTTTATAAATATTTAAGATTGAAATGGTACTTAAGCCCAACTATTACTTGGACGCATCATATCAACTATGTATGAGCAATGTGGTACCAGAGGCTGAATCTAGTGAGGGCTTTCCGTAATGCTTGGAGTTAGACAAGAAAATTTTACTACTCTACCATAAAGCTTATATTCTACGTAAGACTGAACATAAAGCTGAGGGACATTCTTCAGCCTCAAGAAGTAATTCAGAAATTAGAAATAGCATGCTCTACAAAATTGAAACAGCTTCATACGAATCACGCCACAGGTGAGATTGTCAACGATGGTAGACTAAACAGGGAAAACTGGATACAGGCTATTCAAAACAAATCTATATTAAGAGTACAGATGACCGTTATCTACGAGTTTGGAAATAAGAGGAAAAATCATTTTCAGCTCTTTCCAGATATATATACAGGTGGATACAAAAAAGGGATAAACTCAGAATACTGGTCTAATAACGCAGCTGTGTTATTCCTAGTCTTGATTTTTACCAGCGTTACAGATTAAGCTCACCTACACTTATTTCGGGTGCCGAATTATTCGATATTCATTAAGCAGTGTAGTGAATAAGAGGCAATTACAAGTTCGCATAGGCGGCAATGTTCACTGACTTCTTTTCCACTGATAAAAGGTACTAAAGCGCCAAGATTCAAAGGACTAGTTTACAATACACATGAGATGCTTACTGGCATGAGTAATGGATCATGGGACTCTGTTTACGAGGGTTCCTAGTTACAAGTTTTTTAACGATATGGCTCGGACATGTGACTGAAGTAATCACAGGTTGCTTTGAAATACTGATCAGTGTTAAGTCTCTAATGATTCAGTAAATGTGTTAAAATAAAGAAATATAATGCCAGTGGAACGGTGGAGAATGGATATTGCTTGAGTATATAATATTGGGCCTAATGTGAGTGGGCGAATGGCAACCTTATTTGGTGAAGAAAATAAAATACATTGACGAACTAAAGCATCATATTTTACGGCTTTGTAGTGAATTCTAGAGATTATCATCATAACTCTGGCAACTACTTTGTCCAGCCATATAAAAGTTTAGTTCGATCAAAGCCTTGGTGCTTTTGGAGAAAATCGACTACGATGGGTTGATTTCAGGGTGGAAAAGGGAGAGGGGCTATTCAGTGATTATTTTGTCTGTGAGCGATGACAATAATCTTCGGGTAACGAGCCCCACTTTCACGTTCAGGATCGTCCAGCCCGGGTCCAAATTCTCTCACCTGCACTGGCTCCTACATAAGCAAGTAAACCGAAGAATTTTCGTAATCAGTGTTACACTGCAATGTTTCAAGTTTGAAGTTACTTTTAATGACGCCATTCTTAAAATGAATCAAACAGCGTTTGTTAAATTAAACAGCATTTTACAATATCAGTTTCAGCAGTCATCAAAGAACTTAAGGACTGTATTATTACAAATGTTTATTGTTATATATTTTACCCACTTTGTATACCATAATCTCAAGCAATTAAAAATTATAGCCTTGTTATCCTAGTGAACCTATTAACTGTTACAGATGGAAAAATATCACTTAATAACTGTGCTACAGTGCATGGACTCACCGTCCTTGTCGGACTGTCGCATAACTATAAATAACTACCGATGAAAACTGTTTCTGTGCGAGCGATTAATGGCTGAAATGCTTTTTTCTTGTGAGAAACATTTAGATTATAGCTTTTAGTATTTTGAAAGATACATTAAAAAATTTTAGTTTCTAGCATTTTACATATTTAAATAAAAGGAGCGACTAGCGGAAGGCTTGTAAACCGAACCCCTTAGGGGAGTAAATGCCCCCTAAATGGGTAATGATTCTCTTTCTCTTGATGCCGACAACTGGAGCTTAAATGGATGCATTCTACAGAAGATTATTTGCCGAGAGCAATTAAAGCCTTCAGTTACGGAGGCGATGCGGTGTTAGAATATATACACTTGAGAATGCCGGTCTGAGACAAAGTCTGTTATCTCGCTATGGCTGTTTAATATCTTTATGGGTACAGTGATGAGAGAAACCAGAACATATGATGTAGCCAGGTGCAAAATTTGGGCGTAAGAAAATGAATCGTAAATGGAGTGAGAAATGGCCGATGTTTACACATGACACAATATTGATCGAGAACAGTGTCAACGAACTACAGAAACTAGTTAATCTGGACACGTGAGAAGTAGAATTTTAAGAAGAAACTATAAAATCAAAGGAAAACGAAAATTAAAAGGTTATAAATGGCTTTGAGGTATTTCCTGAACAAGAAGGAATAGAAAGACGTTATAATCACATATCTATCGACACATCTGAATAAAGAATTCTCAATGTTATTGCATTTAGAGAGTATAATTATTTCATTCCTATTTCCACTATTTCTTGCAGCCTCACTTTAGATAAAAACTCCGTGTCTAAACAGGAAGTCTCCTTACCATACATTTTAATCCTAATGACACTGAACATTTCACCGGTGTAATTTCTTCTCTTTAGAAGTTACGAGCTATTTTATTCTTTGGTTGAAAGATTCGGGAGACTTCCACCGTTCAGCTAACAAGAATTTATCTTTTTCTTAAGGCATTCATTATCAAAGGCTCTAAAACTAACGAGTTTTTATCCATTTCGGAGTCCTTTGCGTCACTGGGCCTTCATCCCTCTCAAAGCCTTAATGGACCAGAGAGTTTTCCGTTCAGGTCGTAATATCTTCTCCAGAAACAGAGGTGGATGCAGATCCTGAAAACCGTTTCCTCATGTTTTTTGAGGTTACGCTCGTAGCTTAAACATATTCTCTTTCTTAAGGTTTTTCTTGGCCAAGAGGGACCATTTATTTTTTGTCCGTTGTAAAGGTGAGGTAATCTCTGTGAACTGATGTTATTCAATTTTATCTGTAGAAGTATTTGGGTGCCGTAGTTCACTTCACAAGGAACGGCATAATTCCGTAACTATTCATTGTAATCGTTTTGAATATTACAAAAATAACAAACAAAGTACCGTTGTCATACTTCAGAGTACATTTGACAATACTCAGATTGCAATAAAATAATGACCTAATCGTGACAGTGTACAAAAGGGAGGAACTGCCTTCTCAACTGGTTGACAAACAACTCTGTTAACGATCAGCAATCTTCCATTGACATCTGCATTTTGCTTTGGCATATTGACCACAATAGGAATTAGATTTTCTTTTGGCCAAATTGCCAACCATTTTACTTCAGTACCTAGTATGGTACATTGTTGAACATTCAGGGGAAACGAATAATCTTTTGAGATTATAAGTGCCTCTCAGTTTTATTTGTATTGTAAGAGTCTTGTACTAACTGTCAATGCCTACCCTTGTCTTCCTATCATGAAATATTTGCTCGGTTTTACCTCTTGAGTGATATTTTATATATTTGCTCCTGACTCCCATTGTATACTGCAATATATACAAATGGATTCATTAATATTGTATTCAGTTTTAATTTTACTAAAGTGTTTTCATTGTAAAATAGCATATAGATAAATGACTAAAATAATGATTTGATTTTCGCAGAATTTTGTTCTGCTGATATATTCTTATCAATTGTCACTAACTAATCTTGTGAAAATCATTATTTTGAGACATGCTGCCCAACATGTTATTTTAAAGAATATCTAATAATCAAACAGGCTATAAAATTGTCATTTATATTTGCAGATTATTCAAAGTAAATAGCAAAATACTGTACTGTATTGTGTATACGTTCATGTATGTATGCAAGTGTTTTTGTGTAATTAGGCCTGATATAAGTAGAAGGCTGGTTAAAGTTCTGCTATTACTTTTCCACCACTCAAGTGACTAAAAACACAAATGCTAAGGAGTATTCGGGCGACTAATCTTGAGAAATTTGAATGCTATTTTGACCTATGTATTTCTTAGGACAAGAGGTCACAATGAATAAAGTCTTTTATTGACGGGGTTTGTGCCATTTGGCACAGTACAATAAATCTATCTTCTCTTTTTCATTTCTGATGTAACTCAACATATCCTTTATTCTTCTACTATGAACTCTTTTTCTGTATTTAATTTCGTTAGACAACCCATTCTGACATTTCTGTGTATTTATGTACTCAATGGACCATTTCATTATAACTTTTTTTTTACGTAAAAATGTAGTTTTGTAAAGAATATGTATCTGAGAATTTTCTTCATTACCTTTATAAGGAACAAAGTACCACTGAATTCTTCCTTAATCTCCCGGGTTTTCCATGAACTGGCGTTCTCTGAGTGTCCAACTTTCGCTTTGATGTATACAATTTTTTCCCTTAACCGGAAACTCTTCCAGCTTTTCTCCTCTATCTCATCTAAGTAGCCTGAATTTGTCTCGACCCTTCCTTATTCTCATCCTTCACTTCCTCGTAGGCAATTACTCCACTTCGATCTCCTGTCAGTATCAGGTATCTCTCTACCCACTCTCCCTAATGTATCTTTTAACAGTTTGTATACTAAATCGGCGCTTCCTCGAGTTAACGCGTTCGCTCAACCGTGATCCCTGACATCTACCAAACTACCATCATTTTCTTCACCAGAAACCGTTCGACTGCGGACGCTCCTCTCCCAAGTTCTGTCCGTCTTTCCCTTTTGAACAACCTTAATCCACCGTGAATCATTAACCTTTCTTTAATTTCTTTCTTCACTGATAAGCTTCAGAGCTGTTTAAGAACTGTACATGTCAATATATATATATATATATATATATATATATATATATATATATATATATATATATATATATATGTACAGTATATGTATATATATGTATATATATATATATATATATATATAGATAGATATATATATATACAGTACATGTATATATGTATATATATATATACATATATATATATAGATAGATATATATATATATATATATATATATATATATATATATATATATATATATATATATATATATATACTGTATATATCTTATTACCACTAGGAGAGTTAAAGACTGGGTGTAAATCGTGACCGCTTCCGAATGGCTTAGAAATGAAGCCGAAGCTGGTCAGAATTTGCAACCTGTCTAATTTTCTTAATGACAATGAGAGATGTATAAATCACATGTCAGTGTGATTATAATATATATATATACATGCACACACACACACACACACACTTTTGTATGTATCTCAGTAGAGACCTAGCCTTTCATTCGCAAGGTCCGTGATTCAGCATCAACTGGGACTCAAAGAAAGGGGGTTGCGGCTACCAAAATCTTACTATGAAGACCTGCTGAGAACTGGGAGGACAACTCCTGCTGCCAGCTCTCATAAGAAGAGAAAATATGCTGTATTTACATTGATACCATATGTATTTTTTCTAACTATGTGTAGACTATGGATCCAGAGAAAAATAAGATGACATTTACCGCTTCTTTAAGTTATGAAATGTTTGATTAATGATAAATCATTTGTGCAGCGACACTGAAGTATCAGCGTTGAACCCCTATTCAGACTGTGATACCGTACTTTATCATGCACATATAAACAATTTTTTTTTAATATGAGGGCCCCATCCATTCCAACACCTCATGCATACCGTCTACGCGGCAATTTCCTGGTCTGCCTCTCTCTCTCTCTCTCTTTCCCAAAACTTCTAAAATTTGCACCCTGTTCACGGACATTTCATCCTCAATTTCACTTTATGACCAAATCAATTCACATCGCTATGATTAAGTTTTCCCCCCTACGCTGGTGATATTTTTATAACAACTTTGTATACTTCCATTCCTTGCCTATGGAGCCTTTCTAATTCCACACATGCCATATAAACAATTCATCTGTACATCTTTCATGTTTTCTCTTTTATTTACATTCAATATCCACAATTCACTTGCAGAAAGGAGAGTTGTGACTGCAATACCTTCACACACCTTATCTCTTGCTTGCACAGAGACTCTTCTTCTTTGCCAAAGCTGTTGTAGAAATTCTGTTACCCTCCTTACTTCATCTATTTTCTTTTAATGCGGGTCGTGGAACAATGGATAGAGATGCCTTAGCAACCTGGGCGCCGAGAGTGGATGTCGACAAAAGAGGACAAAGCTCAAGTTAAAGGAGAAGGGTTTTGTGGGACGTAGCTCAGACTTCTCACAGTTGGGGAAGTCATTACCACTGCATTGGATCTGTTAAATCATCGGGGATGGAAATAAACGGGCTTCGTTCCTGTGCTCACGTAGATAATCTGTAAAATGGTTTACTTATCAATAATTACTGGAAGGCACAGTATTGCTAATTTCAGGGAGACTTTCATGATATGTTTGAGATGAGAACATTACGATGACAAACAGTGTGGCAGACTGATTCAGTTGTCTTAATGATGCAGTGCGGAATAATCTAATCTTGCTTATGAATCGTTATGAAACAGGCTATTCATATTTACGACGCACGGCAGAATAATTCAGTCGCATTTATAACAGGATGCATAAATGCTGAATACCGCCTTCCCCAGTTATGTTTTATTGTAACACAATAGCTGTTCTTAGCATTACTTTGATTAACTTAATACAGCCTTAAATTCTTCGGCACTCCAAGTCTTCTGGAGTTCAGCATTTGCGTATCTGTCCTAAAGAGACTTTGGTCTCTGCTAAAATGAAAGCAGGAATATCTGTCTAGTTCTATATACATTATGTGACCTCAGAATTGTTTACACTTGTAAAGTGACTCAGGATGAATTCTGTTAGCCCGTAGATCCGGATCAGTGTTGCTAATTTCCTGAATGAACAGGAATCTTGATTTATTCTAACTTGGGATACTAGGACATGGTGTATTGGAGTTATGGTTTATAGGAGTAACACTTGCTGATTATTTCACGTTTTCTCTATATTCTTTGTATTTCCCTATTTGTGTTGCTGTTAATTATCCTTTGAAATAAATATATGTTTCCTGGTGAAAAACCTGACGCCAGTAAATTAACTGAGTGCATCTAATAAAAGTAATTAGACAGTGATATTACAAGCTGATTTTTTTGTTTCCATCCTCGATTCTTAGTTTGATGTCTCTAATGTTGCAAGATGATACGTTTGCAACGATCCTAGTTACTGAGAAATTATTGCCAAGTAAATTCCTTTTTGACGTCGGAAGGTATGAGATTCTTGTTTAGTATTTTCACGTTTTTCTCTACCTGCTTATATTTTCCTCATCCTATAATTAGTTTTTGTTTGTTGTGTTAACATAACTTCTATCCATGACATTGATGATGTTTTGGAATGGTGACATTCAATTAAATATTGTAAATATTACAGCATTGCTGTTATTAACTAGACTGCAATTCACATCTTTGATATAAAAACAAAAAGATTCTAAATCTCACGTTGTTCGGTGGGTGAGATAGCTCTCTTGCGCTTCAATTGTGGCTTTCTTTTGTTTTGCCTGTTTATCTCACTCCCTTTCTGTCCTTGGCTTTCATATTCCTTCCTTTTCTTGAATTTTGTCGTAGGGTTCATATTACGTGAATATACACGCACGCACACACACACACACACAAACAACACACACTCATATATATATATATATATATATATATATATATATATATATATATATATATATATATATATATATATATATATATATATATATATATATATATGTGTGTGTGTGTGTGTCACGTTAAGTGATGGTTTTGCGGGAACTGCTGGTTCCCCGCTCGTTCCCTCTTGTGGATTGCTGCCTCCTTACCTTCAAGTTTTTTTTGTTTTGATGTTCTCGTCGGTGAGCTGCCGTTTTTCTTTCGTCGGTCGGGTCTGGTAGGGCAGCGAGAGTAGCGGCAGTGGCAGCAGCAGCAGGCAGTTTTTGGAGTCGACGTTGGTCGAGTTTTTGAGCAGCAAATTGGAGCACGCCTACGAAGTGGAGCACGACGTAGGGGTGGAGTGTGACCATGAGTAGTCGTGTGACCACGAGCTGCTCATCTTTGATGACAGCGTGAGGCTGTCCTGACGTCTCCATCGGGGTATTCTGGTTTGTGGGTTCTTGTCCCTGTTGTGCAGCTGAGGGCTGTCTTGGTGCCCCGATGGAGGACGTATGTTTGGTTTTTTTTTCTGCCTGCTGTTGTTTATTTTTGCCTTTTTGTTTAAAGCTACTTTTTGTTTATAAAGTTAATTGTTTAACTTGATTTTGTTTAGTGCTGCCTTTTGGCCTTTATTGTACTTATGGTTTTTATCTTTTTACCAGACCTGACTCACTTGTAAATTTTGTAAATAAATTAATCTTAAGCTCTTTTTATTGTTTTTGTTGTTTTCCCCTCCTTTGTTTGTTGCATCTGCCGTCAGTCATGACAGCCCCGTCCTGAGTATGTTAAAGAACCTGCATAACGGCCCACTCGGGTCGTTACAATATGAATGAAATTTATCACATCATTGTGATTCATATACAAGCATTAAGCTATAAATGTCCTTTAATATCTAATTCGCTCTACCTCGGAAATGATATATTTTCATATATGTTACCCGAAGGGGAATTTTTAGTTGATAACCAGTTCGTCGTCTCGTGGGCTCGAACCACGGAAGACAAGAACTCAGGACTACAGTGACGCATATTAAACCACACGGCCACACATACACACACACACACATATATATATCTATATATATAAACATTATATATATTCATATGCACATATATATGTATACATAAGTATATATAAATTATATCTATATATAAACATTTAATATATATATATATATATATATATATATATATATTTACTTTTATATACATACATACATACATATATATATATATATATATATATATATATATATATATATATATATATATATATATATATATATATATATATATATATATATATATATATATACACATACACATATACACATATACGTTCAGAAAATCGGATACTCCAAGAGAAGAATGACGTAATAAAAACAATAAAAAGAATTCATAGAACATAACATACGAGAAATACAGCAGAATTACATTTATAACGAACACTGTTTGGAAGCGAAAAACAAAGACGGTCCTCGGAATAATACAGACATAAGAGGGGGAGTGAGATACGAAAATAACTGAATATAAAAAGGACAAATGAAAAGAATTGCAAAGGAAAGGAAAACCTACAAAAGACATGTGATAAAAAAATAAACAACGGTCGATGGAAATACTAAATTAGACGAAGGAAGAACGAGCAGTAGCTTTAAGGAAATGAGCAATGGAATCAACATAAATAACGCGTAAACGTAATTGAGCAATGCATTTATATAATGAACCAGAAGCTACGCATTTGCTGCTAACTTGCGAGGCATATACTGGAATAGAGCTGATCTTGTTTGGAATAAAGGACAGCAACTAAAGCACGGCAATAGACTGGCATAAATGGACTGCAGCATTAAAGCAGGCGGGTATTACAGTCTAGAACCGGCAACCTAACGCCCTTATCTGATCATGAATATAAATGCACAGCTAAATCCTATGCAAGGGCCAATAGTGTATGTGAAAGAGGAGTCAATAAATGTACATG
Organism: Macrobrachium rosenbergii; assembly: GCA_039081455.1. NCBI lineage: Eukaryota > Metazoa > Arthropoda > Malacostraca > Decapoda > Palaemonidae > Macrobrachium > Macrobrachium rosenbergii. The sequence continues at coordinate 64,757,244 of JANJGK010000005.1, forward strand.
AAAGCTGAAAACGTACACAGCAGTAACTCGAGATCTAGGAAGAATAAACAGGAAGAGAGATTTACCTGGAAATTTGTAAACCGGTTTAAAAAGTACTAGCGGATGGATGAACAATAGTGATTAAAAATAGAAGATGACCAACACCAAATTAATGTTCAGGTTAGTAAAACATTTGATGAATCAAATAGCTTTGAAAATTACCCATTCACTATAAGCACTTCATATTTCACTTAAGGTGCCAAGTTAAGCGGAGAGCAAAGAGAACGCAGAACATCACCGGAATTGAAGTAGAAATATAGAAAAAGTAACATTTGATGTGAACCGTGGACAAATCAGAGCAAGTAGCGAGAAAAGCTGTTAGACCATGAACTAATTAAGTAGTCAGTTACAGAATAAACGATATATATTACAAAATGAGGGAAATGGCAGGTAAGGCCCAAAAGCTAGCGAACCTTTCCTGCCCGGTATTATTAATAGAAACGAAGCTGTACTAAAAATCATCACTGGGAAACTTATTTGGGAAGACCCGTACTTTACATACCGCTGAGAGGAAGAACACATCTGATGATACCTGACCATTCAGCAAGGCTAATGCAGTGTTTCCCCTTTCCTCATTTTACCTCTAGCTCCCACCACCAAGAAAATGGAACGTAGATCATCTTCCTTGCCTCTAAGCTGTCAAGCTTGGACTTCTTTTTGGTCCCCGCGGGAGAATCACCGACACCCTGTTTTCAGCGTTCAGAAGAGCCAGTTTGTAAACCTTCATGGAAAGTCTCAAAGATCTGCCTCCTGCCTCTTATGGTTTTTGAAGATTCCATGTTGGTTAGTCTTCATTTTCTGCTATTTGTTTTTGATCTTTAAGCTTTTGTCTATGCTACATCTGATATAGATCTGACGACAGCCAAAAGTTAATGGCTGCAGCCTTCGGCAAGAGTGAAGAAATGGAGAAGCACAGCAGCAGCTGTCAACATTTCTGGCAAAACTTTAACCGTGAAGATGAGAAGAATAGAAAATTTGATAAGTGTTGCATTAACATTTATCAAATCTACATATATATATATATATATATATATATATATATATATATATATATATATATATATATATATATATATATATATATATATACATATATACTGTATATATATATATGTATATATATATATATATATATATATATATATATATATATATATATATATATATATATATACATACATACATACACACACATACATATATCTATCTATCTATCTATTTATATATATACATATATATATATGTATATATGTATGTATATGTATATGTAGAATCTATTGGTCACTTATCATCTGATACATTAGTAGCATTTATTGACCACAATGCCCTCTTAACTTCTCGATTACTTCTCATGTTATAAAAGCTTATCACTACGAAGCCTGGAACCAAATTAAGAAAGAATTTAAGTTTTTCAGATGTCAGGCCGAGATTCCAGTTATTCCAGCTCTGGTAAATGTACCTGAATTCGACAGGTAAAAGTACGTATGAGCGGGAATATACTTAGACCTTTCTTCGTGACCAGGTAATTGTCGTTACCTCGTTCGGATGCCCGGGGCTCGAGAACGAATCTCGGCCGGGTATCCGGGTATCTTAATAACTTCATTTCTTTCAAAATTTGGTTCTAGGGTTCGTAGTGACAAGTGTTTCCAAAACGTGAGGAACTCGACAAGTTAAGAGGGCATTGTGGTCAAAGATACTACAAATATATATATATATATATATATATATATATATATATATATATATATATATATATATATATATATATATATATATATATATATATATATATATATATATATACATATACATACATACATACATACATATATATATATGTATATATCTATATATATATATATATATCTTATATATGTAATAGCCACAATGAACTTTTTTTACTTCTCGATTTCTTCAGATATTTTGGATA
>JANJGK010000005.1:64761712-64766712 GCA_039081455.1 Macrobrachium rosenbergii
CGACCTCGCTTCGTTCTTCCAGAGGAGGACCTATACCGCCCCGGGCAATCCGACCTTGACAAAGGCATCGTCGAATGCATAGAATAAAGCTTAAGGGCCACCATAACTAGGGGTCATTGAGCGTAAACCCTCTCTGAGGCTTAGGTCCCTAATGCCCTAACATATTTTGTTTACAAACTTTCCAGCCTATGCGGCGCCATTTGTCTAAGGCGGTGATTGTTATTTTAAATTGCCTACCCTACCGGCGGGCAGAGATGTTCTCTGTCGAGGTCAATTGGCCTAATATTCCTACACCTAACTACATCGAGGGCGAACAGCAGTAATATTTATAAAAGCTCCCCCCCTTAAGAGGGCCTTCACTCCCTTTTCGGGCGTGAAGGTCTATACTAAGCAAGCTGTTCGCCTCTCGTAGGTTACTCTCCTTCCCCTGAGCAGATTAGTCCTGGTTAGCCTACCTAGCTACAGAACTACCTAACCCTAGATAGGATATGAGCTATATTCACTACTTTACCTAATTCTAATAGTACTGGAAGGTGCTCACGGTTATTATAGGCTACCTCCTACAATCATGATGTGTTTTAGACCTAGCCTAGTGGTACATTCTATGATATTCCCTAGCCTAACCTATCCTAACCCGACCGTAGCACCAACATAAGAGTTAACATTCTAACTAAATTACAACATGGTTTATGTTTAATACAATTAAAATTTACTAGTTAATTCATGAGGGTTGCCTCATATGATAAATGGGTGCCTCACTGAGGTCTTAGGCCATGCGTGTCACGAGCATCGTGGCTCGTTTCACAATAGTTAAGATTACTGAAATAAGTTAGGCTACTTACATGATTACTGCGGCTCGGTGGTAAGTGGAAAGAACAAGGTTACTAAATTGATGTACCGTACTTTAAGGTGGCCTAGGCTAGGTACAAATAAAAGGAAGAGATCACACTGGCTACCTTCTCTGGGCAAGGGGCCAGGATCACTCTTAGATGTTAGGGCACTAGTGCCAGGATGAGCGTATAGCTCGGCAACTACTGGGCTCTCTTCCGCCCCTTCTTCTTCTTCTTCGGTTTCCTCCAAGGCCTATCAGTAGCTGGCCTAGCAGGTGATGAGAGCACCGACTCCGGGGACAGGCCAGAAGGGCTAGCGGGCGCGAAGTCAGGGGCAACTGCAAAAGCTGCGGGAGGACTCCCTACTCCGGCTGCTGCGACAACCGGAGCAAGAGCGATCTCGACTTCTGCGTCCGAGGATGCCAGTTCCTGGTCTTCCAAGGGAGGGGTACCATTTCGATCCTCCAGGGGTTCATCCCCTGGATTCAAATTTTGCAAAGAAGAATCTTGCAAAGAAGAAGTTTCGGGTGCTGGAGGCTCTCCAGTCGCGATGATCAACTGCATGGGGAATCCTAAATCTCCCGGAGGAGGATTCACCTCATGATTTAGACCCGGCACAGGGGCCTTTTCCATTGGTAGCTCAACGTCCGTGGCGGACGGAGTCTGGCACTGCTCAGTGCTCGCAAGTGGCACTGGCAGCAGTTGAGGGTCAGGCATGCCTAACAAGGGGTCCGGAGGTGCACTACCTCGCGGACGACTTGTGGTTGGCTGCGGCAGAGATTCCTGCCCTAGTGGGAGATCGTAGCCTCTCGGTGAGTTTTGTTCGGGGGCGTCCGCTGGGCGTTGCTTGCTTGGGCAGCCCTCCCAATTTGTGGAGTGGTCTGCCCGCTGGCACGTCCTGCAGCGGTACTGCTCCTCCTGAATCTCTCTTCGCGGAGGGGGAAGACCTCTTGGTGGGCCAGCCCTTCGCGATTGGAGAGGGCTAGGCCTGAAATAGGTTGGGTGGCGCCCCTTCCGCGGACCACTTTGGTGGGCGGAAGGTGGAGGTTTGTCATGGTGGAGAGGTTTAGATGGGGCCTCCGTGGAGGAGGTAACGTGGCTGCGGAGTGGCGTTGGTGACGGGCTTCCGCAGAGAAGATCCCGACCCAACAAGAAGACCACTCCGGGCCGAATTCCACCTACCACGCCAAGGCGGTGGGGTATCGTGCCCCAAGGTGTCATAACCTGGAGTTGGACAGTGGGAACGGTGATGGTGTGGCCCTCTATCCACTTCATTTCCCACCGCGTTTCTTCGTCAACCATGGCACCGGCTGGCACTTGGGCCCTAGTGATCAGGCTAATGTCTGCCGCAGTGTCTACTGTGACCGGAAGGGTCACTGGCAGGCTAGTGCTCTGAAGAGGGGCCACCGAGATGAACTGGGTTTCCAGTCTCTCGGGGTAAAGGATCCGGTGCGGACCAGCAGCAGAAAATGAAGTGCTGATTAGGTTGACAAATTTGGTGGTGGGGACATGATGTGGACAGGCCGGAGATCCAGCATTGTAGTGGCTAGCAGCCCCACAGGATCTGCACGGGCCTTTTGGATGGGCTCGGTGGCCTGCAGTAACTGTTGGAGGAGAGGGCTGAGCGGATGAATCGGGAGCGGAGTTCTGGCTGGTAGGGTTAGGCTGCTTATTAGTGCCGAGTTTGTATCGGCACTCAGCTTCAGCGTGGCCCCCCTTCTTGCAATAGTTGCACAGGGTCTTGCTAGGCAGTCCATTCTTCGGGCGAGTGGAGTTCGAGAGGTAGGCCGGAGGGATGATTCGCTTCTGAGAGGTGCTATGCGACTGATTGAAGGTTTCCCATGAATCAGCCATGCGACAAGCTTCCATAAGTGTGGAGGGCTGTTTATCGTTAAGATATACTGCAAGGGGCCCTGGCACACATTGGAAAAGGTCTTCTAGCATGGTCCGATTGAAGAGATCCTCAAACGTCGTGCAGGCCAAGGAGTCGAACCAGCGCGTACCGGACTGGGTTTTGTGACATGCCCATTCCGTCCAAGACCAGCCGACTTCCTTGGCAAGACCTCGGAACCGTTGTCTCCATTTTTCTGGGGTTATTTCGTAGGCCTTTGTAATGACTCTACGAACTTCCGCCATGTTGCCTCTCTGGCTCTTCTCCAGTGAGCGAAGCGCTGCCTTGGCTTTTCCCTCCATATGCTTGGCTAGTATTAAGGCTCTCTCCGTCTCCGTGGTGCTGTAGTTATCGAAAAGAGCCTCGATCTCCTCCAGCCATGCTTCTGGCTCGTCCTCAGTCCACTTGGGGACTAGGGAATTGATGCTCGAAATTGGAGCGTTTGATGCAGCAGGTGTAGAACTGGAGGCTTGATGGCTAGCCATAGCTTCGGCATTCTCCATTTTCGCTCTCTCAAGCTCGAGCTCCTTCTCCTTTAGGGCTAACTCAGTTTCCTTGCAGGCTAACTCATGCTGTCTCCTTCTTTCTTCTCTTTCTTCTTCATATTGCCTTTGCTCGGCGTCATACACCCTTCGTTCTTCTTCATACTTCCTCTGCTCGGCTTCATACTTCCTCTGCTCGAGTCTTTCTTCCTTCTCCCGCTTGGCCAAGTCGTCCACTTGCTCCTTAACCCAGGTAGTAAGTTCCGAGCCGGTGAGACCTGCCGCCGTCCCCAGCCCCAGGAAAGTTTTATAATGCTCTGCTGCCATGGTTCTGGTGGGGAAGGGCGTCTAACCGGGTCGACTGGGCGTACTTGGGCAGCGAGGAAGTGTCTCTTCAATGAAGTGGCACCCTTTCAAAAGGTGGCACTGTAGTTTGGGTGTGCCGTGTACAGGTCACACTGGTGGCACTCAGTATCCCTAGGCACTGGTGCAGGTTAGGTTCCAGAAGAACTTTCTCTTCTGTGTTCCCTTTTGGTTTTGTTTTATTTATTTTTTCTGGATTCTTGCTTGGTGGCACTTATGGTGCCAATGTGTTCCTAGGGACCCTCTACTGGAGTCCAACTAGGCTATATGGGAGGAAAGGCACTCTACACCCCCTGCAGAGTGCAACAATCGAATGAGAGAGAAAGGGAAGGTAAAAGAGAGAGAGAGAGAGAGAGAGGTAAGCTATTCAAGTGATGAGTGCTGCAAATTATTGGCACTGTGGAATAAAGTGAATTTGGGTTTTTTTTTTTTTTTTTTTTTTTAAAGATCCTCGTGAGTGGCTGGTCCCAGTACTGGCCCCTTCTTTTTTTTTCAGAGGGTGAAAACTACTGTTGGCTTTTTGGTCTGGATAGCAGGCCTCACTCGTGACCGACAGTTTATCACTGTATTGTAATTACTCTTAACTTGTCCTCATCTATTGTGGGACAGAGGTGTTTTCTTTTAATTGGTTTAAGTATTCGAATTAATTAGCCTAGTGTCGGCCGTTCTTTCTTTGAAGAGGGTCACGTACACTTAGGTTAGGAATGCTTACTTGAATGACGAGAGAGAGAGAGAGAGAGAGAGAGAGAGAGAGAGAGAGAGAGAGAGAGAGTTTCAATCAGCGAATTTCTTGCTGCTTGAGAACATGTAAACAAAGATTTTATACATGCACAATGGCATGGATCTTAATAAAAATGATATAGATGCGTCGTCTTGGCTTCCTTAGGGATTACTTTATTATCTTAATTTTCCCGGGAGCCGACGTCACAAAAGTTTATCGTAAAAATTTTAAATTTTCTTTATATGATTTTTATAGTAGGTATTCGTATAGGAACTTGTTATTACTCCTAACTAAGGCCTAATTTTCCCTGCCTAAATTATCTTTTGTTTTTTTTCCTAGCTAAGATATTAGGAGGTGGGTTCGCTACGAAAAGCAAAAAAAAATATATGCCCCAAGAGTGGCGGGGAGCAGAGTCGACGTCACAATAACAAGGTCGTTGAGATGGCGGCCAAGGTCCCGTTAGGCCTAAATTTCAAAACAGCCTCGGCCAGCGAAGGAAACCCCAAAATGGCCGTTCTCTCACAAACAGTTCGAACAATTTCAAAACAACCGCGCGAACATGGCGGAGGGATCCAAGATGGCGGGTATTTTCTTTTTCAAACAAATTCAAAACAACGCAACAAATGCAGGTATCCAGATTTTACTTTAAATATACCAATCATGCATAGTGTTTTACGTTACGGATGGAAAACTAAATTACCAAACAACTTTGT
>JANJGK010000005.1:64771712-64832970 GCA_039081455.1 Macrobrachium rosenbergii
CACACTGATGTTTTCTTTCCTGTATTCAGGTCTAGTACTCAAATCAGAACGGTCTTATTTGCAACATGATACTTAGTGCATATTTTGAAACAAGTTCCTGTGCGTATATGCGGTAGTTTTTCCACTAACTGTAGACGTACCATTTTTGTGTTATCAAATATTTTGCCACAAATAACTCACTGGTATCGATTCGCCTTTATCTAGGAATAAGATGCGTCTAAAGATATTTATATATGACAAGTTCATCCTCCATGGCCAGGACTCGAACTTAGCCTAATTTGGGGTGGTAGAGGAGAGACGGAGACTATCAATGCAGCAGTCAAAGGATGTATGAGTTGGTTTCGAATATGCTGTACATATTGCTGTCCAATTAGTAATATGAACAGCAATTTTTCTCTCTCTCTCTCTCCCTATATATATATATATATATATATATATATATATATATATATATATATATATATATATATATATATACATACATATATACATACATACGTTCGTGCGTGTATCTGTATTATAGCGGCTAATCTCATTTGAAGTGACAGGTTGTTAGCAGGTATGAAGCTAAGTCTTGCATCAATTATAACTTAAATGTAGCTGAACACCCCATAAACAGAGAACTAAATAGAGCCGTCCTCTGTTGGAGGCGTCCCCTGCGTGATTAATTACGGAAAAAATAGCTCTCTTGACTACTAAGCCAATGATCACATATCATTTCATCATCATAGCTTTATACGCTGATATGAAGTTAGCTGCAATAAACAGTTGCAAAAGAAAAAAAAAACATAACCAGTGGACGAAAAGAATTATATTACATCAACTTCCTGGCTGTTTATAAAACACTCTGAGAGAAGTTTGCTCGTTATTTTGCTTCTTAAGTATGAAAATGCAAGTGATAAAGTCCTTTGAGAATCTTTTCCCCCATTAAGGCCTTAACACGAGCGGTCTTGATTGCCAGTGTAAGTGGCTATCAGGCATATAACCTACATGCTTAGTCGCTTGGTGTTACTTTTTGATGAGTTATTCCTGGTCTCATTTGCTTTGTCCGTCTTATCTCTGAGCAATAGCGACGGTGTGTTCGGACTATATCAAAATCCACAACCAGCTTTGCAGCTAAGCCCCGCCCACTGCACACCAGTGATTGGCTAGCTCTCGGAGGGGGAATGACGTCACACTAGTTAACAGTCCAATTGATTACCAGTATGGATTTGACTCCGTTCGGTTGTGTTGGTTGAGTTTCGTGCGTGAATCATGCAATTAATATCTCCGATATAAGATATTTGAAGTTATATATCATTATGAAGATCTTGGATAATTTTGTCAGTGCATTCTTTTATCATGCGCAACTTTTAAATACACAAGCATCTTTTTTTTTTTTAAATTGGTGTTGGCCTACATAAGCGATCCCACATAGAAATGAAGCATAGACTTATGCAGCCAGTTCCGATATTAGGGTATTAATTCTTCATTATTATTATTATTAAAGTAGTTGAACCAGACCACTGGGCTGACTTTCAGCTCTCATAGGGCTGGCCCGAAGGATTTGATTAAAATACTAAGTCAAGGCCTGAAGTCAAGCGCTAGGACCCAATAGATCATCCGATACAAAGATGAATGAATTAAAATGAAATTAAAAACTGCACATAGGCACATCCTCTCATACAATTAATTCTTCATAATCCTGCATGTCAAATGTTAATATTATTGAGAGATTAGGCCTACACGTCAATTTCTTATATTTTGAGGCAATAACAGGGCATTAACCTACACGTCAATTTCTTATATTTTGAGGCAATGACAGGGCATAGGCCTACACGTCATTTTCTTATCGCAAATAGTTTTCTATCCGTATCTGTTGGAAATAGAGTAGCTTTTAACTGATATAGTAGTTTCAACTCCACGATATGCAATGTGTATGCATAAAGCGGAACGTACGCGTATAAGCAAGTGCACATACACATATATTTCAGAAAATATGGCTGCTACAGTTTTAAAGGACACATATATGCATTTCATAGCTTCAATGCTTTAAGATGTGATGAAAGAATTTATGGAGTCAGATGGAAGTAGGTCGAGAGACTCGAGGTAAAATCTTTGTGTTCAACAAATAGTTTGATTCCTCAGCAATATTGCCGGTCAGGTGATCTTCCGAAGTGTTATGTATATTCGTGAGTACGTGCGTTAATTTGATCTAGATTGTGCCAAAATCTGCCCTAAAAGTGAGTTTGATCGTTCATTAACGTGATAGAACTGCAGTTGTCTAGACGTAGCTTTGGAGAGGATCCAGGCTTAAATCGGCAGATAAGGTAGACTTTGAAATCTCTGTTTTTATGGGAGAAAATTGAACTTGTGATTTTTTACCATGATTTTCTAATCATTATGAACTTTTGAACTGGTGTGGGAGATTTAATATGAATATTCATACCTCTTTTATATTATTGTTTTGTCATGTTACGTTTGCCATATCTTGGCTATGCATTTTACACTTTCCATTATTGTGTTTTGCATTTCATATATTTTTGGGAGTTTTCTATCATGTTTGATTCTTCCGACAGATGTCTGTGGACAGATGTCGGTGGATAGTGTGGACTGTTTCGAATAACATGTGGTAGACTGGTTTTGACATGACTAATTATTGATTTGGGGAGTATGTGTGAGTTTGGATATTTTCAGGCTATTAGCCATAGTGAGACTTCTTTAATCAGAAGTGTTTTGCAGTTCAGAGTTTAGTTATCTAACTCGATATTTCATTTATTATGCATTTTAATCTTTGCTTTGTTTTATTCATTTCTTGTTGGGTTATTTGAATAATAAACCTATTTTTGTAGAAACTATTGCGTTTCTTTAAGTGGTCCATTTAATTGATTTGGTGAGAATGAGTGCGATTCGGGTGGGTGAACTTCGGAAAACGATGAGAGAGAGAGAGAGAGAGGGGCGATACACAGAGAGAGAGAGAGAGAGGTGATACACGGTGAGAGAGAGAGAGAGAGAGAGAGAGAGAGAGAGAGAGAAAGAGGAGAAAAATAGATGTAAGTGTTGCCGTGAGCGAACGTTCATACGCCTCCGTTTCATGATTAAAGATCGTTGGAGCACGTTACGTACACCTTCAAGAGGGTGTTAATTCTGTCCTCGTTACAGAAAAATTGGTGGCAGCATGATTTTAACGTCTTTAGTGATGGCGAAAGAGGGAGATTGCTAATAGACTAATTGGTAACGTTGATGCCCAAGGCATAGGCGACTTCACCTAAGAGCTAAGGCGACGGGTCAGTGTTGAATGACTGAGTAGGTCGTGATTACGTGTGAAATGCGGGGAACCTTTCCTCTTTTTTCCGTTTCTATTCGAGTACTGGGAGTGGGGAGTTGTGAAATAGATCTGGTTGATCTCTAGAGCAATTTTGGGGTTAACAAAATACCCAAATAAGTGTGAATAGTGGCGATTGTGAGTTAATTACGCAAAGTGATGATTCAACTAGAAACGCGCTGGGTGTCTTTTTTTGCTAAGCCGTCGAGTAGGTGACGTCACAGGTTAGCAAGTTGAGAGATAGGTACTTCGTTTTCTGTTTCAAAATTGGTAAGTACCCCATTCTCGTAAGTTGCGCAGAACGCCGTTTTCTATTCTTCTTTTAGAGGGGGTAACTTGTGCCTTTCTCTAGTGTTCTTTTTGGTTTCTCTTTTTATGTTGTTACGCTCAGGGCGTGTGATTACTCACAAAATGCCGGACGATGCAGCAAGCACATCCCAATCAATTGTGGTGCATAAAGTGACGAACATTTGTGGGGGAATTACAAATTTTAAAGGGTTAGTTGACGGAAAGCTAACCCAAAATATAGAAACTTTCATTGAGTCAGTGAACAATTATCTGAATTCCAAGAAAATTACGAATGGCGCTGAAGCTTTAACAGAGGCTAAATCATTTCTGGATTTAGATAAAGGAGATATTGGGAAACGAGCACGCAGTTTCGGGTTCAGAAGGTGCAAAACTTGGAATGAACTGCAGAAATTTCTACGAGCTACTTATGGCGGAGTTCAACGTGAATGCGCAGTTCGGAATTTGCGAGAGTTTCTCAAAATAAAGAAAGGCAATGATTCACTAGTCACATACAGTGCGAATTTATTTGATGCAGTAGTTGAGTTAAAGAAATCTATAACAGGTTCTCCATGGGTAACTGGAAATAATATCTCCTTAGATAATTTTGAAAGATTGTTACACTTTGCTTGCCTTTTAACGTCAGTCCCAGATGTAATTGTAGATAGTTTTGATAAGAGAATTGATCAGGATACTGACGAATCCTTTTTGTTTGCACAGATTAACAAAAATCTAGCAAAATGCCCGACACTGGACAGTAGTTTTGTACAGGGAGGTGCAAAGATGTCAGCTGCGGTTTCCAAACCACAGAATAATGATAGTCGCTCGCATTCGGGAAATGATGCAACAGCGAAGACATGTGCACGAGTAGAATCGAAGAAAATTCCAGAGAGATCAGTCACAACGATACGTTGTTTTAATTGTGATAAAATAGGCCATAGTAAGTCAAATTGCAGAGTGAGATATTGTTCAGTTTGCAAATCTTCAGATCATGGATGGAGATTTTGCCCAGCCACGAAGAGTAGAGATTATTCAGGGAAGTCACGGGGAGTTTTTTCTAGATATGACAGGAGAATTCCACATGATGCAAGTTCTAGATACACAAAGGAACAGCAGAATTTTCACAAGATAAGTTCGAAAACGGACACAGGATAATGACTAATCAGGTCGTAGAGTCACTAGAACCTAGGCCGATTGTACGTGGATTCTCTAATGGCAATGAAATTTCTATTTTCATTGATTCTGGTAGCTCAGTTAACTTAGTAAATGCTGACCTTTTTCACTCGAGGTTTCCAGAGTGCAAATTAGTCCCTTCTAGTGAGACAGTGTGTGATGTACAAGCGAGGAAACTGAATATTTTAGGTTCGTCATTTCTTACGCTTTGTATCGGTGGAAAGACAATAGTAGAATCATTTTTGGTCATAGAAGGATTAGCCTTAGGTGAAATGGTTTTGCTAGGACACCCTTCTTGTATGCGACATAACATCGACATTCTTACGGGAGTTCAGGGGATTACAATAGGTGAGTCGGGTTGTTTTGTTCCATATATACACAGGAAAGAAACTTGTGAGAAACCTAAGACACAGTCGGAGACATGTGTAACACATTCATTAGAGAGTGAAGATATTCCGCAAAGATCTTTCAAAGGATTTTTGTTGGAAGATATTGAATTGCAACCGCGAGTTCCTACATTAGTTAAAGTGTCGCTGAAAGAGAAAATGTTTCCTTCTCAAGTGTGCGTTGTTGAGGGAACCGAGAAATTCAAAGACGTTGTGAGTACGGTGTCAGTGAATGAAATTTCAGTCGCAGGCGTGACTTCAGTAGAATTAGTTAGCTATCAAGACTCAGTAAAAAAATATCACAAGGGTACTTATGTAATTGATTTTGAAGAGTTTAAGGAAGAGCATAAATTAGTGAGTTTTTGTGGAGACGGGAATATGTTTCCTAACGAGGAGCAACAGTTCCGAAGTCAGGTTCTACATGAACACTTGGCTAAAGTTGATTATCCTGAATATTCAGATAAAGTAGAGAAAGTGTTGAAAGAATATCTAGATATCATTGCTTTGAAGGGAGATAAATTAGGAGTTACAGATGTTTTAGAACATTCAATCCGCCTAGAAAAGGGTACAAATCCCATATATATTCCAGCATATCGAATTCCTTTTAAGATCAGGGAAGAAGTAGAAAAAGAAGTTCAGAAGTGGGAGTCGGAAGGCATTATCAGACCGTCCAATTCTCCGTTTAATTTTCCTTTGCTTGCAGTTCCTAAGAAAGACGGTAGTATCAGAGTTTGTGTAGATTTTCGTAAATTGAATGAAAAAACATGCCCAGATAGATATCCGGTAGCTTGTTTGCCTGATTTGTTTGTTGAGATCGGTGGCAAGAATATATATTCATCTATAGATCTTATGCAAGGGTTTTTACAAGTTCCCCTTTGTGAGAGTAGCCGTAAATATACAGCATTTTCGGTACCAAAGGGACATTACGAGTTTAATAGGATGCCTTTTGGATTACAAGGGTCCCCAATAACATTTACTAGACTAGTTAACACAGTACTTCATGGCTTGTTAGGAAAGTCGGTGTTTGTGTACATGGATGACATTCTCATATGCACAGATACAATTGAAGAACATCTAAAGGTGTTAAAAGAAGTCCTCAAGCGGTTACGGTTCGCTGGGTTAAAGGTCAAATTGGCCAAATGTGAGTTTCTGAAGAGAAAAATTGTCTATTTAGGACATGTTATCTCTAAAGAGGGAGTTAGAGTGAATGATGAGAAAGTTAAAGCCATTGTGAATTTTCCAGTTCCCAAAACCAGGAAACAGATTCGTTCGTTCCTAGGTATGTCGGGTTTCTTTCGCCGTTTTGTGCGGAATTTTTCTACAATAGCGTCTCCATTGACAGATTTGTTACGAGAAGACGTTAAGTTTGTTTGGGGTGATAGTCAACAATTAGCTTTTGAGAAGCTTAAGAACGCTTTGGTGAACCCACCAGTTTTGAAGTTTCCAGATTTTAGTCAACCGTTCACCTTAGTGACTGACGCGAGTCAGGAAGGTATAGGTGCGTGTTTGATGCAGAAATTTGAAGGGAAATTACACCCAATTGCTTTTTATAGCAGAAAGTTCAAAACGCGTGGTAGTAACGAAAGGCTGATGTCAGTTGTGGACAAGGAGGCTTTCGCAGTCGTCTCTAGCCTTGTTCATTTTAAGATGTTGTTGTTGGGAAATAAAGTTGAGATTTTTACAGATCATCAACCGTTGTTAGAGCTTTTTAATAAGCCAAATTTGTCGCCCAAGAGAGCACGTTGGTTCCTAACATTGAGAGATTTTGATGCAAACCTCAAATACATTGAAGGTAAGCATAATGTAGTTGCAGATGCATTGAGCAGATATTTTCCGGTCGAGGATGAGGAAATACACACCGAATCCTGTGTGGGAGAAGAGAGTAAATATTTGGTGTCTAATGTCTCTGATATTAGTAGTTCTGAGAGATCGCATGTAGAGGACATACACGTTCCTACAGTGCATACTTCGGGGAGAAATAGTGAGTCGGCAGTCTCGGGAGAGATTGTTATTCGTGATAGTGAGAGTAACGCAGTGTGTTATATTACGGGTGAAAATGTCACTTGGGACATAGGCTTGCTGGAACAAAAGCAAGATGAAGATAAATTGTTGTCAGATGCTAAGGCATTTCTTAAGGGAGTTTCACCGAAGAAAGGGTATAAGTTGCCTTTTTCTGGTCTAGAGTTGGAGAATAATTTGTTGGTGAGAAAAGTTAAGTATAACTTGCGAAGTACTCGAAGCATGGGTGAGATTACACAAATCATCGTGCCAGAGAGTCTAGTACCACAAGTTCTAGACATTGTACATTGTAAATTTGGTTCTCCTCATTTGGGTGTAGACAAGACGTATGAAAACGTCAGGTCAAAGTTTTTTTGGAAAAATATGTTTTCCGCAGTAGAAGCCTTTGTGAAGAAGTGTGCTATTTGCAATGCGAATAAGCCAGCGACGACAGTGTCGTGTCGTTTGGGTTCATATCCCATACCACATAGGCCGTTTCAGAGAGTGCATATGGATATTCTGGGTAACTTCTCAGAGTCCGCTTATGGTTATAGACATTTATTAGTAGTTGTTGATGAGTTGACTCGCTTTGTCGAGATTTTCCCACTGAAGTACAAATCAGCTGAGGAAGTTGCTATAGCGTTCTTTAAGGGGATAATTTGTCGATATGGTGTTCCAGAATGTCTGATCACAGACAATGGTAGGGAGTTTATTAATAAGACTTTAGACGGTCTTGCTAATTTGTTGGGGATAAAGAAAGTATCTATAATCCCGTATAGACCTGAAGCAAATGGGTTGTGTGAGAGGGCGAATCGGAAAGTAATCGAAGCTTTGCGCATGACGGTGGGAGGTTCCGATACACATTGGGACAGATCTTTGGATGAAGTGCGATATAGTATCAATACTATGATGAATGACACAATTAAGATATCTCCAGCAGAAGCTTTGTATGGATACAAGTTGAAAGGACCTTTTGATTTGTTACCAGAGCGAGTTCAGGGTGATGTTACGGTCACTTCGTTGATAAATACAGCGAGAGAAAGATTTGCACGTATCAGTAAAGAACTTGAACTTAGTTCGCGTGCGATGGTAGAGAAAAGTAACGCGAAATCGAGGGGAGTAGCTTTTTCGATGGGTGATAGAGTGTTTGTTAAAGTGAATGTTCGGAATGATCTGAATTATAAATTAAGTCCGAAGTTCCACGGACCTTTTGAGATTGTAGAGATCAAAAGAGGGAATAGATTTGTAGTTAAAGATGTAAACACTGGAGTGACGAAATTGACCCATATTTCGAAGTTAAAGAAAGTTGGGATGTAATGGAACGTTTGTATATAGTTAGAGGGATAGATGGGTTGATATTTGTATATATATGATATTTTTATTTTTTGTCTCTTGTTCATTTTGGATGTTGAAGTTCTTAATCATTTGTTTTCGAATGATTTTGGGAATTGAGACATGGGCTAATTTCATACGAGATTTGACTCGTGTGTTAGTGTGTTAGTGTGTTATTGTGTTATGATGTGTTTCATCATCTGACGCAATGTGTGTGTTGTTTAGGATATTTTTTTTGGGGAGATACTTAGTATATCGGACCGAACAAGTCTGATCTTTTTTTCGGGTTGGGAGATCGTATTTGAGTGTTTGGATTTTTTTTCCAGTTTCTTTTTTTTTTAAATTAAGGGAGCTGTATTGTGAGTAATTATAGTTGTTGAGATCATGGGAGCGATTGCCATTACGTCAATTGCTATTTTGTTGAGAGTTAGTCAGGTGTTGCGAAATATTTACTAACCGGAGTAGAACTTTCATGTCTTTTACGAGACATGATACCTTTTAGTGTTTGGATAGAATTTTTTTTGTGAGTGAGTTCCGTAGAGTTTGTTGTGTGCTTAATAGTGAGTTGACTGTGATTATTCTGAGATACAAACTTGGAATTAGTTCACATTGTGAGTGTTTGATTTTTGCATTAGTAGTTTTGTTTGTTTCAGTAACATGAAACCTTTTTGTTATTAGACCTTTTTCGAGTGTTTTTGGGAGACTCAGTAGTGACATGGGATAGAGTAGAGACCATGTTCATTTTGGGAGATCAATATCAAGGTTCGGGAGTTGATTATAAGACGAGTTGTGCTTTGGTTAGAGAGAAGTGTGTGTGTGACAGTAGTATTTTTCAGTTGCGAGTTGTGTCTGTGGGTGGTTGTGAATTATCATTAGTTCATAGACAGACTCCGACAGAATGTGACTTTAGACAGTTCCTGCGAGATTACCACATTGAGTCCACCAGTACTCTTCCTGCTGTGTTTTTACAAGGAGTATGCAGTTACAATGATGTGCCAGAGCAACAAGTCGACGACATTCGTTCATCGAGGGTCCGAGCAGTTCGATTCATCCTGCAGAATCCTGTCTACGGAATTTCTCGTACTTAGCCGTGCTGTATTCAACAGTTCCGAGAAGATAATTATGCGTCATACGCATAACGAGCATTTGGTAGTGGAGGTACCTACAACCAAGGTGCCAATGACGGTTCCACCGTTGGAAGACATTGACGATTCCGTGATGTTCCAGTATCAGGAATATATTATGCCGACAATTTTAATTGTCTTAATAGCTATTTTACTGATAATTCTTGTTGTGGGAGTAGTAAAGCTTATTCGGGTTTGTAAGATTACATGTAAAGGCTCTAAGAACTCAACCCCAGTGACTTTGGAAGTGCGTCATGAGAGCAGTCCTTAAAGCTGCAGTGCAGTAGACATTGCTAATTGAGCATAGCTCTATCTGTTATGTTTTATACATATGCTTTTGTTTTGGTTTGCCGTTAAGGAGAGCGAGACGCTCTTATGTGGTGGCCGAGCTCTATTTCAGAAAATATGGCTGCTACAGTTTTAAAGGACACATATATGCATTTCATAGCTTCAATGCTTTAAGATGTGATGAAAGAATTTATGGAGTCAGATGGAAGTAGGTCGAGAGACTCGAGGTAAAATCTTTGTGTTCAACAAATAGTTTGATTCCTCAGCAATATTGCCGGTCAGGTGATCTTCCGAAGTGTTATGTATATTCGTGAGTACGTGCGTTAATTTGATCTAGATTGTGCCAAAATCTGCCCTAAAAGTGAGTTTGATCGTTCATTAACGTGATAGAACTGCAGTTGTCTAGACGTAGCTTTGGAGAGGATCCAGGCTTAAATCGGCAGATAAGGTAGACTTTGAAATCTCTGTTTTTATGGGAGAAAATTGAACTTGTGATTTTTTACCATGATTTTCTAATCATTATGAACTTTTGAACTGGTGTGGGAGATTTAATATGAATATTCATACCTCTTTTATATTATTGTTTTGTCATGTTACGTTTGCCATATCTTGGCTATGCATTTTACACTTTCCATTATTGTGTTTTGCATTTCATATATTTTTGGGAGTTTTCTATCATGTTTGATTCTTCCGACAGATGTCTGTGGACAGATGTCGGTGGATAGTGTGGACTGTTTCGAATAACATGTGGTAGACTGGTTTTGACATGACTAATTATTGATTTGGGGAGTATGTGTGAGTTTGGATATTTTCAGGCTATTAGCCATAGTGAGACTTCTTTAATCAGAAGTGTTTTGCAGTTCAGAGTTTAGTTATCTAACTCGATATTTCATTTATTATGCATTTTAATCTTTGCTTTGTTTTATTCATTTCTTGTTGGGTTATTTGAATAATAAACCTATTTTTGTAGAAACTATTGCGTTTCTTTAAGTGGTCCATTTAATTGATTTGGTGAGAATGAGTGCGATTCGGGTGGGTGAACTTCGGAAAACGATGAGAGAGAGAGAGAGAGAGGGGCGATACACAGAGAGAGAGAGAGAGAGGTGATACACGGTGAGAGAGAGAGAGAGAGAGAGAGAGAGAGAGAGAGAGAGAAAGAGGAGAAAAATAGATGTAAGTGTTGCCGTGAGCGAACGTTCATACGCCTCCGTTTCATGATTAAAGATCGTTGGAGCACGTTACGTACACCTTCAAGAGGGTGTTAATTCTGTCCTCGTTACACATACATGCGTGGATGGCCATAGTAACTGTAACGCCACTTATACCATAGAGAATAAAAGTAAAACTTGCGGGCACGTAGCAGGTGGGACACACAGATCAATCATAGGACTGTCTCAGCCTTACACACAACTATCAAACTGCTCTCAATCAGTGCTGCTGGTTTTCCGGTTCAAAAATTCCGCCGTTTTCTTCCTAAGGTAAAACAGGTCAGTACTGAGGACTAAATGGTATGTATATTCGGAGTGATGAAAAATACAATGTTTTAAGTATTTCTTTATTCATTTCTTGTAGACTAATCTTAGTAGCTTAGTGCGAATCAGATAGTTAATTGTATTGGTTTCTTTGTGGTTCAGTAATTTTATCATATTCATAGGAAATAATAAAAAAAGTAATTTTATCATATTCATAGGAAATAATAAAAAAGTAATTTTATCATACTCATAGGAAATAATGAAAAAGTAAAGGTAAAATTATGACTTCAGTTTCATCATCGTCGGAAGAATTTTGCATTCGCGCATGGTCTTGGAAATCATTTCACAGCAGAATAAATTATCTTGTCATTTAATGCAAGACTGATACTGATTCCATTTTAAAATTATAGATGCATGAAAATGTAAATAATTTTTCTTAAACAGTTCATATCGGTATATAAACACACAACATGTACGAAATTTTATCTAAAGATATTTGTTCTACGTGTATGTAGAATGTAGGCCTACTGCAAGACATCTGATGACCTGTGGTACTAGTACTTGTGGCTGGTCATATAAAATATATATGTATATGTATATATATATATATATATATATATATATAATATATATATATATATATATAATATATATATATATATATAGTGTGTGTTTGTGTATAATACACACCCACACACATATGTATGTAAATATATATATATATATATATATATATATATATATATATATATATATATATATATATATATATATATATATATATACACACATACATATATACCGGGTGTTTCGAAATTAGAGCCCCCCCTCCACAGAACAAATGGAAAGTTACGAAGTTTTCTGCTATAGCCTATCTCCAAGTACATTATTTTAAGTTTCTATTAAGCTATTTTTCATTTTACATTTCTTGTATTTTCAGACTGAGTGACGGAGTTAGATACAGCCATGGCTAACGACTTGGAGGAAATCAGATGGATTGACCGAATCCGGGCTATAACCTTCAGAGAGGCCAGGGATGTTGGTGTATCCTTCATTTCACGTTCCTGGATAGCTAAATACATTAAAAGAGATTAATCCTTTGTTAAAAGAAACTGGAACAAAAATCCATATGACTTTCATCGCGAAAAGAGTGAGAATCTTGGAAGGCCTGAAGTCCTTTCTCAGGAGTCAAAAGACATCATAGCTGAGACAGTGGGTAGACCAAGAAAGTCTTTACGTAAATTGGCGCTTGAACTGGAAACAAAAGGGAAAGAAGAGAAGTTACAGTGCTGTATATCGTGAGTTGAAAAAATCTGGTATCAAGCCATTTCATGTTATCAGCAAGCCCAACATCACTCAGCAAAAGAGAAGACTGTGCATGGTTTTGTGGTTCATTTCTTAAAGATTGGGATGAAGCTGACTTTCTCCATGTTGCTGCATCAGATGAATTCTTCATTTACACAGTCAGGAAGCCAAATCAATAAAAATGACATCATTTGGGCTGCAAAGTTGGATGATATCAGCGATGACGTGCACTATCGCCAAGTTCTGAAATTTCCTGAATGTTTGGGAATTTTTCTCTGTTTCACAGCCAAATGGTTAATGTGGATCATCAAAGAAAAAGGACAGTCACGGAATGGCCAATACTTCACAGAAACTGTGCTTACTGGTGGAGTATTTCCTTTCCTCAAAGATCCTGAAAATGTGTTATCTGTTGAAGAAGTCACATTTTTGCATGGTAAGGCACCATGTTACAAGGCTGTTCAGACACAGGAGGTGCTTCGAAACAGTGGTATTGATTTCTTCTCGTCAAGTGAATTTCCAGGTAGCTCCCCTGACCTCAATGTGTGTGAAAACATTGGTAGTATCTTAAAGGATCGTGTTGAAGCACGCACAGTGAACTATGATGGTATACCAAGCCTTGACGACCTGCGAAGAGAGGTGACTGAAGTGCTCAGGGAAATGGAGTTTCAGTCTCAGCTTTTTTGCGATTTGCTGAAATCATACCCCTCAAGAATGCAGGTTGTGGTACAGGCAGATGGAGGCCACACAAAATATTAAATACTCAGAGAAAAAACTTAAATAAATACCTGTTCTGAATTATTTTTGTTTTTGTCCATATCAATTTTAGTTTATGCTGTAGAGGGGGGGGGAGGCTCTAATTTCGAAACACCCTGTATATATATATATATATATATATATATATATATATATATATATATATATATATATATATATATATATATATATATATATATATACACACACGCGGGTTTGTGTGTGTAACTTAATCTAATGTTTCATCTCAAGAGGATCAAAAACAACTACACTAAGTATAATGACAACAAACATTACAAATATGTAAGGCTTATTAGGCTCTAAAAGTGTACGAAAGGGAGGAATAATTTGCCTCTTCACTTTAATAGATGCTAAACGCTGGTTTTACTGCATTACAGATTACACGCTCATACTGTGAAATTCCTGAGAAGCAGTATCAAGCTAAACCCATTTGGCTTTTTTGCTCTGCTTAGGGGCTTGGTTCCTCTTAGGTTACATTAGGAGGATAGTGCAATCTCGCTTTTTTTTACTCTGGGCCAAATGAGGATTTCAAAGCTCCCTGGTAGAATCTCATAATTTGTTACAAAAGAACTGTGCATGGAGGTTTTCTCACACAATGCTCGGCTGATTAGACGTTCCAAACATCAAAACGAATTATCGTTTGCAATAAACTGTTGCGCGCAAAGCATGAAGATCCTGATGAATATTTTATCGTCTTTGCTTGTGGAGGAAATGAAGCTTGATGGAGATGAGTTCTGTAGAAATGTCTGCATCTTTTCTTGTGATTATGCTAAATAAATTTAAAGAGACAGTAGTCAGCTCGTTGGGTAATGTGAGAGAGGAGGTTAGAGGCCACTGCCTTGAACGTGCTGTGTATGAGAGAGGAAGATGATCTCGGTGATGTGATGCACATTTCTTCGATCAAATGTCTGAAAGATCGCCATAAATGAGTCGGTTTTCGTTTGTGATTACCGTTCTAGGACCTGGGAAAAAATCTTCACTTATCGATTGTGAGCTATTCTTATTCCAATCCTTCATCACTACTTGCATTAGCCTTGTCAATCATTCTTTTCCTAATTTAATTTCACCAATCTCTACTGTTTTGCGAATCGTCTGTGCCTGTACTTCTTATTTATGTTGCCAGGTACATCTAGATTTTGTTATTCTCTTCAATGTCTGCCAAAGAATCGAATGCGATGACAATGCTCGCATTTACGGATCTGAATCCAAATAAAAGAGTCATAGGTAAAAAACTCATAGAAAAGTCACAGGAAAAGAGTCACATCCATCTTTCCTAGATACTGACCCGGAAGGGTTTTAACCCGGTATGTATCCACCTTTGCGCGTGTTTAGTACGAGCCCGTTGGAGATTACCGTAAAAACCTACAAAAGACTGTAAATATCATAAAGATGATGACCTCCCCAAGAAATATTGTGATTTTTTTCCCTGTGACTTTATTACTGGCCATCATAAATTAATGACTCTTTTCCCGTGACTTTTTTCCTAGCCAAAATTGTGACTTTTTTTTTCACAGTGAGTTTTTTCCCGTAACTTTATTACCGGCCACCAAGGATCCAGTGTCAGAGGTAGGGGTGGGCTAAGGAATAAGGGCATGTAATTAAGGACGGCCAGCTCTCATTGAGAGTCTGAAGTAAGCTTGATTGAAGGTCATAAGCCATTTTGGGTGTCGTTCTCAATATGTCTTCGTTGTCATTGCCATTTTCTTCTCTTTCTTCTTTCATTACAAATTTTTATGGCGCACCCAGTATCAGTTACACTGATTGTCAGTCTTGGAACCACGAACAAATTCAACCAGTTTGCAACATAGCAATATCATAGGCCTATGATCTTGTTCATGAATTAACGTGTTTGAATACGAGCCTGTTTTAAAACTCAGATCATAAGATTTCATTTTCGTTTTACCATTTTACTCACTCAGTTAACTGACTGATTGATTATGAAATTAAGGTCTTTGCTCACATCCATAAGAAAGCAAAATATTTGTCCACCATGTTTAATGATGCTCCAATTTTACACGTATTAAAAACTTATTTGATACAGATGGTCAGAATTAAGAACCAAAATGAACAAATTGCTAGATGGAAGTAACAAACATTTTAGAAGTAGTACAGTGTCGTAAAATTTTGATGACAGCAATTCTGATAAGAACTGTGTTAAAAAAAAAAAAAATGCTTAAATGGGCTGTGGTGTGATAATAAATTTAGAAATGAGTGAAAATAGCAAACATTGTCCTAGCGTTGAATTTCCAGTGGGAACTAAATCTTTATCAATCCTCTCACTGTTCTGATGAAAGCCACCAAGGAATAACATTTCACAAATTCGCGTGAAAATAATTGGTGTTTTAACAGCCGAGGTTTGAGAGGCAAAGCCCTTGAGAGGATGCAAGAGAGGAGGATTCCAAGACTTGAGGCTGGAAAGCAGCACTGACTATCTTCGCTGTCCCTAAAGTCTGAAGAAATTTTTTAGACCTTGGTCGTCCCAAGGCCTGTCTAGGGAACAATTCTCTAGTGTAACGAATCTTATTAAATCCTGTAAAATTCACAACCACACTCATTTTCAGTTAATACAAAAAGATACGGTGGCACATTTAACTCATCTTACACAATCATTTGCGATACAAACGGCAGATAAAAACATTCCGAATGAAAAACTGCAGTAGTATTTTCCATCTCATTCTGTTCACAACTGACTTCGTACAGAAGTGGCTACGCGCGAAACTCATTCAGTAAATTCCATTCTTTCATTTAATCAAAGCAAATATTTATCTTTTTAATGACTGTCTCGCACACCAGTCTTTAGTCTCATGTCTTATTCTTTATTCAACGAGAGAGAGAGAGAGAGAGAGAGAGAGAGAGAGAGAGAGAGAGAGAGAGAGAGAGAGAGAGAGAGAGAGGGGATTAATTTATTATGCCTATCTTCATGATCCATTTGGAGTGTAGGATCGTGTTGTAACGTCAAAATGAATTTATACAAAAGATTTGTGAAACTGTGGGTAAGTAATCATAGTAAAAAGGTATATTTTCTACATACATTTTCAGCCTCCTTTTATTGCTTTCATAACACAAATTATTAATTTCTTCACTTTTAGGAGCAAGCCTAACTAAGTCTCCAAACATTGGAAGGTCTATTTGAGTGAAAAAATAACAAGTTAACAAAGAAATGGATATTTACCAGCAAAAGAACAACACAATACAAGACAGGGAATAGTGTCCAGTGCTTTCAAGTAGTATCAAAACCTTTTTCACACATTTGAGCATTGGCATCAACAATACTGACAGAAAACCATTTCACAGTTTTACAATAACTGGGACGTTGGGGTGCGCGGCACTAAAATTGTTGAAGAGAGTTTTGATGAAATACAACTTATGCATGAAAAACAGAATGGGGAGAACAAAAGCCGATTTTTATAGATGAAAGAAATCTTACGAACAATATGTAGTTTTGTCAACAATGGGGGGACGTAGCTTGTTAGTTACATAAAAAATCAAGTCTGTAATCAAATTTCATATCAAACTGACCACAAAGCCTACTAGGAAGTGTAGTAACCATAGTAAACTGAAATTTTTGTTATTAGAAAATTGTCTGAATTGATGTAGAAGAGTACTGCCGCAAAGCAAGGGCGGTGTAGTCTTACTAAACGAACGAATGATTACATTTACCTAAAGACCCACATTATCTTTAAAAAATTATGTTCTGTAGTCTGATCCACCATTACCTTTTATAACTAAGTAGATCAAGAACATCGAACATCCAACTTGCAGTCTGAGCAACAGATATTCTGTCAGTTAGGGATACGGAACAACCTTTTCAGCCTTCTTAAAATGAACGTTCTCGTTTTTGTTTCATGTGATTGTCTCATTCTTTGCCTTGTTTTTGTTTTCACCTATGCTTCCCAGTCCCATTTAAATGTCAAAGGTTCCTTCGATTTTAATCTTCCTCTCATCGACTTGTTTATAAGGCAAAACAAATGAGACAAGCACTGGAATGACATCGACGGTCTGCAGTCCATCGATTCCTTTTTTTTTTTTTTTTTTTTTTCTTTTTTGGCTCACGTAGAATTCATTGCCTTCCGAGATGCGACGCAAAGGAACAAAATATTTCAAATACCTTTTATCCGTCGCTGTTTGAACACTATGTGAGACAAAACGCTTTTATTAGCTTTCTAAAAGTAGCTTAGCAAGTTTCTCTCTAAATTCCGCCTTGACACACGGACACCAACCAGTAACCCCGCCCACTACACCGAGGCACCTCTCTCTTCCAGAATTAGCTAAGCAGGCAATTAATGTGAAACCCTCGTTATTAAAAAGTAAGAAAGACTGACTCTTACAACGTTGCTCAGTTATTGGCTCCTCGTAGTACCCGAGACTCATCAAATAAAGGACGCGTGGGGGTCGAGTTCCAATTAAAGAGAAGCGGAAAACACTTCTGGGAATGTCAATTATATCTTATTACCGATGGTAGTTTTTCCCCTTTAAGTCTGCTCTTTCGTTTCTCGTTTCCGTGTAGTTTTTTTTTTATATATAACGCATGTGTCTGATATGTTGTCTGAAACACTTTCCGATCGGGTTTTTCTACCTCGGATTTATTTAATTCACTGATGATTTTTGAATGACTTACATAATGTACGCTCTTTTCATCAACGCAATTTACGCGGGAAACTATAATCATCACACTGCTTCTGGTTCTTATGCCGTAACAATTTATAATCAAACACGTTTTCATTATCTGTACTTCATTTGTTTTTCTTTCTTCTTTTTAGTGCGTTGTTACTTTGGCCTCAGCTTTTTTCTTTAATCATGTTTCATCTCATCCACAAGCTGAAGCTACTATTTGTTAGGTAAAGAGAGAAATGGGCATGCTTTGATTACTTTGTATAGTCGCTAGTTTTTTTTCAGTTCGATAGCGGGCTTCCTTTGAAACGTGTTCAAGAGCAAATGCTTCGTTTAACCTCGCTTTACTGGAGATCAGGGCATTGAGTGGACCGAGAAAGGAATCTTGTTTGTCATCTAGTATTACTCTTAGAAACGGTGTTTGTTTGTACTAAATTGGATTTCCTGTTACTTAAGCTAACAGTAAAATTTGTGTTTACTTGATGATGGTTTTTAATCAATAAATCGCGTTGTTCCTTTCTACTTATTAAGCTTACAATACCATTTTTCGTTTAGTCTTCAAACTAATGTAGCAAGATGAAGTTGATATGAAGGCAGATATGCTATGCATAACTGAAATCAATATTCACAAAGGCAATAATCTACGAAACAGACAATTACCGATTGGTTCTACATTGTTCTTATAAGGAAACCAAAATAAGAATACTGTAGTCTCTTAGGGCACCATTTCGTAGCATTCATTGCCTAAATTCGATTCCTTTAACTTACGAGCTTTTCAAAGCAATAATGCTTCCATACCAATTCAGTTCAGTAAGAATCATTACTATTATAATTTTAACCACCAAGATATATACCTGTACTGAGCCGTCCAGATA
Source organism: Macrobrachium rosenbergii (assembly GCA_039081455.1). NCBI lineage: Eukaryota > Metazoa > Arthropoda > Malacostraca > Decapoda > Palaemonidae > Macrobrachium > Macrobrachium rosenbergii. The sequence goes on from JANJGK010000005.1 coordinate 64,790,640, forward strand.
TGAACACTTCGTTATAATGCAGGGACATTAATATAAGATTCCACTCGAGTGATAATTGTGGTCACATTCACAAGACAGTTCCTATGCGCTAGGAATTAGCTGTGTATTCCGATCTAGCCAACATAATCTTACAAGACATTATGGTTATGGTTAAACACGTCTTGTTTAAAGGTGCTTCAAAGAAAATGTGAGAGGTACCAGATTTTTATCATTTTTATGTTCTTTAATACGCATTTTGTATAATTGAAGCCCACTGATATATGAACAGGTAGATTCCAATATTTCACGTCAACCATTCATATTCTGTTAAGTTTCTTGTTGACACGAGTTCCATGAAATGCCCGGTATAGGACTTCTTGTTCCTCAGGAAGTTCCGACTGAACTTTCCACGAGCTGGCCAGGACACAAACTACTAATGGCTGCGTTATTGTTGGCGAGAATAAGTTTCTCTAATGTTCATAACCGAGGATTTTGAAGATGCGGGTTTATTAAGGACAGCAGCCCGGTTTTAGTGACGCGAAGATCTTCTTACGGTGACCAGTTCGATTTCTTACAAACAGATTTGGATCGTCAAAGTTATAGAGACTTATCTTTTACGGATTTACATCTGGTAATATAGTCATTGAGACTTTTTTGATGACGATGTTAATTGGTGAAGGAATCATTTGTAAAATTAAAAACCTATTCTCCCCAATTTATCGTTGTTTTAGAAGTTGAAATGGCACTTTAATATCCCAGCTTCCGCTTATGGAAATATGAATGACCTGACAACTTGTATGCAAGTGTTTTACTAAAAAAAATGCACTTGTAAATGTAGTTATAATCGACCTAAACATATAGATTAAATGTGAAATCATTCCATTTACATTTTTATGAAATTTGACTGACTTTCTCTGGAAAAAAGCCTCGTATATAAGGACAGTTGTTGAGACGGCCATTTTCTACAATTTTGCTACAAGGAACAATGTTATTGATCTAACAACTTTTCAAAACTGACCAACACTGTTCTTCGTATTTCGAATCCTCATTAATTCGTTAGGGCCTCTTCTGTTTAAAGCGAATATCACATCCAGGAAATGAGAGGTGCTCTACATCCCACCGATGTAGCTTGTCCTACAGCCTGACCTTTATAAGGTCTCGACTAGTCGGAGCTTCTCTCAACCTTTTTCTTTTCTTATGTGGCTGCGTTTAACTTAATCCTACTATTAATAACTACAAAATGATCTCTAGATACTGAACGTTATGGAACATAGCCATTATTAGTTTCTCTCTCTCTCTCTCTCTCTCTCTCTCTTATCCAAGCTCTTCGTTGGGGAAGTCTGTAGAGCTGTGGACCAGCACTCGCTAGGCCCGAGTTCGAGTCTCCGGCCGGCTGCTGAAGAATAAGAGGAATTTATTTCTGGTGACATAAATTCATTTCTCGCTATAATGTGGTTCGGATTCCACAATAAGCTGTAGGTCCCGTTGCTAAGTAACCAGTTGGTTCTTAGACACGTAAAATAAGTATAATCCTTCGGGCAGCCCTACGAGAGCTGTTAATCAGCTCAGTGGTCTGGTAAAACTAAGGTATACTTAACTTCTCTCTTATCCAGATAGTGTGACCAATAGACGAACAGGCCAATTTCTGTGTCAGATTACATCTCGGGACGTAACGAATGATTCCGTGTTGCTTTATGACTGACAATAGATACTTTTAACTCATGGTTCAAGGCGCACCATTAATTGCAGCCGAGAGAAAAGGTTTAAGACACAAAGGAAGAGTAACACAGGCTCACATACACACAAATACATACTGTATGTATGTATATATATATATATATATATACTGTATATATATAATATATATATTTATGTGTGTGTGTATGAATATATATATATATATATATATATATATATATATATATATATATATATATATATATATATATATATATAAATAATATAATTTATACATTTTCATACATACATCTATATACAAGAATATATATATGAATGTATGTATGTATGCATGTACCAAAGTACCCAATTCTCGGCAAACGGCCATCTGCGCATTTCGGCATTCACCACCTCCCGATATCTAGTCGGCAACGCTGGCGTGATGAAATAATTGGTGACGGACAGCCCTTTGATCTGGTCCAGGTTTCACTCCTACCTGATATTTCGGTTTAAACCGAAACTGAACAGTGGACATTCCAATATGTTTTAATCATTAGATAAAGTATGAATGCAAGCCATCACTCCATGTTGAATAATTTCGAAATGAATCATGATACTGACGGAATGAGCGTTATTCATCCCAGAAAAATCAGATGAAGTGAGATATATATATATATATATATATATATATATATATATATATATATATATATATATATATATATATATATATATATATTTATACACATATAAATATGTGTGTATATAATATATGTATATAAATATGTATATGTGTATAAATATACATGTATATATGTATGTATATATATATATATATATATATATATATATATATATATATATATATATATATATATATATATATATATATATATATATAACACCCAGCTGATGAATAATACTAAAGCCCAAATTTTTAAGGAGGAACCAAGTTCGATTCGAAAACGGAATTTAATTTCAGCAAATATTGACACAGCAAATAATAATTTATTTTATTAAGAAGAGACACAAAAATTTATATTTCTGAAATAAAATCCCACGTCATCCCATTTCCTGTATTCATCATACCAAATGCATAAACAATCATTATCTGCGATAATGTCCCATGTGAGTGTTTAACATCATACTAATTTGTACACGATGAAAATAAATGAGAAACTATAAAAAGAACATGCAATAAACACTTTTTAAATGCATTTTTGTATTATAATTCTCAACCTGCGTCGGTTCATGGAAGTCGAATGGTTATGTTTTTGGTTTCATAAATGACTCTATTTCACACAAATAAATAAAATAAGTTTTATATCTAATTTTATAAACGGACTAGTATAGATTTCTTTGATATTATTTGAAGAACAAGAAAAATGAGAACCAATATACGATTTTCATTTTGTAACTTGTATCGCCTTACGAATAGCAGAATATTTTTTTCTTATGATGCCCGTTATCTGTGAAATCGAGAAAGAGGCGAAAGAAGATATTGCAGTGTACTGAAATACTGATATGGGTGTAACTAATTTTCTTTGCATTACTGCTAATTAGCATGGAAAAGTGAGTTTTTATAGAAGGATATACTGTTCAAGTGAAACACTATCCAGGTCGGAAACAATGCTTCTCACTGAAAAAACGGAAACCACTTAAACGATTATAAAGTAAACAACAAATGATGTGAAACTTGAAACAAGTACTCCTGCGATATTGGGAACGGTCTTTATTTTGTTCTGTTTGGTGAAATGCTAGTGGGACCGATTACAACATTCTTTTAAATGATGAGATTTTTTTTACTGATTCGAAAATTAAGGCTGAATGATAGTAGATATTGAGTTGCACGAAACCTTTGCATTTTTTATTGATTATGGATTAAATCATCACGGAATGTTACGAACCTACGGTATTCTGTTCATGTTTTCGTAAGGATAGAATGAGTAAAAAAATGACTGGATTTGGAATACAAGTAGGTTCCCAGAATTAATTTTTATTTTATGTGTAAATCAAATTAGTTTGACAGAGCAGCGACGTTTGCATTACAAATGAAGATTTTACATGGTAATCTGCCAAAAGCACATTGGTTAGTATTCAAGCGAAATGTAAGGTGATCCTTACTAACGAATATTCTATGATAGTTCATCAGTAAATTTTTCTTTATTAAGAAAAATTTTATATTTTAGTAAAACTGAATTATCCACTTTCACCAGCTGAACTCATGAATAATGTATATGCAGTTTAATACATTTTTTGTATCACACATCATCTGTTAAACTCTCTCTCTCTCTCTCTCTCTCTCTCTCTCTCTCTCTCTCTCTCTCTCTCTCTCTCTCTCTCTCTCTCTCTCAAAAAAAAAAAAGAAAGATATGTGAGTTAAATAGAGTGTTTACAGTAAGGACTTGATGTTCAACAGGCATGATTTGGAGTGAAAGTTAGATATGTATACGATATTAATTTTTAGTGTTAGGGTTTTGGGTTTAAGCTAAAGTAGTACCAAGCTTAAATGAAGAAATGTGAGGCAGGACATATAAATATTATTTGTTTTTTAAATCTTCGTCGCTAGTATATACCGTACTTATCGAGAGTGCTGCTTTATTTTGTGAGAGTCAGAATAAAATTTAACGGATCCAAGTAATCTTCACACGGACCAGTATAATCAACCCCAGTTTTTTTTTTAGTTTTCTGTAAAAGAAAACTATTGTGCTGGCTTTGTCTGTCCGTCCGCACTTTTTCTGTCCTCACTTTTTCCTTTCGCCCTCAGATCTTAAAATCCACTGAGGCTCCGGGGCTACAAATTGATATGTTGATTATCCACCCTCCAATCATCAAACATACCAAATTGCAACCCTCTAGCCTTAGTAGTTTTTATTTTATTTAGGGTTAAAGTTAGCCATAATCGTGCTTCTGGCACCGATATAGGTACCAACAACACAGGCCACCACCGGACCATGGCTGAGTTTCATGGTCAGCGGCTGAAAGTTTCATACAACATTATACGCTGCACAGACAACTCGATTGCGCCGAAGAAACTTCGGCACATTTTCTACTTGTTTTAACCTCTTATGACTGTAACAGCAGTGTTTCTTAGGCGCATTTTTTACTTGTTTTAATCCCATATGACTGCAACAGTGGTGTTTACGTGCAAGCGAAGGTGGTACTATACAGTAGTAGTGAGTTCTTTTTCAGTCATCTTGAAACCCCTCCAGATTGGGTTTTCGAAACAGAATCATGGAATAGATGCAGGTTTTAGAGTTACACAGAGTGCAGATTTTATATTTGAAATTATAGCCGCTGACGTGATGCACTGGATAGTAACAGATCATCGTAAAATAGAAACTGCACTGGGAGTAACGTTTTGCGAATTCGGTGAAGAATTTGATAAATAAAACAGATATAAAATCAATAATTTTGTACACAGAAGTACTTGAAGCAACTGATCAGGATACTGTCTGTGCTGGTACTTGTGTAATTTGACTTCATACGAATTTAGTGTAAAGGCGATACAAGGTCTTCGAAGAAACAGCTTTGTTTGCTTACATATGCACAAACAAGAGGTGCACAGTCAGCTGTCCTTGTTACATATGTACGAGGAGAATACTATTACTTACCAAAAAGTGATAGATTTTGCTCCATACATTCAAATAGTGACTTAGAAAAAAATTAAGGTAAGGAGAAGTGCAGCAAATACAATTTTTCTTTTTTTTACAGAACAGCAAAAGATTATTTTCTCAAAATTTACCTAATAAAAACTTTTTAGATGGTAGAAAGAACAAATTCAATCCAAAGGCTAAAAAATTAGTTCGAAATAAAATGACTATTGAATTAATCAATCATTCATGTTGCAACGACAGGTTAAGTGACATACTGCTTACAGATGCTATTTTTATTGTCGCAAATCAAAATGAAAGGAATGAATTTCGGTGAAGAATTTGATAAATAAAACAGATATAAAATCAATAATTTTGTACACAGAAGTACTTGAAGCAACTGATCAGGATACTGTCTGTGCTGGTACTTGTGTAATTTGACTTCATACGAATTTAGTGTAAAGGCGATACAAGGTCTTCGAAGAAACAGCTTTGTTTGCTTACATATGCACAAACAAGAGGTGCACAGTCAGCTGTCCTTGTTACATATGTACGAGGAGAATACTATTACTTACCAAAAAGTGATAGATTTTGCTCCATACATTCAAATAGTGACTTAGAAAAAAATTAAGGTAAGGAGAAGTGCAGCAAATACAATTTTTCTTTTTTTTACAGAACAGCAAAAGATTATTTTCTCAAAATTTACCTAATAAAAACTTTTTAGATGGTAGAAAGAACAAATTCAATCCAAAGGCTAAAAAATTAGTTCGAAATAAAATGACTATTGAATTAATCAATCATTCATGTTGCAACGACAGGTTAAGTGACATACTGCTTACAGATGCTATTTTTATTGTCGCAAATCAAAATGAAAGGAATGAATTTCGAAAATTCCCCAAAATTCCCATCATTATTGACGTGAAATTGAACATTGAATATAGAAACGTGTCTGAAATGGATCTATAAGTCGAGATTTATTTTCATCTGACTGAACAAGCAAAATTATGGTTTTGACAGTATAAACATTTCATCATCAATCGATGTTGACATCAAATGAATATTTAATAAGTGGAGTTGCCTATTACTCGTTTAATTTGCATTTAAATAAAGCATACATATTGCATGAAAAATACAAATCCTGTCGCCAGTGAACTGTCATTTTGGGGAATGCTTTTTGAAGTTCTGAATGTGAGCTTGTTACTATATATATGCCATTTAGTCTGCTATTCGAGCGGAAATAATTGTATTTAAACAGCTATAGTTACTGAAAAATTGAATTTATTTTGAAAAAAAGGGTATATATTTATAGATATTTCATATGGAACCGTTTGAATATTCCACAAGAAATAAACTGGAGAACATAAATATGGTCCCTTATTATTATTATTATTATTATTATTATTATTATTATTATTATTATTAGTATTATTATTATTATTATTATTATTATTCAGAAGATGAACCCTATTCATAAGGAACAAACCCACTGGAACCACTGACTTGAAATTCAAGCTCCCAAAGAATCTGGTGTTCATTAGAAAGAAGTAACAGAAGGTAATGAAAAATACGGAAAGAAGAAATCACTTATTAAAAAACAAAAATAAATTAACAAATAAATAAATAAACAAAAATGTAAGTAAATTAATCAAATTCAAGAGGAATTGTATTAGGGTAGTAATGCATTGCATCTTCGCTTAAACTTCCGAAGTTCCAATTGCACGACATCCTCTGGAAGACTGTTCCACAGTCCATCGATGTGAGCAATAAAGAACCTTTGGATCTGAGAAGCTCGACAGCGAGGCACATTGCTGCATATTGGTGCTGCTATTCAGCAAATCCGGTTGCTCTTGGCGGGAAAAGGGGATCAGGGATCAATTGTGAATGTGAACGATCTCTGTTAAAATACAACTTGTGAAAAACTGACAAACAAGAGACCATCCGTCGATGGTTCAAGTCATAACTGCTAATTTCAGGAAACAGAGACATATCATCACAAACCACTCTATCTAAAAGAGATAGATCCCTGGCAGAAGGAAACATCCACACCGGAGAACAATTTTCTAGTAACGGAAGGACGAATGATCTATAACAGGTTGCACTGATTTTAGCACTTGTGAATATGTTAAGCCTTACTAACTTCCATGCAGCATTTGCTAACACTTTCAATAGATGTTTCCCAAAAGTAAGATGTGAGTCATCAGTTACACCAAGCATAGTTAAAGCTTCAGTCTCACTCAGAAGAGCCCCATCCACCTGAAGGGGAGGATGGGGTGGAAAATCTATAATAGGTCTGCTAATCAATAAGATTTTCGTTTTACTGGCGTTCAGCCTCACAACCCCACCAACCCGCACCATTCATTAATCCGCTCCATGTCACGATTGAGACTAAGGGCAGTTTCGTTTCTCATAAGTGGAGACTTTACTACACCCAAGATCTATATAAACAGGTCTAACACTCATGAGCGGTGGGAAAAATGACGTCACTGGCGCCCGTCTTCCCTCTGTGTTGTCTGCTTCGCCTTTGTTAAGTCACCCGTGTCAGTCGGCTATAGTTTGAGATTGCAAGCGGAAGCAAAAAGATTCTTGGTTTCCAATGCCCAATAATTGCTCAGTTTACGGTTTTAATAACCGTAAGGATAACACTAAAGGGCAGGGTATAAGCTTTTTTAAATTTCCTAAAGACAGTAAATTTAAAAATAAATGGCTTCATGCCTGTCACCGTGCTGATCACATCAACACGACGCATGCTGTCATTTGTTCAGCTCATTTCAATGATGATGATTATGAAGATGACCTAAAAGCAAGGCTCCTTAACACTTGTAGGAAGACCCTCAAATGTAATGCTGTGCCATCAAAGGCATTATATAAAGGTAAGCTGAAATTTGTATACTAATCATCATATTTACAGATGTGATAACAAACAAGTATTTGGCACCGTTAGGCTTGTATAGGACTTCAAAATTTCTGCAGTATTGATGCATTCTTTAAAATTTCTGCACTCTTGTTTTGATCAATGTTTGTGCATTGTACAATAGAAAGGTACAGACAATGTGCAATTAAAGGTATGTTTGCCATGGCAGGTTCAATACCAACATCGTCTACAAGAGAAGATCGGGCTAGAGGACGTAGCAGGAAAAGAAATGTTGAAGAAATGCTGTGCGCTCATACAGATGAAACTTCAGTTCCTGGAGAAAATGGCTATTCTGAAAATGAGGGAGTATCACGTCAAGAATTACAAGACGAAATAAAAAAGTTGAATCAACGGATCAAAGCTCTTGAAAAAGCGAATAAAGAATTGAGGGAATTACTTCAATTGAATGTTGAAAAACAGCTAGAGCATGCTTTGATGCCAATCTTAAGCAATACACAAATTCAGGCTTTAGTCACTCAAAAAAGAGTCACTTGGACAGACAATGATATTTCCTCTGCCCTAACTTTGAGAAGCCTAAGTTCAGAGTGTTATAAGTATTTAAGGACAGTTGTTGGGTTGCCATTGCCCAGTGAGAGTTGCTTAAGTAATAGGGCAAAGGCATTCGAATGTGAGCCTGGTATTTTGCATTCCGTCCTAGCCTTGATGAATTCGAAGTCTAAAACAATGAGCCCCTGCGAAAAACTTGCTGTCATGTCAGTAGACGAAATGAGCATCACTAGTGAGTGGGTATATGATAAAAGATTAGATGAACTTTATAAGCCACACAACAAGGTTCTTGTTATAATGTTGAGAGGCCTAGTAGATAAATGGAAACAACCAATTTTTTATAGTTTTGAAAATTTTGATGTACAAAATATACTTCTTGACTTGGTAGCTTATATTGAGAAAGTAGGATTTAATGTTGTAGCTCTGGTGCATGATTTAGGACCAAACAATTTAAGAATCTGGAAAAAACTAGGGATAGATCCCATACAGGGTCAAGTTTCTTTTAAAAATCCGTGTGCAGATCGGAGTGTGTTTGTATTTGCTGATGCACCTCACATGATTAAGTTGATAAGAAATAATTTTTTGGAGCGTGGGTTTTACACAGATAGAGGAGACTTTATTTCATCTGCTTCTATACGAGAAATGTTGAATAAAACAGAAAATGAATACACTTTAACAACAAAACTGACTCCAAATCACCTTAATGTGTCAGGAACTCAAAAGCAACGTGTAAAATATGCAGCTCAGTTAATGTCCAAAACATGTGCTAATGCTGTAAAGTTTCTAGGAGAGAAAGGTTTAATTTCATCCCAGAACTGGTTGGTGACAGCTGAGTTCATAGATTTAGCAAATGACTGGTTTGACTTGATGAATTCCAGTGAAATGTATGGGGATGTAAAATCAAAAAATGCCTATGGTGTGGATATAGACTATCAGAAAGACCTTTTGGGTAGGATGGAACACATGATGAGAACTATGAGAGTGAAAGGTCATGCAAGTCGTTATTTAGGCTTTCAGAAAGGTATTATACTTTGTAGCAAATCTTTGATTGGACTGTTTGATATGTTGAGCAGCTTATTTGGTCTAGATTATATAATGACCCGAAGGATCAATCAAGACTGCTTGGAACATTTTTTTTGGATTAATTGGGCAGATGCATGGTCCTCATGAGTACCCCAATACTTTGAGTTTCAAGTATCGACTCAGATCATTTTTACTGGGGAAGGAAATGAGACGTTAGTTAGGAATAAAGTGCCTTCGAATGATGATGAAAATGAACGAGAGTTAGCATTAGAACTCTGCATAACCAGCATTTTGTTCGAAAATATCGACATTGAAACTGAAAATAACGATGCAGGGATCAGTTTAGAATTTTCTGATATAACCAGCTTATCAAATAAACCCCATGATGTTATTGAGGAAGAGTCTTTATGCTATATAGGAGGGTATATCGTGCAAAAATTTGTCAACAAGTATCCTGAAATAGGGGAGAAAGCCTGCAACACTGACCCTGGGAAAAAATGGATAGACTTTGTGAATAGGGGAAATTTGCATGTTCCATCACAAAAATTCATGGGACAATTAAAATTAATGAGGCAAGTCTTTAAGGCCATCCATGGTGACACGCTCAGGGAAGGAAAGGATTGTGTCAAAAAGCTGGCATCTGAGTTGCAGATGACGGTAAGAGATGTTCCTACTGAACTTTTAAATTTTTTTGCAAAGATAAGTGTTTTCTTCAAAATGAGGTACCTGAATAGGGCTATGAGGATAAACAAATATGATGCTTCTAAGACGAGAAAAAAGATGAAAAAAATCGTGGATAAGATACGAAAGAAAGAGGGAGAGAAATCAGTTGGTTAGGTAAAGTACTGTATAGCTATAGAATTATTGGCATATGCAATGACATTTCTATGGAATATTCCTTAAAGTAAATCATGTATATTAGAAACTCTGAAAATAAAATGTATTACAGACACAAGAGCTATTTTTTAGCTAAAAAAAAAAAAACCTTATATTCTATCAACTTGCGGAAAAACTCCATACGCCTCATAAGAGAGATCACGGTACTGGTGGCGCGACGGGCGTCGGTGACGTCATAGCCTCTCGGGAGTGTTAGACCTGTTTATCTAGATCTTGACTACACCCACAAGTGTTGCACCATCGGCATGCTGAACAATCGTTTTTTTCAGTCCAACAACCATATCACTTGTATACACTAAAAACAACAGTGGACTAAGAAAACTACCCTGAGGAATTCCATACACTATAGGTCTTGGTTTGTTAAAGATCCCATCAACAGCAACCCGTTGCTGCCTACCTATAAGGAAACCTTGAAGTAAACCTACAGCATGTCCACCCACCTCAAGATTCTGAAGTTTATAAATAAGTCCTTATGATTTACTAAACCGAAAGCAGCACTAAAATCTATTTGAATTACTCTATACTCAAAACCCTCACCAAGGTTCTCTTGTAAATGGCATGTCAAATCCAAAAGTGCATAGAAGGTACCTAACTGCTTCCTATTTGCACATTGACTATCAGCTAACAATCTTTTAGATTCCACATACTTAAATAGTGGCTTAAAAATTAGTTTTTCGGTAACTTTGGAGAGCACAGGGAGAATAGTAATTGGCCTGTAGTTACTGCAGTCTGTAAATATGCCACAATTTGGAACAGGCGCTGTATTACTAAGCTTGCGCTCATCTGCAAAGATACTGCATGAATCTAAAAATCAATAGAATCTAGTAACCTTGGGAGATAACACACTAGAACCTTTTTAAAAAACAAAGGAAATAAACCATCATCTTCACCGCAGCAAACAAGATTATCAAGAATTTTCTTAGTGTCCCCAGAGCAAAATGCAAATTTTGTAAGAATAGGTTCAGGATGAAAAGTATCAGGGGGATGGACATCCTCAGCTGATTGCTAAGCTTCAAAAGCTTGATGAAGTAGTTCAGCCTTTTCCCTAGGGCCAATAACCAATCCATCATCATCTGTTAGTAGTGGTGGAATGGAAGACAAGGCTGACTCAAAAATAGATGATGCCAATTTGGTCCACCACAGATGAGGCTGAGTAATTCCTTCTAGTTTCCTATTTAAGGAACTATTGTCATTTCTCTCAGCTGTATGGTAAATTCCATTCGCAGCACAGCGAGACTCAACAAAAATTATATAACTTTCATGTGAACGATTTTGTCTCCATTTGTTGAATTTGGTCTGTTTGTCATGTTAAGCTCGTCTACATGTATCCTCAAAATAGCCATCAGCATTTCATTTAACTTCTCTCAGTACTGCGATCCCAACTGGCTTTAGATTTCAGCCAGACCGTTTTTCCAATGGTGGCATAAGGAATATACTGACTGACAGATATGTCCATCTCAATGGCACAATGGTCGGAAGTGCCTATATACTCGAAGACCTTGGACTTGGCAGTAGCTGGAATATCTGTGAATATGAGGTCTAATATATTACCAAAAATGTGAGCGGGTTCCTCACTTAGCTGGACAAAATAGGAGGATACACAGAACTCAAGAGCAGACCGGCCATGTCGATCAGTGGAATTTGAATTAAGCCAAGTGCTGTGCTTTGCATTACAGTCTCTACAAATAACGAATGAAGCTTTTAAATCCTGTGACTGTGCCATAATAATTCTCTCCAAGAGACATTCATATATAGAATCGTTGATGTTTGGATTGTGGTAGATTAGCAGATACGTAAACATTGTAGAATTTACTGAAAACCTCAAAACAAAAAACTTCATGGTAACTACGGTCCAAGTTTTTCTGACGATAAATAAGTCGTCCCGACTTAGTGTATACAGCCATCACTTGTGCAAGTTGGATTTACGACGATAAATAAAGTCAGGGTCATCAAACACTGGGATTAAAACTCGACCTTGGACTTGTTACTAGTTACAAGTGTCTAGGATGAAAACATCAAATCCAAGTTACGAGCACAACTCTGGAGATCAAGAATTTTAATCTTGAGCCTCAAATATCTGAGTAAAATACTCTGCAATTTTTCTTACAGTAATAAGCAGCAGGCAGGGTTCAGCTCCATGTCTCCCAAAAGAATTATAATTAATTAGAATTACATAAAATTAGTAGCAAAGCTAACAAATAGACACATAACAACATCAAAGTCGTAATATGCAACAGAACAGTAAACGATAATAATATGATCAACAACAACAGGATTTATGTTATTTAAAAAAAAATAATTGAAAGTATAAATAAACCTGACAATCTGGCATTGAAAAAAGCGCCGGAAGCAGCTGGTCGACAAAGTGGAGCGGGCCCACCTGTCATGGCAAATAAAACAAGTAAAAAATATGCCGAAGTTTCTTCGACGCAATCGAGTATTCTGTACAGCCCCTACAGCGTATAATGAAGGCCACTTTCTCAAGTGACAAAGTGCAAATATGGCGCCGCACACCTATATTGAAGAAAATTAAATTAAGCGAGATACTGATATTTTGGCAAATACTTATTTTCGACGGAAGTTTTATAGAAGAGAGTAAACATTGAGATAAATAGATATAACAACACAGAAACAGCGTAATTAATTATGGGCTCTGTAAAGTGATATCGAAAAATTCGGACTGTCTTAAACAATGCACGAAGAAAGGCACGAGACTTTGTCTATAATTTATTTTACGAATGTTTGCAGAGGCCAATAATGCATCTAAAAATCAATCATTCCTATGGGAAGTTTCCGGGAAAAAGTTCTCTACTGTCTAGAATCATTGATCTGAAGCAGACGTCCACCACTGATAAAGAATTATAGACAAAATGACAAAACAGGTCCTGCACTCGTACTACAGCAGCAATTGATAACTAATATCTAGATCATGAACTTTTTAGCCTTTCTGTTCCCGCCTCGTGATCCTGTGACCTAGGAGACGACGTGTGTTCACTTTCTCTTCTCTTGAAAAGTTCTCAATAAAATACCTGTTGACTGTGCTACTATATGACCTGCTTCTGAGAAGGGGCCTCCAAACGTCCTTTTGAGGCCACAACGCACATTCTACGCACTTTCACTAACCAAAGAGGATACATTCCAAATGAAGGAATAAAATCTGATTGTACGTATAAGTGCTGTCTGGATTTTCTTTTTGTAATCAATGTGATTCGATTCTATGCGAAGATGACTGTGACAGTTTCAATATAACAATGCCCTACTTACACTGATAAATGATTCAATCGGTAAAACTTTCAAACACATATTCCTCTAATCCATTCCTTTGGAACTTTTCCGTCATCCAGACATACCTTATTCACTATCAGCTCCTGGTGTATTTTCATTTTTGCTCTTTAAAATTGCCCACCTTACGTCCCTCAGTAGTAGTAGTTTCCACGAGCATTTTTAACCCTAGACTTACCCATTCTAATCTTACATCATTATCCTCGAAATTCATCGTTCTTACATTCACTCCCTATTTTATCATAGTTACTTGCAATCTTTTTCTCAGAGGGTTTAGGTGTTATTTTATGTTGAGACAATTCGTTAGTCTTTAATTTACTTTCTCTAACCTGCATCTACTGTTGAGAAAATCATCAACAAAGCGAATAAGATATGTTAGAATGATTTCACAAACAGCATGTAAACAGGCTTTAACAATAAAATATAATTCCCACATGTTGAAATCATCAAAAAGATGACTGAAGAAATCAGCTCCGATAACTCATTTACTTATCGACATCCAAAACCAATCGTGAGTTCGCTGATTATATTCAAAACAAGAAAAGGGCTGATTCCCCGTGGTAAAATATCATTAAATGCTTAGAGTGAAATTATGTTCTAGACCAGTAAATTCATTTCATAAGGATTGATTGAGCAGAACCGAGCAGTAAAATATGATTGAGAGAATCTGAGGGTTTTTGCACATATGAATGATTTGCGTCAAAGCAAGAACTGGAATGAGGTCAAACTGTTTTTGAAAAATGCAATAACTGGAATGAGGTTATACTGTTTTTGAAAAGCCTGTGTTCACACAAGAGGATGATAATCAAATCTCATCAGAAAATGATCAAAGCTTAATGGCTTCAGCATGCTTCATCCCATTTGATGAAAAAGGTGAGGTTTTATTTCTACAGCAACGCCTCTTCCAACAGAGGTCTGTCGACAATTTTTTAATGAAATAAAAGCTTATTTCTAATCGTAACAGGATCATATAAAAGTTCCATAAACTGACGCATTACTTCTCTTGCCTTATATTCGATAAATGTAATAATATAGGGAAAGGGGTCATGGCAATGTCTTAGAAAACGCAATAATTAGTAAACTCTTTTAATTTAAGAATCCTCTCCCAAGGCGAGTGACGTTTAGCACATGAGAAAATAAAGCAATGTACAATAGCCTCAGGGCAACAGCTTTTCTTAATGTTTCAAATACATATCCCCAGGAAAAGGTACTGCATTCGTTTTTTAAATGTTTTCTATGGTATCAAAAGTGAATAAGATACAGACATAACTGTGATCAAAATATTTAAAAGGAAAAACTCCCGAATATCGCGAGAATTCGAGACATATTGATAATGACACGTATTTTACCTTCTGTAAGAAACGCTTTTATCTTTTTCTGTTAAGGAAATAAGAAAAATAATAAAGCTCGGAGGTTACTCCATATGTTTTGTCAAATTTCTATTTTTTTCATTGTTGTTGGCTAGAAATAAATTACGTACTGACTCCGCAATTATTTTTTTTTAGTAATTTTAAAACCCCAATCATATATATATATATATATATATATATATATATATATATATATATATATATATATATTCAACTTCTCTTGCAGAACTTCCTTGCTAATCCAGATGATCTTTTAATTCTTCCAGTTAGCAAAACCTTTAGAAATAACAGCTTTGTGAATGACGTTGCATAATGAAATGTTAGCGACATTTAGAAGAAGCAAGACGAGATTCATCAGATATACAGCTACAGAATGCATTACAAAGAAAAGGAGTAACTGATGTCTAACAGACAGTTTGACAAATTTCCTTACGGAATCATATTATATAACAAATTGTTTCTCCTGCCGTTGGAAAAATCCAAAAGCTCTAGGCATGTTTCATAAATAAAAGTGAACGTCACAGGAAAAAAAAAATGAGCCAGAAAAGCTTCCCCTGCAATCATGACAGAGTAAAATAACATCAGTATTTCCTATCTGCATCTCTCAACTCTGTTTTTCTTTTTTACTTGTTCCTACGTCTGAATGTTAATTTTTAGGTGGTCCTTTCATACAACGTACATATTGCAGTTTATGACCCTCGAAATTACGTCAGGTGTTGAGCGCAATTTATTGTTACCTAACAGGAGCAGTGGTTGGCAGCTTCTGGTAATAGATAATGGTCAGAGTTAATTCGTTTTTGTGAAGTAAATGTTTTCATATTGTCTATAAAGCATAAATTAGTAGCCTCATCGATTCTGAGGTCGTTATTAATATATTATATGCATGACCTTAATGTCTAAAACAAGAGGACAGGGCAAGTGGTTGAAGAGTTTCACAAAAGACTATCGTCACGTTTATGAGGGACTAGTTCCTGCACGCGTGCGCGCACGCACACACACACACACACACACACACACACACACACACACACACACACACACACACACTCACCATTCGGGAGGAATTTTCCGTGGTTGTTTATTCTTTTATAACCAACCAATCATCTCAACTGTTGGTCTGTTTTCCCGTAACCAGTGACGTACCTCCGATATTAACAGAAGTTTACCCGCTGGTAATTTAAGGGGGAAAAAAATTGAAGGAAGAATGCCGACAGTTTTGACCCCCAGGAGTCTTTCACTTCATAGTCATATTCCAAATTCATTTGTCCAAACCTACGGCAAAAGCGAGTTTGCAATCATTAAAACAAATAATTGTTTTTTACTTCACTCTTGTTCACATTCAGCTGACGGTTTCAGCGTAGCAGATGGATTTGCCTCACTTACTCGCTAAAGCCCGTAATGTCGCTGCATTGGATTTGAGGCAGCAAGAACCCAGCAGCATTCAGAGAAATACTGGACATCTCCGACAAATTTCACGGAAAAGCGCACCCAAAAAGAACCTTCTAGAACACATGTGGCTTCAAAAAATACTGCGCGCTCTCTCTCTCTCAAAATCCAGCCAGAAAGGTGCCAGATGACCTGGTTCTAATGAAAATTTTGGATGGTATTTTTGGTGCTTTCTTTTCCTCATATGATCTTTAAGGGTGTAAGGAAACTTTCAGCTCTTTCGTCAGAGAGCCAGAATGAGTTCTTTGTTTGTAGTCATTGTTTAAAGAAAAGGAAAATTCTAACAAGTGTGAAGGATTCATGCTTGGCTGTATAGTTACGCATATTTTTTTATTCTTCTCTCTAATTTTTCTTGCATTCACAAGTATATACAGCCTCCATGTACATATGCACTTAACACACACACATATATAATATACTGTATATATATATATATATATATATATATATATATATATATATATATATATATATATATATATATATAATATATATATATATATATATATATATATATATATATATATATATATATATATATATATATATATATATATGTGTGTGTGTGTACATGCATATACATATATATAAAATAAATAAATAAATAAATTATATATATATATATATATATATATATATACACACACGCTGACATATCTATATATATATATATATATATATATATATATATATATATATATATATATATATATATATACTGTATATGTTAGAAATAATCAACACACAATCACGTGTGGAACAGAAATAAATTTCTGACTCATGTCGGGATCGAACCCAGGTCTTTCAGGTGGAAGGCAAGGGCGCTATCCACTAGGCCATACAAGTCAAAAGAAGTTGGAACCTGAGAGCAACTGCACCCAAGGAATTACCTGGACAAGCTAACTGCTTGCATACCAGCGAGTTTTCCCCAACTTCCCGACTCAGCATTTCATTCGAATGAAATGCTGTCTATTGGGTCATTGCTGAGTCGGGAAGTTGGGGAAAACTCGCTGGTATGCAAGCAGTTAGCTTGCCCAAGTAATTCCTTGGGTGCAGTTGCTCTCAGGTTCCAACTTCTTTTGACTTGTATGGACTAGTGGATAGCGCCCTTGCCTTCCACCTGAAAGACCTGGGTTCGATCCCGACGAGAGTCAGAAATTTATATATATGTATGTATATATATATATATGTATATATATATATATATATATATATATATATATATATATATATATATATATGTATATATATATATATATATATACACACACTGACATATCTATAGCTATATCTATATATATACATACATTATGATGCACTCCACAATGAAGATGAAGGAGAAACCAGAGGAAAAGGAAATAGAGTTCTTAATTTGTCCCAACAGTTTCGCCCTCCATCAGGCCTCTTCCGGGAAGAGGCCTGATGGAGGGCGAAACTGTTGGGACAAATTAAGAACTCTATTTCCTTTTCCTCTGGTTTCTCCTTCATCTTCATTGTGGAGTGCATCGTAATATTTTATCTTCGTGATTGAGAAGAATACAACTAAATATACATACATATTTATATATAATCTTCATTGGTGTTTATCTATCATTCGCTAAGACGGGTCTAAACTAGTTTCACTTTCTTGCTGCGTAGTTTCTGCTCTTTAGTTATGTGCAATATATTGTCTTTCACAGTTATGATATCAGGAGTAATCACTTCAGATGTACTCATTATTACAGAAGACGAGTATCTGTTACAATGATATACGCTAATGTGTTCGAATATGTACAACTGAATATTGTTTGGCAGGACGCATTTGTACGCATAGTTCTAACAATCCTTTTCAAATCACGCACAAAAAAACTCATCTTCCTTAGCACAGTAAATAAAATAAAATTGAAACAAAAGATTTCCATAAAATTCCTCTTATTGAAAGTGTTGTAGTTCGACTCGGCGAACTATTTGATAGAATCCACTGCCACAAGTCACAAAACATTTGGCCACTTTCCATAAGGTATTAAATCATTGTAGTTCTTCCACCCTTTCAATCCTTTTTTTTCGCGCGAAGCGGATGATCTCGGTCTACTTTTTTTTTTTTTTGCATAGAGCTGTTTATATCAGTAACACTTACGTATTTTCGGATTTCATGCGTCTTCTTTTTCTAACTTGCGTGTACAAAGAATTCATATCCTGCTCCCAGCAAGACATTACACTCACAGGCTATTAAAAATGAGCAGCAGGTTCCAAAAAAGTCCAAATGCCGTATTTCCACAAAGAAGAGGTTTTCCATTCTCTTTCATTTCAGTTGCATTCCTTTATAGTTCCACCTCATGTTACAAAACATAAATTCATGATCTAATATTGCAATATTACTTCGATGAGGAACTACCGTAACTGACCAAGAAGTGCCTAATCAATATACTG
This sequence comes from Macrobrachium rosenbergii, assembly GCA_039081455.1. NCBI lineage: Eukaryota > Metazoa > Arthropoda > Malacostraca > Decapoda > Palaemonidae > Macrobrachium > Macrobrachium rosenbergii. The sequence goes on from JANJGK010000005.1 coordinate 64,809,734, forward strand.
TAGTAATTAAGAAAAAACGAAGTCCGATGAGGGGCGTGTAAAATTGGCTCCTCAGTTCAGTCACACTGAGAGAGAGAGAGAGAGAGAGAGAGAGAGAGAGATAGAGAGAGAGAGAGAGAGAGAGAGAGATTTAAAAAGGAGTGAAAGATAGCCAGGGATACAGCATGGAAATTAAAAATCGATGAGAGAGAGAGAGAGAGAGAGAGAGAGAGAGAGAGAGAGAGAGAGAGAGAGAGAGAGAGAGAGAGAGAGAGAGAGAAGCAATGCAAAGGAAGGCAAAATCCATAATACCGGAGACGGAGGAAGCTGTAGCTAAAAGCATAGGCTTTGCTGGAAAGGGAACAGAGAGAGACAGACATTTCCTATAAAACATGGCAAAAAAGACGAGACTGCAGGAGAAGGAAAGAGAAATTCAGCTTCGTTAGAAAAGAGACAGCGGGTGCACGGGGGAAGAGACAGACTTACTAGCAAGGAGATACGCTGAACTAGATTTATTTATACAAGCAGAAATTCAGAGAAGAAACACTGGAGCTGGACCAAAAAGAAACATTGCAACGTATTTCTGCTTGGTTAAACAATAAGTCCAAAGGTCAGTGAAGGTCAGAGCATTTTTCCATTAAGGGTAAAGGATGTTCTGGTCACATCTTCCAATTTGCTTAACGCTTCTCTCTCATTCACAGGTTCAGAGGAGCTTCCGGCACACTTATTTGTATGTAAACTTCCGTCTTTATTACCTCTTAAATACGGATTTACGTAAAAACAGGGCACAGGAATGGATCTACCCCATCGTTAAGTTTCCTTAGCAAGAAAGTGAAACAACGGAGGACAAAGGAAATACACTGAGAGAACAGCTAAGAGACGAATTACGTGTGGCAAGAATTAGGGCTAAAACCTGGTAAGTCCTGTAAAGATAACTTTCTTGTCATTCTTATGCCATTAGTATTACTGCAATATCCGTCGTTATGATTTCACCACTTCCACTGTTGTTTAGTCCTACTTTTACTACAACTGCCTCCACTCCTTTTGAACGTTAAGAATAGTAGTAATAACCAAAGAACTTTTGAAAATTGTTCACGGAATTCTGAAAATGCCACTCTCGTATTTTTACAGTTTAGTAATAAACGACGTCTCAGAAGCTTGGGTGTACTGAACATAAAAGTCAGCGCAATGTTCGGATGAGTATAATCAATGAAAGCGTATGAAGCCACATCAGCCTGCACGTTGTGCAATCAAAAGACTACTGTAGCAGCACTTTCAACACTAGTGCTGATCAAGATCTTTCATGGGTTTTTGCCCGTCAATTACGGGTTTCTCTAGAGCAAGAGCCTGTGCCAGCACAAGGCTGACTTAATCTAAAACAAGCGAACGATCGCTGATCGAGAATCGGGTGTCAGTCGCAAAGTAGCTGTCATAGACCTACGTAGACTCCATGACAGGGTATTAACCCGGTATGTATCGACCTTCTCCGAGGTGCCAGTACTAATCATGAAAGAAGCTCCTTGGGACGCCGTGTTTAGTACTAGCCCCTCGGAGATCAAAGTATTATATACACCCATAAACCATATTGTGTGGTAGACAAATTATATTAATAAACGATATCTTCGTGCGGCCGTCTACTTTACTTAGCATGAGTTTACTCTGGACTTTGACAAAGGTGGATACATAGTTTGTTAATACCCCACGACAGAGCCGAAGCAGAAGCAAATGTTATCAAGAAGAGTACAAGGCAAATAGCAGCCCACGAGGGCGAACAACGTGCATTGTCATGAATAAGTAACCTATTTTTCTGCTCAAACAGGTCTTTTCCATAAAATAGAAAGCGAAAGAAATCAGATGTAATTTTACTTGAGATCTCATAACTTTTATAACGCTCATAAAAGTTATTTCTTGCAAAGTCATAACTCGTAGAGCTATTACCACAAATGAAGAATGCCAGTAACTGTCATGACGTTAGAGTCCTTCCCGCGTGGTGGAAAACGTGTAAGAATTGTCTAACACTTATTGCATTCAATTTGCTGACATTTTATGTATGTTTTAATTTCGGTTTTTAATTCTGTAAAGACTTTTTGAGGAAGTTATTACTGAAGGGGGTCGTTTATAGGAAAGCTACTTTTATTCTCACTGAAATTTGTATATTTGGGTAGGGAACCATTTTGAATAAAGTTAAGTAATGTAGAAACCTTTAATACAGTAAAAACCCAGCCTCTAGTGTATCTGCTGTGCTAGTAGCTACTGAAGCCACTATGGCAGTTTAGCACTTCCGTCGAAAATGGGGAAATATCTGTAAATGAAAATTAGCAATTTCCTTTCAGCTGAGCGTAGCAAGAACATACTTGCTTAATGCCCTTGTTAGTAACTTCGACAGGAAACTGACGAGAGATAGTTCAGAGTGATATGACATTTCAGGGAAACAAGCACAGAAATAAAGTACCAAATACTGACGAGGGACTTCGGAGCACTAACGAGTTAGGTAAATCAGATGAAAGGAATGGCAGTCATTAAATTTCGCACGTAAAGTGGCGACGAAGCCAGTAGCAGAACCAAATTGCGTGTTTAAACTAAAGTAGAATCGCTATTACGTTCGAAAATGCAAAAATACTTACTGTAGCATGCAACATAACCATCAGCAGGCGTCCCCAACCCTCCCGCCAACTCCTTGCCAAACAAATTGTTTTTAAACAAGGAAGCATTTAAAGTAAGTTCAGAAACATCGACGGGAGAAAATTTTCGGGAGAAAAAAATTGAAAATCAGTCAGTAAGGAAGGCCTTTGTTTACCCATTAGTTCTTTAAATATTCTGCAGAAGGACATCTATTGAGGTTTATTAAGTATAATCACGTGTTCAAAATTTCACTGATAACTGGGTTCCCTTCCAGCTGACGGTTTCATTATCAAGTGGCTCTTAATACAAGAACACTCTCCGCTTGCTGACTGAAATCCTTTGCAGTGTACAATAAAGCCACACAAACGTTCTGTGGAATATACGGTTGAAAAAAGCACCCTTAAATAAAAAAGGAAAAAAAAGTGATTATCTGAGGGGTGTGGCAAAAGTCCAGTCTAATGCCAAAGATTTCATTTTAGAAATACTCTGTTACTATCACTCACATCTTTTAAGGATATTAGATCTTAAAAATGCCCTACGGAATTACTGCATACTACTGAAATAACTGAACTAAGGGTAGGAAGAAAATCCCCTGATCAAGGCAAACTCGAACCCTACATGAGTTTTCTTAGAAAAGGACTTGATAGGAACATATCTAGGGGTTTTGCCGGATGAGACTACTTATGGGAGTTGGTGGCGGGGGGGGGGGGTTTGGAAGGAAGGCAGAAGGAGGCATTGCAGTTACATAAGAGGGGCACTGAACTCTTATTCTCACATCATGATCTGTATACGTTACCAAAGTCGAAAGCCGAGTCTTCGAATTATCGTGGTTATTCAAGGTACATGTGGAGAAGATATTAGATGTTATTTATCATTCCAAAAAATTAAGTGAAAAAAAAAAAAAAAGAAAGTCGGTTAATCAAGAGATTTTTGCTGGACTGAACTGGTAGGGGAACTGTTTTTTTTTTTTTTGGTCACTGTGGTAAGCACAGCGACAAAGCAGCCATTTTAAAATTTCCCAAATCTCTGTTTTTTAAATTGTACTATGTTTTATTGTACCCAATAAATAATCCACTGAAAAAAGTAACTCACATAGGTGCTACAGAATAATCTTTGAAATATTATTATCACTATTATTATTCAGAAGTTAAACCCTATTCATATGGAACAAGCTTACAGGGGCCATTGAAACTCAAGCTCCCAAAGATTATGCTGCTCATCTGAAAGAAATTACGGATGATACTAAGAAATATAGAAAGATGAGAAAAGCACAAGTGCAAGGTAAACTGTTTTAGAGTAGTGATGCATTCCATCTTCCCTTGAACGCTTGAGGCTCTAATCCCACAGCATCCTCAGGGAGACCGCTCCAAGTCGAGCGGTGAGGAGAATAAAACACCCCTGGAAGTGGGAAGTTTGACAGCGTAGCACATTTACTGCGTATTGGTGCTTTTGTGCAGTGAACCTAGTGGCTCTCGGCAGGAAAAGAGTATCAGGGGTAAACTGTGATAGCGAAAATTGTGTTAAAATGCAACATAAGAATTATAATTGAAAGTGAACAGAAACAATGGCATTTAGTCCACTATTTTTAATTACAGTACTGCTAGCAGTAGTAGTATCATTTTAAAACAAATAATCAGCTCTTCCTTGGGCGAGTCGGTAGAGTTGTGGCCTTGCACTCGCTAAGGCCCGAGTTCGACTCTCCGGCCGGCTAATGAAGAGTTAGAGGAATTTATTTCTGGTGATAGAAATTCATTTCTCGCTATACTGTGGTTCGGATTCCACAATAAGCTGTAGGTCCCGTTGCTAAGTAACCAACTGGTTCTTAGCCACGTTAAATAAGTCTAATCCTTCGGGCCAGCCCTAGGAGAGCTGTTAATCAGCTCAGTGGTCTGGTAAAACTAAGGTATACCTAACTTAAAACAAATAAAATGTCAAGCCTCAGTACCAGAATACATCTAGTGACTGGAAAACACGTTCTAATATGCTTTGTAGAAGTCTTGCCAGAACTTTTAATACCGAAGTTATAGGCCTAAATGATTTAATGAAGATGGGGACGGTAAATACGGAGGACGATATGAGTGACCCCATTTCAACTTTAATTTGTGTCCATTTCCTTTTCGTATCCTTCACAGTCTCACCAAGTCGTTCAGTATCACCTTGTGCACGAAGAGACATAAACGGCGTTTTGTTAATTCATAAAAGAATCTCTTCAGAATCGGAAAGAAATCCTGCTTCTCTTGCAAGAATTTTATCAAGTCTCCTGAACTTTTATTTCTTTTCCGCTACAGTTAAAGATATTGCCTGGGGAAGTAAAAGATTTTCCTCTTACTAATTTTGATGCTATCTCCAAGCATTTCGGGAGGAAATCAGCTTATCTAAGAGCGTAGCAATCACAGATATCCAGGAAGAAAGGAAGCAACTCTCATTTCTTGGATATTTTTCTTGAAGAAAAAAAAGTATACCTGGAGAAATCAACAGTCGCTTAAAGAGAGCCGGTCTCTCCCCTTGAATCCTGCCATAATTTATTCGTTATTCAAACTCGCTCAATGCAGATCGGTGATAGGAAAAACAGGGAACGAATGAGGACTTTGAGTCTTTTAGAAATGTTCTAAAATGTGTTTGGTTACTAGAAATGCGTAGCCATTTATATAACTTGTTATCTTGGTGTCATAAATAACAGTCTCAGTTTTTAAAGCAAAGATTGATAGAAGCCAACAAACCGTCGAGCAAAGACGTAATAATGGAAACAGTTAGAAATTATTCGGCTGGGGATTAAGTTTATATAAAAGTCAGTGCATGGATGAGTGTCAGTTATAAGCTTGCACCAAAGTTTAATGGCTTTTTTCACGTTCTTGCAATTCTATGGGTAATCGCCAGAGACCAGAAACGTTCACCACTGAGAGTCTGGCTTAATTCTTTTTTTTTTTTGTATGTTGATATTTCTGACCTTTGTTTTATTACTTGGGTTTTTTTTTTTTTTGTATTTCATTGTATGTTATATTTAGTTTTCCTCATTATTTGGCTCAATTTTAATTGCCAATATTTCTTAATTACTTTAAAATATCTCTTCTTGAATAACTATGCTTTGATCTATTGGTAATGCAAACTTTTATTTTCTTTGTAGTAAGACAGCATGTCCCATACACAGAGGAGATAAAAATAATAATTCTTAGCCTTTTACAGATGCCAAATCTTTAAAAATAACTTTGTTAAAAAAATATATTCAAACACTGTTAAAGAACAGACTTCAGGATATGGGCATTAAGGATATTGGTACCTTTTAACAGGAATAGTATTGCATCGGTAACTGAAACAAGCTCAGGAGAAGATGTATAGAACGAAAAGACCGCAACTAATATGAATATTTCAAGTCAGTCAGCGCAATTGCAGATGACAAAGAAAACTACAGCAATTTCAGTCGAGATCAGGAACTTTTAGTGGTAAATCAGTGAGTGGAGGATAGGATTTTAGACTTTGGAATATGTACACATGAATATACTGAAGCAAATCTATTGTCTATGAAGGGCACTTTTCCATCACTTATCGTTTGTTAAAACTCTGACTCAGAGTTTTAACAGAGCTGCTGTAGAGATTCACAGACTTGAACTATATTACAGCCTCAATAAAGTAAAGGTGAACCAAAGGAAAATTTACATGAAAACACCTACTCTCCTTTAGATCTTTTCCCAACAAAGTTCAATAATTCATAGGTGTTATTAGTGACAAGCATGAAAATATTCATGGCTTTTCCTTAAAGGATACTTGTAGTTCCATTATATTAGCGACTAGATGAAATCACTTACGATGTTTGTCAAGTAGTTATTTTTTAATTTCATCACTGATACGGGTATAAATTACGCCATCAAATCAACAGACAAGAGCACATATGCTCAACACGGACACGGCACTGACTTGCAGTTAAAGAATTTTACTACTACAAATTTATCCCACGGAATTTTCAACAGGTCCAGGCTTGTTTATTCTACTAAGATGTGTAGTAGCATATCTCCGGTCAAACGGTAAGACGACTTTGGGGATGTTGCATTAATTTCAAACTTCTGAAGAACGGAAAAGTCAGCCTTAAAATTATAGTTATGGAAACAATCAGAGGGGTGGTCACCCATTCTCTAACTGTTATAACAATATTCTTATTCATGAGAGCAACAGCACCATTAACCTACCACTTTTACAAAGGTATCATCAAGTCATAGCCTTTACTTCCTTCGCAACTTCCATACTTTCATACTTCTTAGATGAGTTCTCAGTCATGTTAAGATAATGATGTTAAAACCTCTGGGTTACCCAGCTTGCAAAGGCAGCTCAATGAGCCCAAGAAGAGCAATAACCTTTCGCCTCCATCATCCAAAGGGTGTAAGGAACTTAGCGGGCCATTGTGTCGGCCTGCAGTATCTATCTATCTATCTATCTATCTATCTATCTATCTATTTATTTATATATATATGTGTGTGTGTATGTGCATGTATGTATATATAGTTATTAGAATACATATACATATATGTATTTATATATAATTAAATATACATATGTACACAAACACACACATGTATATATATATATTTATATATAAGTATGTATATATGCATATGTATATGTACATACATGTAAACACACACACACACATATATATATATATATAATATATATATATATATATATATATATATATATATATATATTATATATATATATATATATATATATATATATATATAGAGAGAGAGAGAGAGAGAGAGAGAGAGAGAGAGAGAGAGAGAGAGAGAGAGATTCAGTGATGAGCTAAGTGTTTCAATTAAAACCACGTAAGACCCTGCGGATTAATGCTGCTTCATTAATTACTCCCACGGGTTTGAAATCACGAATTTCAATTAGTTATGAGGAACCTCAAAAGTCAAGGGACATTTGCATAGCGAATGTCATTAACGGGAGGTTATTCTATGCAATTTTCATTAAAGTCGTAATTTGTGCTTGAAAACGATGTTTTTGGAAGTTCAAATTTTGAAAAGTTCATATAAAAGAAGGTGGCTGTTTAATTGCTACAAAAGAGTATTTACTAGTAATGTCGACTGTTGTTGCTTAGTGATCTATAAAAATTCTGAAGATGCCAATATTTTTTCGGAGCCATTTATTCATGACAACTGACTCGAAAGTCAATGAAAATGATAAAATATACTGCTTATACATACATGCATATATATAGGTACACACAGACATATATATATATATATATATATATATATATATATATATATATATATATATAATCTATGAGTTTGCTTTTTCTGCATTTAACGTGAAGTTGATCATCGATTCAATTTGTTATGAAATATTTGTATTACTATACGCCTCAGTCTTGCAGGTAGGGCAGAGCAGTAAAAGGGTGTTAATCTTGATACGTGAGGGGAAGATATACTATATATATATGTATATATATACACATATATATACTGTGTGTATATATATATATATATTATATATATATTATATATATAATATATATATATATATATATATATATATATATATATATATATATATATATATATATATAGATATAATCTTAGTAAATACTGCAACTTTGGTAATAATACAATCATCTAAATCAGATACTCAAGAAAAATATAAAAGAAAAGATAAACTTTTTTATGGGAAGGGTGAAAGCTGCTGACTCCCTTCTCTGTGCAAGACCCGCCACCCCAATGACCTCAGTTTCCTTTTAGAGACCCTTAATGCTTTTAACACAGAAACAGTAATTAAATAATTATATTTAAAAAGGTTTTTAAGACTAAGCGAGAAGAGTGGAGCCCAGCTTCTTCCGCATCCTCGTCTGAAGACTAATAATGGAGGGGCAGGTAACTTTCTAATCCAGCCTCCACAAAGAGCCCTAATTCTTTACGCCCGAGTCTCAACACCGTCAACGCTTCAACGCTTTTCCAGACACTTTTCTGTTTCATTGTCCACACTTTAGGCAGTAAGCAGACGGATCAATTATTCAAGCCTATTAGAGGTACAGTTATAATACTTTCAGTTACGGGTTCACTGCAGTCCATTATGCTAAGGTCTATGTCAGTGGAGTTTCCCATGTTGACTTTCCGGTATGATTATTATAACAGCTTATTTTTGTTTTAAATGCTTACATCTTCATATAAGTGCTGATTGCTGTCTGCAAGCATGTAAAGCACAGCTTGCACAGAGCTATTTTATTTTCATTTGAAAGCCTTGCATAGATGTAAATATCATATATATATATATATATATATATATATATATATATATATATATACGTATATATACTCATAAATGTATATATGTATATATATATATATATACATATACTAGCCGACCAACAAAGCTATTCCCAGGAAAACTCTGAAGAACTCAGAAAAATTTTCCTACATCTCTTTTGAATTGTTTTATCATGTAAAGAATGTGTACTGTCGCTGAAAAGGCTTTACTTTCCTCTGGTTAACAATTCTACCTTGAATTCATTAAAAAAGACTCTTTGCTCAGGGAAAAGGTGAGTGTCACACAGACTTCTGCAATGAGCAGAAATTCAGGTATAGTGAAAGAAAAAGTGTGTGAAGAAATTCACTCGTGGAAATGAATAACGAATGAATCGCTGTAGAGACTATATAAGGAACCCTTTGACAAATTATATATACCCTCCATGAACAAAAGAATGCCAAGTCAGTGACCGTATCAAGTCATATTTAAATGCACTAAATGTACTAACGTTAGCGCTCTCTCTCTCTCTCTCTCTCTCTCTCTCTCTCTCTCTCTCTCTCTCTCTCTCTCTCTCTCTCTCTCTCTCAGTCAGACCAGAATTTAATAGAATGACTTCACAGCAACAACTAAAAACACAATCACTACTGATGAAAGACATGTCAGTATGTCTACGGGGACCACGTGTGGTTTTTACATGTGCACATCTTCAGTTAACCATGGACCGCTCAGTCGCCTAGTCTAATTATCGCCTCGTTTTCAAGACTTGTATTCGATCGTTATCGCATAAAACTTACAAGGTAGGTTGTCAGCTTGACAAACAGTTTCAGAATATCTATAATTTACTAAGATACAGTGTCCGTTGGCTGTATGAATATTAAAATAATTATCAAGATGGTAATTTTAGGCACCGTAAAAAGTGCTGCAACTGTTTTCGGTTTCCTGTGAGTGTTAGCGAACGTGTTTCAGTTTCTGAGGGAAAGTGTAGGCCGAAGTCTGAATGGTCTAATATAGAAATTGTCGATATACGGTGATTTTTTTAGTGGACAAGTACTTAGATATGAACACTGGAAAAATGTGGTAATTTCGTTGCGAGTAATTTTTCAATGCGGGAGCAGTTTTGTTACAGAAACATTTAGTCAGCTAATACGCATGCGCGGATAGCGAAGGAATTGTTTCGTCCAGGCGATGGAATGATGGATTAGTTCTTGATCCCCAAAGTTGTGCCCGTAATTACGAAGTTTTTTTCGTGGAATAGGCTAAGTACTTAGATATGATGATGGTAATACCACAGGATACTTAAGAATTTGTATTTCATTGGCAAGGTATGATTAAGATACGTTTGGCTTAAAATGAACACTGAAAAAAATGTGGTAATTTCGGCGCAAGTAATTTTTTAAAGTCGGGGTATGTCTGTCACGGAAGCATTTGGTCTGTTACTACTCTTGGAGAGGATTGTAAGGTCTGAATGGTGTGGTGGTAGAAGTTATATTTTGAATGACTGAATAAAAGTAATCTAATAGTCACACATCTGTTTAATTTTTTGCATGTACAAACTGTTTATAGGGTTTGCAGTGGGAGGAATTTAATGAAATCATTCGTCTGACAGCACCTGGAGAAAAAGGTGGAGAGTCAGGAGAAAAATGACAATTAACCCAGAAAGCACCGAAGGGAAAGGTGACGTGAAAATGAAAATTTCATTTGTTTTGTCTGTGTCTGTATGCATGTCTGTCACGGGGTAGGGGTTTGATTTTGAGTTATAAACCTTTTTGGAGTGACATTGAGGCCGTGTGCAGAATTTTGTCTGGGTCTGTCAAGCGGTTCGGATTCCTAAAGTGGACAAACAAATATACAACATTCACTTATATATATATATATATATATATATATATATATATATATATATATATATATATATATATATATATAAATTTCATGTATGACGTACATACATACATATTTCCATTCATACATAAAATGAAACCAGAGAAAAGAGAAAAAAGATTATACAAAATGAAAAATGAGTCATTTGCTCATGGTGCTTGAAATTACCGCAATACCTCTTTTTAAACTTTGAAGTGGTATAGTTACCATTCCAGCTGGAGGATCGTTCCAACGTTTCAATGTGAAAAGAGGGAAAGACGTCTGGTACTGGGAAGTGTGACCCCATGCAGCTGTTCTACGGAAAAAGTTGCAACGGGTTCAAGAATCGAATTCTTCAGCATTTAGGTGGGACAGCCACTAGTGATGGAAATATCAATGACAATGTTTGTAAATTAATGTTCAATAATCATTACCCATTCGAAATTTTTATTTTAATTAAAAGACTAGCGTTCAATTTCGCAATGACTTTCTACTTAACATCATATTCATTACGACGTAAGAAAATTATTCTTAGGAATATCAAATGCTTCAGCTGTGGAGAGCCATCGTGAAAGCGATAAGGTATTACTGGGAAGTTGCACAGTGGAGTAAACGTTTACACACTTTACATAGCCTTCTATGACGTAATTCTTCGTCTTATGATGTACAGGAGGCTAGGCAGCTTAAAGACGAATACAGTAAGTGGATATTACATAAGGAAGTCAATACAAGACACGTAGAAGATGGAGGCGGCCAGATGTTGGGGTTAAGTAAGTATACCTTAGTTTTACCAGACCACTGAGCTGATTAACAGCTCTCCTAGGTCTGGCCCGAAGGATTAGACTTATTTTACGTGGCTAAGAACCAATTGGTTACCTAGCAACGGGACCTACAGCTTATTGTGGAATCCGAACCACATTATAGCGAGAAATGAATTTCTATCACCAGAAATAAATTCCTCTAATTCTTCATAGATGTTGGGGTTGGGGGAAGTGTTTAGGGAAGGGGGTGGGGCTAACTGTTACGTAAAATACAGGCAAAGTTTGTGTACTACAATAGCACACTTGGACGTCAAAATGAGAAGATAAAACCTGGTCCATTACAAAAGCATAAGTTATGAACAGCTTCTATTTCAGCTGCTAAGCGGATTCACAGTTCTGTCATACTTTTGGAAAGAAAAACCAGAGCACGATCTTGGACAATGAAAGCTCCGGGAGATGAGTTATTGCAGATCAGATGAAGGAAGTCCGAGGGAAGTTGTTGGGGGAGCAGTAAATCATCGTCGGGGGTGCAGTAAAGAACCAAGAAGCCGAGGATAAGTTACCGAGATTTAGATTACGAGAGATAGATATTTCAAGAGGAAAAATTGATGTAGCCTCGTTGGGTTACCGAAAACAGGAAGAGGATAAAGGCAAAGAAAGAAATGATAAAAATGGGAAGAAGAAATTCAAAAAGATAACCTAAAAACAACAGGAGGAGGATAGGGGCAAAGAAAGAAATGATAAAAATGGGATGATGAAATTCAGAAAGATAACCTAAAAAAAATATCATTATGATTCGGGTTTAGTAGCATGGAAAGGCTTCAGGAAAATTACTACACGATATAAGTAATAACGAGCGGACTTAAAGGAGTAATTTGTCGATATAATTAACAAGTCCGCAAACTAGATTTAATAAAGAGGAAAAGAGTGAACTAATTAGGGACTGGAGAAATATGCATACGGGAAACACAAGAATATAAATAAGTTTTTTTTATAGATTAAAGATAAGAGTTTTGACAATAGGAAAACAGTTGGAGGACTGTTACAAGAAGACAGTTAAATCAGTAAGGAACAGTCAAGGGAACTATAGGGGATAATGCCAAATAAAAATAAGGAACTAAAAGCTTTTGAAAAGCCAATAGTGAATTGGGAAAGTGTGCAGTGTCTAAGATAGCTTTTGACTAAAAAAAAAAAAAAATGGAGATTCAATCCCAGATTACAAAAAGACCATATAGAGACTGAATTTTACCTAGAAATTTTGGTAAACTATTGTTGAAATAACTAAAAGAAGAAGAAGAAGAAGAAGAAGAAGAAGAAGAAGAAGAAGAAGAAGAAGAAGAAGAGGAAGAAGAAGAAGAAGAAGAAGAAGAAGAAGACGAAAACAACAGGTTGGGAGTAAAAACCGGAAGAAAAATACTGAAAAGAAAAGCCGAAAATTGCTGGAGAACTAAGGCTGATAGCACTGATGAACATACCATAAAGATGCCTTGATGGTGACTTCGGCAAAACGTTTAATTCGGCGAAAAAGTAAATGTTGGTGAAGCAACGACAGAATGCAGAATCAGTTAAAAGAATATGAAAGCAATTCCCATTACTTATAGCATATATGAAACAATTTTTGGGATAGGTATGGAACAAGAGATAAACGTTCTTGGCCGTATACGAGAAGGATGTTCATGTACAGCATCACTTCTTGAGCCGATAACATTTTTTGGCCATCAATGCGGCGTAAGTGTTGGAAAAAGTTTTGAAAATGATGATGTCTGGGTGATAGTGGAAACTGACAACGCAGAACATAATGGACTCCGACTAATTAAAAAAAAAAGTTAGAGGTGCGGGCAGAGAGATATATGAGGAGGTTAGCAACTTGCAGGGTAAACAAGACAAGACAAATGGATTAAAGTTGGTGAAATGCATAATGCATCTAGTTATGAAATTAAGCAATATAAAATAAATATATGGCATACAGACAGAAACTCAGAAACGCATTTCCAATAAAGAATGAATTCTGATATGGAAAGACAATTCTGTAGAGAGTTGCTTTCCATTTTACTTAGTTACTTTGACAGAGTTGTAGAGTGTTGCTTTACATTTTACTTTAGTTACTTTGACAGAGCTGTCAGAAGTTGTAAAACTGCAAAGAAAATTTCACAAAAAATGACTGGAAAAGCTTCCTTTTAACGAGGAGCTTGGAGAATTTTTTTAATAAAAAAAATCAATATGAAGTTTCAGTACATGAACTGTGTCTTTAATAGAAAAGAAAACACTGAAAAAATTTACATGAAGATAATGGTTGGAAGCAGTAAACTATATTAGACAAGAGGTAAACGCCACAATGAGAAAAATAAAATAAAAATCTAAGGTATAAATAAAAATTGAGGCAAAATAAAGGGACATCAATAAATGGAAGAAGGCGCAAAAAAGAATATTAAGAGGCCCTAAACGTTTGCAAGAGAAGTAAAATATGTGAGGAAAATGTAATATGTAATTAGAAATATTGTTTGGAACCTGAGCACGTACTTTTTAGATGCCTGTGAAGAACATACAAGTAAAAGGGAGCCTGGATCGTCATTGATTTTGGAAAGGTGAGAAAAGATATTTCTCATCTGTTTACTTGCTGTCAATCCAGAAGTCGGAGTAATGAAAACACAAAATGACAGCAACCTTGAGGAGAAAGCATACGTGAAGCAGTTAAAAATTATTGACGATAAGAGGAGGGATTGTGACTCCCTGCTGGATAACTTAATCTGTGAAAGACACTGATGAAAGAGTACAATATAGATAAAATAATGAAGCATAAATCAGAATATAACAGTTCTAGCTTCAAGAGAATTAAATGGCCCAAATACTGAAACTTACATTATGACCTCCGACTGTTTATCAAATTTGACCAGAATAAACATCAATATTTTCATTATCCACACTGAGTAGGGATCAAAAGGTGACTAAATCTCCGAAAACCTCTAGTTAGCAACGTAACGGGAACTCATAATAACTGCTGAGAGAAAGTGATATAGTTGTGATCATCCAAAGTACAAGGCTTAACGATATAGGCCCTTGTCTAACGAAGCTAGGGTTAGGCTACAAACAAGATTGAGACACCATCGGTAAATACTCAAGACCATGAAATTATAACTGCAATTTAATTATTCATTAAAACATCTACGATGTTGAACTTTGAAATATGATGATTTTATGTTTGCTTCAGAATTTTGAAGAAAGTACCAATGAAAAATCTTCATATCCACTGCACTTAGAACATACTTTGCAGAATACCTCCTCAAGGTAGGTTTTAGGGCGCTACACACGAAGAGATGTATTTTATAATAAAACAATAACTAAAAATACAGCATATTCTCAGAGCTGGAGCTTCTTAAAGTTAAACTAGTTTATAGTACAACTTTCATTCCGCCGCATTAAGTTGTTTAGCTCAGAACATCACGATAAATCGTTGTAAAAACTTATTATTTTTAAACTCGACAGTCTAGTATTTCACAAAGGCATTAGACCAATAGACAGAAATTATCCCTGAGATGGAAAAATGAAAAAAAAAAAAGTGAATATATAAAGGTATAAAAAAAGATCTTTTCTGAATACCGGGACACAGTTGCACTTTTCACATTTATCTGATGTAGTAATGCAAATGTAAAACGAGGAAAATTAACTTGGCGATCGTTGTGTGAATGCATTTGAAGTCAATCTGATCGTGGTTTACGAGGAACATGAAAAAGGTCCAAAAAATAAGTCATACCGAGCAAATTAAAATAAAAGGGGCAGTTTTGCAATTGGGCATATTAACTATTAATCTTTGACCTTGACCCTTCTGCTTGCTAGCTCATACTATAAGTGAACAGTGAAACCCCCAAGTGTCGGGGGGTCAAATTTATGATCATTGGCTGTAAGCAAAAAAAAAAAAAAAAAAAAAAAAAAGTAGACCATTTCAACTTTGGGCAGGAATCGGTCATCGACATTTGCTCAAGATTTTACCCAATATAGTTTCTAGCCATAATCTGGCAACCACTTCATCGTGTGGCACCGTTGGAACATCGAAAAAATCTCCTCGCGTAACCCAGATCCAAAGAACGTGCCGTCACATATGGGGTCATGGTAAGATCAAATAGCATACCACCGAGATTTTGGGAAAATGCTCCCAACGGGATGAGGTCCATTATACATGGGCCATTTTTTTCCCCGGAGTAACTGGCCAGGGGGAGGCAACTATCTGGTAGTTAACAGATCTAGAAGCAATTTACCGGATTTGAAGCGCGAGAGGCCAGCTATCTTAGGGGGTAATTACTCTAATGCATAAATGTCTTAGGTACAAGATCAAGAGGTAAGATTTGAGGATGCCTTTCTTGGTTGATAAATACTCTGGGATTAATTGTCTCATGGAACGAGAGCTTAGGATGGTGACGGAGCCACTCATTCTGAGGAAAAAGTAAGTATAGCTTAGTTTAACCAGACCACTGAGCTGATTAACAGCTCTCCTAGTGAGGGCTGGCCCGAAGGATAAGACTTATTTTACGTGGCTAAGAACCAATTGGTTACCTAGCAACGGGATCTACAGCTTATTGTGGAATCCGAACCACATTATAGCGAGAAATGAATTTCTATCACTAGAAATAAATTCCTCTAATTCTTCATTAGCCGGCCGGAGACTCGAACTCGGGCCTAGCGAGTGCTAGCAGACAACTCTACCGACTCTCCCAACGAAGAACTTACTTTAAGGCAGAAACTGATACCAACTATGACACCGATGATCCCACCACCATAACACACCGACAGATGCACGAAAGCAAACATTGAAACTTCAGTCGAAATCGAGAGAAACCGTCACCCCAAACGGAAATCTGTTAGCAAGAAAAATCACAGGAACAGCCCTAGCAACGCCACCCATCACCATACCATTGTCTATTCCTGTTAAAACTCCCCCTCGTCAGAAACCCCTTCGCGCGAGACTCCTCCCCCATTCCTTTACACTCCCCTCCCACCCGCAGTCACGAGTCACCTGCTGTGCCACGTGATCTTGGGCAAGACGAAATAATAGAAACTGAAGCGCCCACCGGAAAATTGCTTCGTAGTCCTACGAGTCACATCTAAGATTAAAAAAAGGAACGAACGCGAACAGAATAGCCATATAGCTAATTTTTCAAGAAACAATTCTCGTTTGACGATAAAGAAGAAAAAGAACCCGTTGTAACTTAAGTCAAGACAATCTACATCGCCTTCCTCTCAGACAGCCTGCCCCTCGGTATCAAGCATCTGGCAGTCGTTAAAGTTAAATAACGACAGCTCTTCCTCTTCAACTAAAATTCCATTCTTTCCCTTCTACGCCTTTTTGATACTAAGACCGGAATGAACTAACCAACCTCTCATTAAATTTTAAGCAGAGAAAGTTAATTCTAATCCTCTGATTTATTTTCTCTCGAAGTTATTTCATTTGATTTAAAACTTTCATAATCGTCCTTTGATTCTCGGCTCTCTTTCACTCCGATTGAAACTAAATCCAGATCTTCTGTTTTCAGCTAATCTTAATTCTCGAACTAGAAAGGTTATTTTCATATAAGATTTCCTCCCTTTTTATACGGAAATATTCTCTTTTGGTCCAACGACTTTCATTTCCCCACCAGAACTTTCTCTTAACCTATTTTTCCCTTTTTCCCTCGTCGACTCTCTGACCCAGCTAGGAGTAGTTTCTGTGAACCTTATTCTTTTAATGATGGGTCTCGTAAGGTTCACAAGGGTTCTAGTCTCTCCTGCCACTTCTTCCTTTTCTTACAGACCAAGTTTTCTTTCATCCTACTCAAGTTTAGCCTCACCCTGTGCTGGGTCAAGGGTCGTAGAGTCTACAACAACAACAACAACAAAAAAACAACTACAATCTCTATAAAGCTTATGTTACCTTGATGAAGGCCATGCATTATGGAAGAAACCGTTATCGGGGGAAGAAAATAAATTGAACAACCCAGTAATGATTCTCATCTTTTCCGCCAAAACTTTGATTTAGAGGAGAGGAAAAAGTCTATAAAATTGGAGAAATGTTGTCGAAAGGTAATAGAAGCAGTGAGCGTATCAGTCTTCAATCACAAATACCTGGTAGAAAGACTAAAAGTCTATGCTCAAAAGTGTACACAAACGGAAGTACACACACACACACACCCATATATATATTCAGTGAATTAATCTTATGTGAAATTCTAACCGAATGAAAAATGATTGATCACCTCAAGTATATATATATATATATATATATATATATATATATATATATATATATATATATAATATATAGTATATATATAGATATATATATGTATGTATGTATGTATATATATATATATATATATATATATATATGTATATGTATATGTATGTATATATATATATATATATATATGTATATGTATATGTATGTATATATATATATATATATATATATATATATATATATATATTAATACTCAAGTGACATTATAACCGAATAAGAAATGATTACCACCTCAAGTACCTATAATATATATATATATATATATATATATATATATATATATATATATATATATATATATATATATATAGTGTAATATATATATATAACGCATTAATAGTTATGTGAAATTATAACCGAATGAGAAATGATTCATCAGTCCAAGTAAACGTGACTACACAGAAGAATGAAAACGCAATTAATTTCGGAGACATTGTGTTAGGTAAGTAAATGTCATTTCATCAGGAATTTCGGGAGAAGACCGTTCCAGAATAACGTTCTGTTTGCTTTCTTCGGAATGGAGATGAACCTGAAGCACCTTCTCCAAGAGCAGCACTTTTAATGGCTTTCACTCTCTTCCTTTGTTTATATCTCAGCCACTCTGGACTGACTCTCTGCAGTCTCTCTTTTCTTTGGGAGTTTCGCCCCGAGAAACGATTGCGCTGTAGCCCTCTCTATTTTCTTGCTGCTTTTATTCACAGTGAGGATTTTCGTTAATTGTATCTAGTAGCTATTCTGCAGTATATTATTTTTCTCGTTTCAATTCTAACTTATAGTTATTCAATACGTATTTGTAAGCCTCAACATCTGCACATACAGTGGAATATCAGGCAACCAAAGCATGATTTGTCAGTCTTCACGAAGGCTCACAACAGTTGGCACCTTTCTGTAAACATACATAAAGGTAACTGAAAGTATATCTGAAATGAATCTAACGTTGACGCTAGAACAATATATTATTAAGTTGGCAAGGAGATAAATATAAGTGAGACCTTCTCCTTGAGCACCTTTATATCATTTTAACGACGTGCAAATTCGTTTGATGATTTCCAGCACAATCACTGACAAGCGCGCGTGCATATACTATATAAAGGAATTGCGAATCACACAAATATAGTTTATATACACGCGTGCGTATGCACTCAGCGAAAAGCACAGTCTACGCCAATTAGTAATGTCTTATGACAAAAGTATGTCCAAAAGCCTGACATCACTGGGATAAAAAAGGAACTTTTAGAGGAAAAACCGGCATGCTTCATCCAAACGCCGTTGCTCTGTTTTGTACTGTCTCGTCTGTTTTCTTCTGATTTTCTTCTTCGAATCATTTAGATTTGTCTCTCGTTTGTAAAGCAGTTTGCCCCTTCCTGCTTGCTGATCTCCTTATTTTGCCAGTTTAAGCATCAATTTCTCCCCTTCCTGTTTAACAGTCTTTACTCTTAAGAGTCACCTACACATTTCCCACAAATCAGATATTTATCCTCACTTCCATATTGAAGCTAAAAGCGAATTTACTTTTTTTTTTTTTTTTACTTTTCTTAGAGAAAATATACAATATTTTACATTTTTAATAGTATTACAATCAGAATTTAATCAAAGTTAACTCAACTTTACCAAAAACAAATATACTTTTATCGTACCATTCGGGTTGACAACGGCGTGGGGGCATAAAAATCCCAGAACAAATTCTGACAGAGTTAACGAATCATGGGAATGAGGGAGTGAACAATAACAGAGAACGACTGAAAGAAGACTGATAACGTGAGTCAAGCCAAAACTAGACTACAAACAAGAAAGCGATTCAGTAGTCAAATAAAACACAACAATATACTGTACAAGCAATGAAAAGCATAAACGTGAGAGAATGTAGGAATGGGAAGAAGTGAGAGTGAAGAATAAGATAAACAATGACAGTGACAGATCATTTTGTCTAGGATATTTTCCCCGTATCTCTCACCAATTTCGAAATAATTTTCTTAATGAGAAGTCTGACAGGCACTTCGTTTTTCAATAAAGACGGATCAATAATCCGTAGGATGATTAGGAAATTGGAGAATGTAGAGATCTACTGAGTTTGCAAAGCGACTGGAGGATAAATTAGGGAAGTCTCGAATGATTAGTCATAATGAATTAAACAATATTTCATAGGAAGATCTCAAATGATTAGTCATAATGAATTAAACAATATTTCAATTTCCAAAAATCATATTCTCTAATTCAATAGTGAAGAGCCATTTTGTGAGGACTCCCGTATTTTATATTGATTCTGTCATAAACATAGGAGAGTTTTAAGGATTCTACAAACAGAGCAAAATGAAATTTACAGCTTAATGGGATACTAAAAAACGAAGAGACACCTTAGTGAACATAATGAACAAGAAATAAATAATACCCTAACATCAATCGTGGGGGAAATTATTATTATTATTATTATTATTATTATTATTATTATTATTATTATTATTATTATTATCATTATTATTATTATTAATACTGTTTCAGTAGATGCAACCTATTCACAATGAACCCAGCAAAACATGAGGAGTAATGACACAAAATAAATTCTATCATCTAAAAAATATGATAATTTTTATATGAATATTATATTTAATCTTATCTTATTACAAAAAATATAGAGTGGTTAATCGTTTCCATTTTTCCCTAACTAAACCTGTGGCACAAAACCGAGCTGCCAATCTTGCTTCTTTTTTTGTTTAAATCCGAGAGAGATGAAGAACTTGATCCTTAGGGGGAACGTTTGTTCTTTCTAACCTCAATACGAGTCCCATTGAACAAGTATTTCAGCACGTGTGTATACAATATGCTGGAAGGGTGAATTGACACTTTACAATGAGGTGTCAATATGAATGACCCCATATATATATATATATATATATATATATATATATATATATATATATATATACATATATATATATATATATATATATATATATATATATATATATATATATATATATATATATATAATATACACACACACACACATATATATATATGTGTGTGTGTGTGTGTCTTTTATATACTGTTGAGGCACACATAGCCCGTTAATATAAAATTCTTGTGTTAGATTGATGACAAACCTATCATCCATATTACATATAATTTGAGACCCAAGTCTATGAATACATGAAAAAGATTCTGAGTTATCAGACACAGGAAAATGTAGCAATAAATCAGCAAAACTATAAAACTACAAGTTGATAATATAATTATGCATCATTCTGTATAAGCAAAAAAATCAGAATCCTTTAAAATTTCCGCTCAAATATTAATAGACCCTTGTCCTGAACATATTCAACGAAACTGGCTTCTTTACGTCTTTGGAGCGAAATTATAGGACGTAATGTCCCTCCTCAGTTCGATAGCCTTCTAAAGTGGTACTTCAAACGCTTCCTACGATCCCTGAATACTCCGGCAAAGATCCGAAATCCTTCGTAAGCTTCCCGTATAGTCCTGGCGGATGGAAGGGGGATTTACGCTTGTTTGCGCTCCCTGATAAAGTAAGATCATTGTTGCTCGCAAACGCGTCGCCTCATCCGGGTTTAATTCCTGCATTCAAGACTTAATATCAGGCTATTATCGTCTGAAGAGGTTTCTCAGTTACTTGACTTATATTTTGTTATTTGCCGCTGTTTCTTTTGTTGCTAATGGCAGGGTGATTTTGAAACGGGATATGCAAAGGCGAAGGAGAGGTAGAAGGATAAAAATGAAAATTAATTGAATTCTCGGTAGCAAACACACACATACATATAGGCTATATATATATATACATGCATATATATATATATATATATATATATATATATATATATATATATATATATATATATATATATGTATATATGTATATAAGTAAATAACTTTGTCAATTTTCAGATGCTGGTATCTACATTGTTCAGCAACGTTAATGAGTATTTGAGTTGAGAAATTAATTTACTGTGAATAACGACTATTTTTGCTTAAAAGTGAATCTGTGAAAATTGTCAACCCATCCCATATATATATACACAAGCACACACACAACCACACACACCCATATATATATATATATACATGTATACATACATATATATATATATATATATATATATATATATATATATATATATATATATATATATATATATATATATATACATTAGGAATATACAGTATCTACGTATATCCCTAACGCCACCACTGGAAAAACGGTCTGCCTGAAATCTAGAGGTAACTGGAATCGCGTTATTGAAGCTTGTCCGGCACTTAATATTTCAGATGCTATATCAGATCCAGATCCCAAGAAGAAGCTAAATGAAATGCTGATGGCTGTTCAAGTAAGGTATGTCCCTAGAAAGGTCATCAAATTCAGGAAAAGTGGCCAGCCATGGTTTGGTGATACATGTAGACGAGCTTACCATATCAAACAGACCAAATTCAACACACGGAGACGGAATCGTCACATGGAAATTACCACACTTTTGTTGAGGCTCGCCGCGCTGCAAATAGGATATACCATATAGGCGAAAGAAATTATAACAATTTCATAAAGAGGAAACTGGAAGGAATTACTCAGCCTCATCTATGGCGGATCAAATTGGCATCACATATCTTTGGGCCAAGGTCGTCTTCCACAGGCTGAACTGCTTCATCGAGCTTTTGAAGCTAAGCAATCAGCTGAGGATGTCCCTCTCCCCGATACTTATCATCCTGAAACTTTTCTCACAAATTTTGAGTTTTGCTTTAGCGATGTTAAGAAGATCTTGATAATCTTGATAGCTGGTGTGGAGAAGATCCTAGTGTGTTGTCTCCCAAGATTATTAAATTCAATAGATTTTAGGTCAAAGTAGCATCGTCGTGGATGAGTGCAAGCTTAGTAATACAGTGCCTGTTCCAAAGAGTGGTATATCTGCAGACTGCAGTAACTACAGACCAACTTCTATTCTTATTGCGCTCTCCAAAGTTGCAGTAAAACATATTTCTAAGCCACTGTATAAGTATGCGGAATATAAAGGATTGTTAGATGATAGTCACTACACATATAGGAAGCAGTTAGGTACATGCGATGCTCTTGTAGAGCTGATAAGCCATTTGCAAGAGAACATTGATAAGGGCTTAGAGATATTAGTGCTGTTTTCGACTTACTAAATCACAACGCCACTTATTTATAAACTTTAGGATCTTGGAGCGAGTGGATATGTTTTAGGTTTACTTTCAAGATTTCCTTACAGGCAGGCAGCAGCGAATTGCTGTTAATGGGATCTTTAGCGAACCAAGACATACTGTGTCTGGTTTCCACATGATAGTATTCTTGGTCAACTGTTATTTTTAGTGTATACAAGTGATATGGTTGTTGGCCTCGAAAACAAGATTGTTTAATATGCCGAAGATGTAACACCTTCGGGTGTAGTAAAGTCTCTACACATGAGAAATGAAGCTGCCCTTAGTCTCAGTCGTGACATGAAGCGGGATTAGTAAATGGTGTACTCAGTCGGTGAGGGGTA
>JANJGK010000005.1:64833070-64860570 GCA_039081455.1 Macrobrachium rosenbergii
TAATATTAGGAAATAGGAACTTACCACCACGAACCACTCTATCTAAAAGAGATAGTTCTCTAGGAGAAGCAGACATCCATACCGGAAAGAAAGTATACCTTAGTTTTACCAGACCACTGAGCTGATTAACAGCTCTCCTAGGGCTGGCCCGAAGGATTAGACTTATTTTACGTGGCTAAGAACCAATTGGTTACTTAGCAACGGGACCTACAGCTTATTGTGGAATCCGAACCACATTATAGCGAGAAATTAATTTCTATCACCAGAAATAAATTCCTCTAACTCTTCATCAGCCGGCCACGGGAATTGAACTCCGGCCCATCGAGTGACAGTCTGAAGCTCAACCGACTCGGCCAACAAAGGGCTTCATCCATACCGGAGAACAGTATTCTAGTAATGGAAGGACAAACGACCTAAAGCAGGTTGAAATATATGAGGCCTTTCGTACAATATCAAACTTTCGTGCGGCATTTGCTGACACTTTCATTAGATGTTTCTCCAAAGTAGGATGTGAGTCAAAAGTTACACCTAGAATAGTTGAAGCTTCTGACTCATTAAGCAGAGTTCCATCAACTTGGAGGGAAGGATAGGGTGTAAAATCTTCATGAGGTCTGCTAGTCAACAGTGTTTTCGTTTCACTGGACTACATCATTCACTGATCTGGTCCACGTCCCGACTGAGGCTGAGGGCGGCTTTATTTCTCATAAGTGGGGACTTAACCATACCCACAAGTGTTGCATCATCGGCAAACTGAACAATCTTGTTTTCGAGGCCAACATCCATATCACCTGTATACACTAAAATTAATAGTGGACCAAGAACACTACCCATCAACAGCTACTCGTTGCTGCCTACCTGTAAAGAAATCTTGACGTAAACCTAAACATATCCACCCCGTCCAAGATTCTGAAGTTTATAAATAAGTGCCTTGTGATCTACTAGAACTAAAGCAGCACTAATATATATATATATATATATATATATATATATATATATATATATATATATATATATATATATGTGTGTGTGTGTGTGTGTGTGTGTGTGTGTGTGTGTTTGTTTGTGTGTCATATAAAAAGATAAAATCCACGAAGGGAAGGGAAACAGGAGTGCTTACTTAGCAGTAAGCAAAGGACGACAGCAGTCGAAAGGCCTCGCAGCACTCCAGTGTTTCCCTTTCCTTTGTGGATTTTATCTTTATTTATATATTCATCACATTCCATATTTTCGTGATTCAGTTATACATACACACACACACACACACACACACACACACACACACACACACACACATATATATATATATATATATATATATATATATATATATATATATATATAAATATATAAAAATTTATATTGGCTCTGCTATTCATACTTCTGTCGAACTCCATACCTGTTCTTAGAATCGATATCAACCCATCTCCACCATGATAGAAGAATGCCAATTTTCTAACACTTTGCTCATTAGTAGTAAGAAAACTTTGGTTAGGTAAATAAAATACGTAATTTTTGGCTTTCCCAGTTTTTTTTTTTTTTTGTCTTTGTTCAACATTGTCCATCACATTTATAGCACCTATCTATTTGCTTGTCTATTAATTTTCATACCCGCGCATGTATTCTTAGACACTACCCATTTTCTGTGATGCCAATTTCCCGAAGTCAGTTTGCTGTTCCCAAACTCGTTACCATATGGTGAGGTCTCCCATACTCGTTGAGCCCTTTATTTTGCTGGTCGACAAGCAGGCTAATCAATTATCTTAAAGAATGCCGTGCCTCTCTGAAGTTGATAAATGCTTTTAAGACTAATTCTAATGCGAGGAGGTGGGGGGTGGGGGGTGTTATCATCCATGTTTTAAGTCCCACTTGATTAGCTAGTGTTTTCGGAAAGGCCACAAACCAAGTCAGCTTTGCGAAGTCTGTGATCCGGGCCTCTCCACTCCCTTGGTCTAATGGGACTAATATAGCCTTCTGGGGACATAGCCTGATAATGGTCTCACTTTCCCAGTGAGATTGCTAGACGAATCACCCACATGCAGAATTGTAATAGCATTATTGAGAGAAAATTATGGCGGAAATCAACAACATTATCTTCACCTCTCTTCACTACCAGTCATACTACTTATTAACTTTCGTTAAGGTGCATAAGATTCACTTAACAGGAACCCACCCCAGTTTCTAAGAAACTAATATTGATATCACCAAACTGTTTGTTCTCACTACCTCACTCTTTTTTTTTAATAATTTCAGGAGTAAATTTTGTAGTTTTTATGAAAACAAATTATCCTTGATTAGCCTGAAAGAAGTAAAAGTATTTTCAATCGATCTTCAAGCAGCATCAGTACGTTCCTTGCCAGAGCAGAGTATCCCAAACACTGCAGGATTGTCAACCTTTGCCTATGAAATCATTATTATTTTCTTTTTTAGGAAGATGCATCACCTTAGTTGTTTTTATTAAGAAAAGGGCAGGCACTGTCAAGTCTCTCTTCCTTAAGAAGTGTTAAGTGCTTAAAGCACAAGTGTTGCAGAATGTTTTTTCGATGATTAAAACTTTGCATTAAAGTTCCAGGATGGTGATGTACGACCACACAGCACAGGTTAGGTTAAGTTGGGATGCTTCCCTTGTCTAATTCAAAATTAAAACGGTATAGCGTAGGTTATGAAAGGAAAGGTGAGGCATGGATGAATCGCTGAATATTTTATGGCATAGAATTGCCTTCGGTCATAGGCTAAGTTAGGTTTAGTAAGAATTCATTCCTGTATTTAACCAGAATGTAGGATACTCAAGATCCCTTATAAATATTTTGAATTCTTCAGTAATATTTATTCACATGATTTGTATCTTTTATCTTTTCAGATTTTTCAATCTCAGGAAATTAGATTTGTCATTTGTGAATCTCTAAAAAAGTCTCATATATGCTACCTGGAACCAGTCCATTGTGGGAGTCAGGTGTTGTCTCTTAGAACTTATTGTTCTTTAGAGAAAAATATCTTCTGAGTAAAATTATTCACATACTCTTTAGCCTCATTTTCAGCTAAGAGGCATTCATATTTGATAAGTCTACCAACATCAAAGTCTAATGCAATCAGTATATGTCAAGAACTTTCTCAGACATTCATTTCCTTATACTTCTTTCTCAGGTATTTATAATTCAAGGCGTTCTACATAGATTTCAGTTTTTGTCCGCTACTTGACTGCCTTTCACTGACTGTATATGGGTTTCTAATTTTTTTTTTTTTTTTGCTTTCTATCATTACCCGTTACCTCCTGATCTAGCTTATCTGCGGAAAGCTGGTTCAGATTTCTAGTATTTTTAATATATATCTGGATCTTCATCCATTTTTTGGCCTTTTTGTGAGGGAGGAAAATCGTGACCTTCTGTGTGTCTACCCCTGATTCTATTTGATTCCCGGGTTTCTTGGCTTATGCCCTCTGTTATTTTCAGTGCCTGCAGCGCTTCATCAATAGCTCCCAAGGAGTGAAAGTCGTGGTTGCCATTGGCCTCAGGATAGGAGAGTCATCATCCATTTGGGCGGGTTGGGGGATTTCCTCCCATGAAGGTGTCCATATCCCTTCACTTGAGAGGGGCTCATTCACCTTTTGGGGGCATTTTCTCCCTCACTAGGCGTTCCTCTCTCTACCTTGAGATACGGTGCATCAGAATCCTAGGCTATTGAGACAAGTAAAAAATGCGCCGAAGTTTCTTCGGCGCAGTAGAGTTTTCTGTACAGCGTATAATCAAGGACACCAAAAATAGATCTGTCTTTCGGTGGTCTCGGTATAATGCTGTATGAGCCGCGGCCCGTGAAACATTACTCATGGGCAGGTGGTGGTAGCCTGTCCTATATCGTTACCAGACGCACGATTATGGCTAAACTTGACCAAAAATAAAATAAAAACTACTTGAGGCTAGAGGGCTGCAATTTGGTATGTTTTGATGATTGGAGGGTGGATGATCAACGTACCAATTTGCAGTTCCGTAGACTTAGTAGTTTTTAAGAGCTGAGGGCGGACAGACAGACAAAGCCGGCACAAAAGTCTTCTTTTACAGGAAACTAAAAGCACGATCACTCACTTTTCTCCCAGCAATTGCACAAAGGACATATCCGAGCCATCCCATCTCTCTTTCATCATTATCTCATCTAGATAATGTATTTCCTTAATTTCCCTTATGGCAACATTTCCAACACTCTCCTGCCATACGACTCTAATGCACTTCTTAAACCCTTCTTAAATCGACAAAATCTCTCAAATATAATTTCAATATTACTTACAGATTCATGTCTTTATAACAATTAAGAGCAACTTTATATATGTATGTATATGTGTATATCTGTATATATAAATATATATATATATATATATATATATATATATATATATATATATATATATATATATATATATACTTTGGCATGTCTCAAATCATTATTTACCTGTAGATGGTAGATGGAAATAGGTGCATCCAAAGTATCTAGCTACTCTGCTTCATTTGTCCATTCTTATGGGCAACCTTTAAGATTTTTTTTAACAAAAATATTTTAAAAAACCTATGACAATTAAAAAAAAACTATGACAATTAAAAGGATTACAGTGCTTTAAAATAACAGGGAAAAGCAATACAACCGAGAATAATTAGGATATTTTTAAAAGTCCGCCAAAGAGCTCATAAATTTTAATTCCCATAAGTGAAAACTTTCAAGTTTGATTGATCAAAGAGAAGGAGAATGTTTAAATGCAAATGAGTAATGACCAAAAGATGATTTCATTGGTCAAAATTATCCTTTGTTCAGGGTTATATCTAATTCCCTGTTAGTCGGGACGTACTTTCAAATGTTATTCAGGAAGACAAATAGGAAGTCTCCGCTATTTGCTTCTGTCTTTCGTGTTCCTGAAAGACAATAAAGACCGTCAAAAAACATTGCTGATACCGGATTTTCGACCTTAAGTAATTACAGTGTCATACTATTGTTTGACGAGCCCTCTTGTTAAGCTATAAATTCATGTATTGCCGCGGATTTACTGAATATATATATTATATACATATATATGTATATATACTGTATATATATTTACACATATATATATGTATTATATATATATATATATACATATATATGTATATATACTGTATATATATTTACACATATACATATATATATATATATATATATATATATAAATATATATATATATATATATATATATATATATATATATTATATATATATATATATACTTTGGCATGTCTCAAATCATTATTTACCTGTAGCTGGTAGATGAAGATAGGTACATCCAAAGTATCTAGCTACTCTGCTTCATTTGTCCATTCTTATGGGCAATCTTTAAGATTTTTTTTAACAAAAATATCTTAAAAAACCTATGACAATTAAAAAAAACTATGACAATTAAAAGGATTACAGTGCTTTAAAATAACAGGGAAAAGCAATACAACCGAGAATAATTAGGATATTTTTAAAAGTCCGCCAAAGAGCTCATGAATTTTAATTCCCATAAGTGAAAACTTTCAAGTTTGATTGATCAAAGAGAAGGAGAATGTTTGAATGCAAATGAGTAATGATCAAAAGATGATTTCATTGGTCAAAATTATCCTTTGTTCAGGGTTATATCTGATTCCCTGTTAGTCGGGACGTACTTTCAAATGTTATTCAGGAAGACAAATAGGAAGTCTCCGCTATTTGCTTCTGTCTTTCGTGTTCCTGAAAGACAATAAAGACCGTCAAAAAACATTGCTGAAACCGGATTTTCGACCTTAAGTAATTGCAGTGTCGTACTATTGTTTGACGAGCCCTCTTGTTAACCTATAAATTCATGTATTGCCGCGGATTTACTGAATATATATATATATATATATATATATATATATATATATATATATATATATATATATATATATACTGTATATATATTTACACATACATATATATATATATATATATATATATATATATATATATATATATATATATATATATATATATATATATATATATATATATGCGTCCCAAAAGAGATAAGTAGAGAGGCAGATACTCTATATATAAGCTGTTTATTTTTATACTGAACCAAAAATCACATGTTCGAATCCTGACCGATGAAGATGCATAAATATTTCTCAGTGAGTAGAAGTTATTTTTACTCTAACCTAATCGAGACATTACGACTCATTTATAGCTTAGCATTTGAGAATCTACATACACAAACATATACATACATACATACATACATACATATATATATTATATATATATATATATATATATATATATATATATATATATATATATATATATATATATATATATATGTTTGTGTGTGTAGATTCAAATACTAAGCCATAAATGAGTCATAATGTCGCAATTAGGTCAGAGTAAAAATAACTTATACTCATTGAGGATATTTATGCGTTAATCGGTCAGGATTCCAACATATGATTTTTTGGGTCGGTATAGAAATAGACCTCTTATATATAGAATAACTGCTTCCGTATTTACCTCTTTTGGAGCGCACTGGTTTATTTTCGTTTAACTATTAAAAAAATTAAGTAATCATTTACCTATAAAGCAGACTGGTATTCAAACCTTTCAATCTAACTGAGATGGTTGAAACACACGCAAACAAGTTATCAGGAAAATCCATTTACGAGTTCTATTATTGTAATGCTGATGCTGTATCTGAATCCTTTGGGAGCCTATCTGATCAACAGCTCCAGAGAGCTTCTGACTAATGCAAAACATGCTGCGTATCCTATTTACTGTATATCGAGAGAAGGCCAAATTTGTTTTGATGGCCATGACGCTTTATCGAAAAATTATTTTCACAAGTCTGTATTACGTTCAAATTAAGCTACACATACATTATCAGATGACAACCACTTCGGATGCTCACCTTTAGGGTTAATTCACACTACAGGTCCGGTCGCGCTCCGCTCTCGCTCCGCTCCTGGTCCTGGTGCATTCACACTTCCGGTCTGGTCTCGCTCCGCTCTCGGTCCCATCATTTCCTCTCTCTCAACACCAGTGGAAGTCTCACCACCGGCTGCGGAGGATGTGTGACTTTTCTGTAGCTGATTTGGCAATAATCGCCATTGCACTTGATGAGGAAGAAGAAGAAAGAAAGCAAAGTCGAAAAAGAAAGAGATTGTGGGTTCATCCTATGTTGCAAGATAGGAATAGTAAAAGTGGAATTTTTACCAATTCCAAACTTTGCAAATACCTGGATGATGAACAATTGCATGTACCAGAAGATGTTGCCCTTCCTGGCACTGATGTGCTTGCACCATATGTTATAGTGGGAGATGAGGCTTTCCCTCTGAAGAGAAATTTAATGAGGCCCTACCCAGGTTCACAGACTGAACATAATGTAGAAAAAAGGATTTTTAACTCTAGATTATCTAGAGCCAGGAGGATAGCTGAGTCTAGTGCAGACCTTCAGAATATATTTAAGGAAACTTAAAGCTATGCCTTCTAATGCTAATGCAATTATTACAACAACATGCATATTTCACAATCTGATACACCCAAATATTGTTGCAATACCAGATACTGTTGTCATGCCTCCATCAAATGCAGTGCGTCCAATGAGAGGAAGAGGGGGAAATGCTACAAGGGAAGCTTTTGGCGTGAGAGAAACACTTAAAGATTATTTCAGCTCCCAGTTGGTTGAGTGCCTTGGCAAAATGATAAAATATAAATAAACAAACATAATTGTATAGGAATATTGTTTAGTGAGGCTAGGAAATACATTTCCGCAGTGACGTTAAGCTATTATTATACATATTGAATTTCTTTCTTCTATTATTAAATATATGTAATTTCTTTTCTTTCAGTGCCTTGGCAAAGTGATAAAGTATAAGTATGCAAAGATAATTGTATAGGAATATTGTTTAGTGAGGCTAGGAAATACATTCGCACAGAGGACATTAGGATACTGTTATATACATTGAATTTCTTACCTTCGCAACCCAGCTGCCTGCTGACTTCCACCCAGCTTCTTCTTTTCGTCACATTATATTATCACTATAGTGCAACGAAGTCAGGTCGTATAGTTCTGGTTTTCTTTTCACTAATTCCATTAACATTTCATGTGAAACCACCAAGTCAAAGTAAGTTTTGTAGATTAATTTTGTTCAGTTTGTGCTTATGTTTATGCTAAGTGTATGCATTGTCCTTATATCTGTGATAAATAAAAGGAAAACTGTTTTTAATAATTTACCTACCTTTTGCACGATCCCACTGTGGTGTTTTCTTTTGATTATCCATGTTTTTATAGAACAAAACGTAACACTATTTGCTTATATGAAGGCTGAGTCTCGACTTGAGTGGGGCAGGGGTTGGCAGGATCGTGGCAATTGTGTTCACACTGGCGCTCACAGTCCGCTCTCGCTCCAGTCAAAATATCTTTTGAAGGGACCGTGACTGGAGCGAGAGCGGACCGTGACCACCAGTGTGAATGCTTCCATTGAAATTCACGTAACATTATTGGACCGGACCGAGACCGGACCGAGAGCGGAGCGCGACCGAACCTATAGTGTGAATCAAGCCATAAGGTGTCTGCGGGGTGATGTCGGCGATAACGGCAGCATCAGACGAAGGAAAGTAGGAGCCTGTCCTAACATTAAAACCTTTAATAAATGTTTTGATTACATGAAAGTTAACTAGCGGGTCCTCGTTAACGAACGACTTGTTTCCCTTAAATGATTCTCCTATATTTATGGCGGCGCCCTCGACTGAAGATGAACCCAGGATAGGGTTCGAAAGCTTTTGCAACTTTTTTGTAACTTTTTTATAAAATCAACAAGAATACCATTGAATATTATTGTGGACCTGATATACAGCATATCGCGTTCTCGATCTAGAGAAGAAAGACCTAATTAACACTATTATTATCGTTATTGTTACTTGGTAATATACTTAGTAAAGGATTGCTTATTTCCACTTAATGATACTGGTTATTTCATCATGTACCATAAAATTCATATTTATTCGTAACAGGTATGTCCTTAACATTCAACAGCCTCTCCTGAAATATTGCAACCCTTTTATAGTGTCGAGAATGTAGTCTAAGAAATTCCCTTGCATTGCAAAATAGAAGTTTTTCATGGCTCCAACAACTTATCGTTATACCTGACATCTCTCTATCATAAGTTTCTTCTGGGTCCCTGTATACCACGGGGAGCAATTTTCTCTTTACTTTCAAACTCACCTCATGATTTTTTTTTATGTAACAAATACCTGATACACATACTATACACTCCCACACTAGGTCCACACTGGTCTTGCCAAGTCTGTCTTTTTGTCGTCTGTCTTATTTTCAATCAACATTCCAGCATACACCTTCCATTCGGTATTAAGTAAGGAAGGATAAGCTCTTAATAATTATTCCTCTTGATCACAGCTGTATAAACACACACACACAATTGTTCTGCATATCTAACCGTGAAGACGTAAATTGGCTGAAAGAAATGAAATTTGATTAAGAGTACGGGATGGCTTAGGTCGGGTATTCACGCTCAGGTTTACCTGTCAGTTCACCCACGACCGTTCACCGGATGAGCGTCCACACGTAGAGTAGAACTTCAGTCGGATCGTCAACTCGAGGTCATCGCCCTCAGTACCAGCGTTGCCAAAGCGCGGAGAAACGACCAAAAGTGCGGAGAAGATTCAAGGGGGAGTCATTGAATGCAGAGCTGAGGTCTGCACTCCTCACGTATGCGGAGCTGTAGGTCCGCATATATATATTTATGCTTTTAAAACGTTTTTCCATTAATAAAAACTAATTAAAATTATAGCTGTTTCATTAACCACATTACACATCTAATATTTTTGAAAATACTAATATTTTTGAAAAACAAACCATTTTCACTAGTCTTTTTTCGATCCGTCCACCCGCCTGTGGTGCTCGCGCATGGTAACACTGCGTCCCGGGCTTTAAATAGTTACTATGTGTAAGTTTTAGGTAAATAAAAGGATATCTACCGTACATTTGTAACTGAAAAGTGTTTTAATGATTTACTGTATGCGAATTACACCGTTAATATTCGAAATAGGATATTGTTATTATTGTTGAATGTAAGCTGCCTTTTCGGGGTGGCGAATGGAACAGCCAGACGCAGTGGCGAAAATTGCTTCTCTTGCAGTTCACTACGGCAAGATGTCAATTTTATTGGATCACACCTACTCTGCTACTAAGCTACGTGTTACTTCATATCGTATCTGGCTAAAACGCACTTTATAAAAATTAAAAGTACATACTGATATACTTACGTGTAATGAAGTAACACGTAGCATAGTAGCAGAGGTGTGGTCCAATAAAATTGACATCTTGCCGTAGTGAACTACAAGAGAAGCAATTTTCCCGCCACTGCGTCTGGCTGTTCCATTCGCCACCCCGAAAAGGCAGCTTACATTCAACAATAATAACAATATCCTATTTCGAATATTAACGGTGTAATTCGCATACAGTAAATTATTAAAACACTTTTCAGTTACAAATGTACACCCAGATAACCTTTTATTTACCTAAAATTTTCTTTTTCATACACCATTTCAGGTTTTAATATATGATATGTTCTTTTTAACAAGAATTCTGGGTTCGTCCTGGGTCTGGATATTTTGGAAGTCTTCTTCTTTTAACATACTATATGACATTTATTTTGGTCTAGAATAATTATGACCTGTTTATCTTGTTTGGTAATCATGGTGTTAGTCACTAGTACTGTATTTGTTGGTCTAGAATCATTAATTCGATTGATTATGAAACTGAATTCCCTCTAGCTATGATTTCCATTTTTAGGGGTGAAACGCTTTCATTAAATTTGCAAATAAAGGGTAGTTTTGCATCTCGGCGCTTATTCCAGTAGGCCTTTGTCTGAGGTTAGATACAGGGGAGAAGTCCACGAGAGAGAAAGAATGTGCTAACCCAGTGCTGGCCATTGCTACCGGAGGATCTTAAGGATGTAAGATGATATGACGCTGTTCTTGAAACAGATGTAGTAAGAGATTATGACCCAAATTGACCTTGTCGAAGGGCATAACATAAACATTTTATTACCTAAAAAATCTTATTATCAGTAAATTTTATCAAAGCTTCTTTAGCTACATTTACAAACGTATGTCTATCTAATGAAGGTATTAAAAATATTAAAACGTTTATGATGCTCATTTTCAAGGAATTAACTTTTTTCTTTCGCCTGTAGAGAGAGAGAGAGAGAGAGAGAGAGAGAGAGATTGTTTTCCAAATGTTCCTTTGATCAGTTTGCAGAAACCTCTGTATCAAAGAGTTGTTAAATGCAGATCTCGAGATGAGTCTGTCTGTCTGTCTGTCTGTCTGTCTCAGTATTACATTTTGCATTTTGCTATAACAATTGACTCCGGTTACAGCAAAATGTAATACTGAGAGAGAGAGAGAGAGAGAGAGAGAGAGAGAGAGAATAACTTATCCTATATCTACACTTAACAACTCTTAGACACAATAGTTTCTGCAAACTGATCAAAGGAACACCAGGAAGACTCTCTCTCTCTCTCTCTCTCTCTCTCTCCACAGGCGAAGAAGTTAGTTCCTTGAAAATGAGGATCATAAAACTTTTTAATATTCTTAATAACTTCATTAGATAAACATACTTTTGTGAATGTAGCCAAAGAAACTTCCACAAAGTTTACTAATAATAAGATTATTTAGATAATATATATATATATATATATATATAACAGTATATATATCTATCTATCTATCTATCTATATATATATATATATATATATATATATAAAATTCATTATTCTTATGAACAGTTTACGCTCTATACCATATATCCTCACTCAGATTTTTTCTCTGCTATTTCCATCAAGGTCTTCGTTTAGGCCCATACATGCCAAAAACAGCTTTTCAACTAAATTTCAAAATTATATCACACTGTTTCTTTCACTAGCGGATCCGGGGGGGGGCGCACCTGGGCAAGTCCCCCCCACCCCCCATGAAGAATAACGATAAAATAATAACACTAAAGATTTAGATAATAACAACATAAACAAATATAAAAATGGAAAAAGTCGATTATAATGCATATATATATATATATATATATAACCACACACATACACACACACAAACACACACACACACACACACACATATATATATATATATATATAAGCGAATCCCACAGGAAAATGGAAAATGACGACAGAAGTTCAGTACCAAGCGTAACCTTCCTTTCATCTGTGTCTCACTTGTGCCCGGACGATGCGTTAACAAACATGAAAGCGCTTTGCACTGAACTTCTGCCTGTCATTTTCCTGTGGGATTCGCTTATACACTGAAGTCACGTGCATCTACCGTGAATTTTTAAGTTTTATATATATATATATATATATATATATATTATATGAAAACTGGTGCCCCGCCCCATGAAATTTTTCTGGATCCGCTGGTGTTTCTTATAAAAAAATTATTTTGATAATCTCTTCCCTGTCTAAACCACATGGTTTTTTTCACCGCCATCTATCGTACCGTCTCCATCAAATTCCCTCCATATATTATGTCTACGGTATACTCTGCGATCTTACGTCCCTGTAATTCATAGTTTCTTCAGTTACCTTTACCTTTACACAAAAGAACACTCATTTCTCTCACCCATCCTTTTGGAGCCTTGTCCTCACCCAGATATACTTTACACATCTTGAGCAGCGACTCAACCAGACAATTACAAAATGTTCTATAGATTTGCATTAGCAAATGAGCGTTTTACAAGAACATAACCACTCTTCGTCCTCAAACTCTTCCTCTGTTCGAAATGAGCAAATCTCTCTCTCTCTCTCTCTCTCTCTCTCTCTATATATATATATATATATATACATATATATATATATATATATATATAATATATTATATATATATATATATATATATATGATTCAGGAACCGGAAACCTTTGAATTAGTATTGTGGTTTATCAGAACAGAATGAACTGCTGCAGATTGAAACAAAAAGCTGTTTTTGAATATTTCATTTCCCATTCTGCATTTCCTCCTATTCAAATTACATTACTGACAGTAATGGCCACTAGATAACGGTACGTTTGAATTAGAATGGGTTGAATGGAGGTACATACAAATATCTTATCAAAGAGAACAGTATTCCATATTTCTGTAATATGCCTATTTTGAATACTTTTAGGTACCTAGAATATCTTATCAAGGAGAACAGTATTCCATATTTCTGTAATATGCCTATTTTGAATACTTTTAGGTACCTAGAGTTATACACTAAATATATATATATATATATATATATATATAAATATATATATATATATATATATATATACATATATATTATATATAAATAAATATATACACATATATATATATATACATATACATACATACATATATATATATATATGTGTGTGTATGTGCGCGCGCGTCAGTGTGTCTTTGTGAGATTGTGCTAAGTTTATTTTATTTTCTGTCTGTATAAGGAATCCCCCATCTAGCATAAAACATAAACAGTTCCTAAGATTATGTCTCATAAAAGTCAGGCAAGCGACAAAAATTTCCCACTATATAGCGATGCTGGGCATAAAGGAGGTATCTCAACCAAAATCCTGGCAGACGACAGTGAAAGAGTAGTAAACAAACGATATCATCAGAAAATACTGTTGCTGTATGCATGAAAGTAGAGAGAGAGAGAGAGAGAGAGAGAGAGAGAGAGAAACATTCCCAATATCACATAAATCTGACCTGTATATCTCATAAAAGCGAAACATAGTAATATGTTTGTTGTAGATAAACAGAGTTTTAGCACTAAAGTTTTACTATAAAAGTGAATAAGCATCACTTAAGATAGTGAGTGCAATCTGATCTGCCTTACGACAGCAGAACAACTGCAAGGATCCCAACCCAAAGGGAACGAGACAAATGTTTGTTTATCTGATCTATTTCGAGTGGATAAAGTGTCCAGATAGTTTTACAGTCCAGGGAGATACAACGTTTATAGACCAAACAAAAGTTCACTTGAAAATAACTACTGTGTGAGGAAAAACTTCTTTTATTAAATATGTATATTTAATATAAGACATTTGCCAAAAATAAGAAACGGAGTAATCGTGATATATTCATTAATAGTATATAAAAAGTTATAAGCGATAAAACGACAGAAGGAAGATTAGTAATAGCAGGACTTATCAGATTGTTAGGAAACCACAACTCCCAGACAAACATTATCCTGCAGATCACTCAAATTTGACAGTTCTTGAAACGTATTAACCAGAGTTAGTGGTAAAAAAGGACAAAACTGTTGCTACAGATAAATGCTTTTGTCTGTTTGCACTTTTTCTGTCCACACTCAGATCTAAAAACCTACAGTGGGTAGAGGGTTGCAAATTCGTATGTTGATCATCCACCTTCCAATCATCAAATATTCCAAATTGCAGCTCTCTAGCCTCAGTAGCTTTTATTTGATTTAAGGTTAAAGTTAATCATGATCGTGCGTCTGGCAACGCTATAGGACAGGTCACTACCGGGCCGTGGCTGAAAATTCCATGGGCTGCGGCTCATACAGCATTATACCGAGACCACCGAAAGATAGTTCTATTTTCGGTGACCTTATTTGTAGTCTGTACAGAAAACTCGATTGCGCCGAAGAAACTTTGGCGCATTTTTTACTTATGTCTTTAAATACAATCTTTTTTAAAGGTATACACATAATATTCTTCCGTATATAAATATAATTATTGTATAACAAAGAAATTATAAAACATTTCTCTAAAAGTCTAAAGTATGCAAGAAATAGCATCCTTTAGAAAAGGCTTAGAAACTTTCTGTCAAGACATGAAGCACACCTTTCCTACATAACTATGATGAATTTGATCTGCAAATTGCAGTCCTAACTTCCTTTTATTCTTCTTCCTCCGCCCTCTCCCTCCCCTCCCCCCCCCCCTCCACCAAATTCCCCTCCTCAATCATCAAAGTCGGAATACAAATTCACAAACAGTTGCTCGGGATGGAGTAACTTTCCCTCCAAATTTCCAGGTATTTGCAATTTGTTGCTTCAGGCACTTCTGAATTTCTGTACAAAGTCTCTCTCAGTCTCTCTCTCTCTCTCTCTCTCTCTCTCTCTCTCGTGTCCCTTAATTTAAATTTTGTCCAAAATTGTGAATATGTACGTTCACATATGTATGTATGAATGTATGTCAGTAAACATCTTTTTTGAAAGATATATTTGTACACTAATTTCATTACTTGATTTCTTCAAGTTTCTGGGCCAATGTAAGTGTAAATAAAGTTAATAGCTGGTGCCCAGGGCAATTAAAAGAGAAAGTACTACCTTCCAGAAGGAGAAAATAGAGACGAGTGGCATTTCTCTGTTATCCTAATTTCCGCATACTGACCAACTCCACTCACATAACCCCAAAGTCGACAGACTTTCCAAGTAACGAATAGCGATCCTTAAGAATCTTACTTTTCCTTTGTACTTATAGTTAGCCACACATCCTTATATGACCCCCTGGATAAGTGTTATTATTTTAGCCCTAGTTCTCCTCTTAGTCTTCATATTTACTTATCAACGGAAGTAAATTATAGTCGCTGATCAGTTGCTCATTGTGTGTGTGTGTTTGTGCGACATCGTCACATTGTTCGTTTCAATGCATAATGACTAGCTCTTTATTTTGTTGAATAAATCACAAACAGTTTTATTAGTTAAGACTTTCATTATTATACTGGTTCTCATTTGCCTATTGATCTTTGCAGCTTCTTTGCATTTCCGTATTCATCCCCAACTCAAAGAACTATGATTGCAAGAGACAAGAAGTTTCATTAAGTTATATTTGTGTAACCACATAAGACCTTCCTTCTCCTCAAACCAAGTACGTATTTGATGGGATGGTCTTAAATAAAACATCTTTTGCCTTATCTCTTGATCATCTTTCCATTCCTTCTTTTACTATCATAGCTTGTCCTTTCATCTTCATGTCTCGACTTCCTTACCTTCATGACCAGACCCTAGTCCATAAAACGTGGTGGAAGCGCACGGAGACCAACACTAGAAAACACCTTCAGTATCATCATTTACAACGACCCCTTTGAAACTGCATTTAACTGCAACTCCCGTAACCCCTCCTAGTGCTATTCTTAACACAGACTTCATTGGAGGGGGGTGGGTAGAGCTCTCGGCTAGCACGCTTTTGGCCCAGCGCGGCGTTCGACTCCCCGACCGGCCAACGAAGAATTAGAGGAATTTATTTCTGGTGACAGAAATTAACTTCTCGTCATGATGTGGTTCGGACTCCACAATAAGCTGTAGGTCCCGTTGCAAGGTAACCAGTTGGTTCTTAGCCACGTAAAATAAACCTAATCCTTCAGGCCAGCCCTAGGAGAACTGTTAATCAGCTCAGTGGTCTGGTTAAACTAAGATATACTTAACACAGACTGGTATTTGAGTAAGGAACAGGTAGAGGTAGCCAATGGGCAGAGTATTGCCAGGGATCCTGTGCGGTGCCCTAAGGCCTAAACTGTAGGGCCTCGTGCAGAGACTAGCTGAACGCATAGTTAATGTTATAGTTCCAAGATTCATCTAGACAAAGTTCATAAAGTTCATGCCATCATATGTATTACCGTTTCCACATTAAGTTATTATCATTATATTATTATGGTATGGGT
The DNA here is from genome assembly GCA_039081455.1 of Macrobrachium rosenbergii. Taxonomy (NCBI): domain Eukaryota; kingdom Metazoa; phylum Arthropoda; class Malacostraca; order Decapoda; family Palaemonidae; genus Macrobrachium; species Macrobrachium rosenbergii. The sequence continues at coordinate 64,849,752 of JANJGK010000005.1, forward strand.
TTTTTTTCCTCTCCTATCCAGACTATAAGAAATTTCACAATATAATTTCTGTATTTCACTTTGTTGTTCGCTGTTACTACTGTTGGCTTAACTGAATTTCCTATGCACCGCACGGACTATTGTAACCGGCTGTAGAGTTGTGATCGTTATCTGAATTTTCTCAACTCTTCCTCCTGCCAATAATATAGGTAAAGTTTTATTACTGATTTTTTTCTTGAGAAAAAATTTTCGAGTAAATAACCTACAGTGGAAATTGAAAAATTCGATAAGCTCTTCTCAGAAAAAGTTACTTTATTGCAAGGATAAAGAAAAAACTGCTTGAAGCCAGAATAATGAAAAACCCATTACAAAATCCTGCTTAATTAAATGAAAACACATAATTACCTGGGGTGCGTTATGTAAGAAAAATATTAAAAGATTAGTAGGCAGGGCTAAAATGTTACCATTATTATACTGAATGAATGAGACCATTAAATGTTTTCTTCTTCGTTTCATATCTCTGTACTTGAGCTGTTTTGGGAGGACCTTGTACAAATAACGACCCAGGTAATATCCACGTTATCAGAAGATTTGATTTTTAAAAATCCAGCTGTAACATAAAACAAAGAGTTGTCTTTATCAGGCGTCATGAAAAATGTAATCTCTATGATGAATACTCCACTGCAAGAGAAGCAAGCAAAAAACCTTTCCGAAGTTTCTTCGGCGTAGTCGAGTTTTCTGTACAGCGAATAATGCTGTATGAGCTGCGGCAAACGTAAACCTTTAAATCACGGTCCGGTGGTGGCCGGTCCTATAGCGTTGCCGGTCGGACGATCATGGTTAACTTCAACCTTAAATAAAATACAAACTACTCAGGCTAGAGGGCTGCAATTTGGTATGTTTGATGATTGGAGGGTGGTTGATCAACATACTAATTTGCAACCCTCTAGCCTCAGTGGTTTTTAAGATCTGAGGGCCGGCAGAAAAAGTGCGGACGGACAGACAAATAGCCATCTCAATAGTATTCTCTTACAGAAAACTAAAAATGTAGTCTGTAAGTACTGCATTCCTGAAGAGAGCACTGGCGATATGCTGTGAACTCCACAAATTTAGGAAATATGCTTCTTTTCATGTACGCTAGTGATTTCAATATGCAATAAAAACCTACAGTAAGAGAGAGAGAGAGAGAGAGAGAGAGAGAGAGAGAGAGAGAGAGAGAGAGAGATCTGCAAGGCAATGAAACCTGGTTTTGCTAAAATACCTATAAAGAGAAATTCGCACAGCAGTGCCGATAAAATGGGTTTCAGGGCAGGAGCAATTTCTATAAAATTGTTCTCCACTTGCGTTACCTGAAGTTTAGATTGGAAAGGAACCTGGCAGGTATAGTAATATGTGGAGATGCATAACTTATACTTCGCAAAATATAGCCCTAGCAATTGCATGGTGATATTTTTTTTTTGTTTTTTTTTGAAATATAAAGCATTATGGGATCTTTCCTAGACAGTGACCCTCACGGGTTTTAACCCGGTATGTATCCACCTTTGCAATGTGTTTAGAACAAGCCTGTTGGGAATGACCGTAAAAACATAAACAAAAGACTGTAAATATCATATTGGTCCCAGATAACGATCCCCAAAAAAACCTTGGGGGTTACTATCTAGGAAAGATCCGCATTAAGTAAGGAAGAATTAAAATTGAATATAATTGTTACTAAGATATAAAGCAATGGATAAAAAAATAAGGGAAAAATACGATTTCAGTAACGGGAGAGGATTACATTTAGTTAACTTCATGAACTGCTACATAGGAACAAAAAACATTATTAGGAACGTTTATCATGCTGAACATTTGCTGACTGGAAACGTGTCATATAAATTATCAGGAATATTTTTCACATTATGACTATTTAGTTTCACCGAGATCTCATCACTGCAGGAACAATTTTCACAACTCCTTACTGTTCAACGAAAAATAAGGGGATACAGAATCAGTGTAAAAAAGTAATTGTTTCAGTTATGAAGATGACGAAAGCCAAATCAGTGAAGGTAAAAATATTGGACTACAACGTGCAATTATCAATCCGACAATAGACAGTCAACAGTGTTATCAGTCGAAAATAAATTAAAATGAACTAGACAACGCGTATTAGAAAAGCGCTAAGATCAGGTGACAGAAAATACAGGCTTTAATGGAAGCTGACTTTAGCCCTTTTTAGATATTGAATATGTTGACGATGATGTTGATGATAATACTGATGATGATGAAGGCGAGTTGATAGTTGATAGCCTTTGCCCTTCTGTTCTGCTGCTGAATTATATATTCAGTAATAATAAACACAACGTGCACAATTTGTAATTAATCAACGACTCAGTTTTTCGCAGGAAGGTTTTTCACTGCTTGACAGAGAGATCATTACCCTTGTTAACAATTACGTAAAGGTCCCTGACCGATCTATTTCCCTTAACGAAAACGCACACACCCGTGTATATATACATACATACATACATACATACATACATACATACATACATACATATATATACGTATATATACATATTTATGTGTGTATATATATATATATATATATGTGTGTGTGTGTGTGTGTGTGTGTGTGTGCGCGCGCGAGCGTGTGCAGTTCGAAATTAATGATGTATCAAGAATTATTGAAAAGACCATCATTAAGAGTTGATCTCTCACAGGCTGCTGATATTAAGTATCTAACACAGTGTTTTCCCACAATTTCTTATTCATAGCGGATGACATTACTGGTAGCCAAGGAGACCTCCTGTTAACATTCTCATGTCCACACTTTTCAAGAAGCGAAATGAAGCTAAATCTTTCCTTTGGATACCGTGGTGAAGCAATTCATTCTTGCAACCAAATACGACAATTTTTGGTACTGATACATTTTTACGAACAGCAGCGTCACTCAGAAGGTTAATTGAGTTTCCTGGTGGCAATAAACTTGCGGACAAAAACTCAAAGGACGACGTGTCTCGGGTTTTGAGGAAAAATTTCCGTGCTAACTTGACTCCGTCAAGTTGGAGAGCACGTTGCATCTGAAGAATGATTTCCAGATTTTCCGTCAGTTTTTCCGCTCACAAACTGTTACATTTTCGTGAAATGCAACGAAACCTCTTCAAACATATGTATGGCAATTTTGTTAAATTACGAAAAGATTGATTTATTCCTTCTAGATTTAGTCTTTGTTTCACTGAGCGCAGGTTTTTTTCAAGTATAGCTGAACAGTCTCTCATAAATATTCTAGTTTATTTTATTTCATTGATGCAGTTTTTTTTTTTTTTTTTTTTTTTTTTACATAAAATGCAGGTTCTCGATTTACATCCTCGTGCCTTCCAACAACGGAACGCGTTCGTTCCTTGCATGTAGCCTATAAGGCAGTTCTGAAGCGCGATGTATCGTCGGTGTAATTAATGATGAGTAAAACTAAATACTTTGGAGAGATCCTCTTGAACGCTCCAACAGTCGACGAATATGCCACCGAGGTCAATGCTTGTGACCAGAGCCAGCAATCAACAAGACGTCATAAAATTGCCGGGCATGAAAGTTGACGGACGGGTTGGACAACACCCTTAAGCCCACTGTCTCTCAGATGACATCGACAGTCCAACCTATAGGATAGCGAAGGTCCTGGATGATTTGCTGGTGCTTCACATACCCAGTGCACCAGGGCATACTCTCTGAAATCAGCTGTTGAGTTCATCGACATCCTACATGAAAAAAAGGACCCGAAGATGACACCGCAGTTCTTATCTTATATTTTAGACAAATTATTTTTCATTCTCAAAAACTGAAAATTTCACATCTCTAGATTATTAAAGTTTTAATCGTTACAGAACTGCAGAAAATTTCCTTTTCCTTAAACACGGAAAACCATATATTTCCACTTTCCCTCATAGAAACCACACTATCTTTTCTCGACGAAAAACCATCTCCGTCCGTCACGAACTGAAGTAGAATGCAACGCAATCTGAGTTTGTCACGGGTACCACTCGTGTCTAGAACTCGCTCTGCGACAGCAATTCCCCAAAGCGCAAAAGGGAAAACTTGAACCAGACAAGGAAAGTAATTCTCCGGGATCCTCCAAGAGCGAAACACTGAGATGCCTGCAGACGTAACATAAAGATGCCGTAACTGCTAATCAGGGATATTCGTCATGCAAGTTTTTTGAGAGAGAGAGAGAGAGAGAGAGAGAGAGAGAGAGAGAGAGAGAGAGAGAGAGAGAGAGAGGTTATTTTATCAGGTTAACTCAAGATGACAGTATGATTTATTTACATATTGGACATAAGAATTAAACTGTAGTAAAACAGAAATAAATGGAAAAATGTAAGCAAACAATCGCCAAATGAAAAGCAAAAAACCGAAAGGGATATGAAATCAAGTAGATTTAAATGAGGATATTGACACATGGTTATAGCGTGGCATAGAATGAATTTTCTTTGCTGTAAATGAAGTCTTGATGATTACGATAGGTGGGATAAAAAAAAAGACAGGGGATTAAAAATGCCTAGAATATTAGTAAAAAAAAAAATAATAAATAATGGGACGAACGTTGAAGGGCAGGATTAAAGGAGGGGCAGATGAAGTTGATTGGATGAAAATTGGGTTGTAAAGCCGAACACTAGAGAGAGTGCGTTCCACCATTTTTTTAGTGCTAAAGACAGCGAAAATAGGGAGTCGGAGTGGTGGGACGGAAAGACTGAAGAAAGGAATCTAAATTGAGGTCACGTTAAAAAGCTAAAAATTGGGTGCAGGTAGGGGCCGAATGGGCGCTACCAACAAACTAAACTAATGCCCACAACGAACCACTTGAGGTGCAGTGACGGCACTACCCTTCTACGGGAAGCCGACTAGGATGTGTATAAGTAGGCTAAATGGAACGGGAGACGATAATAGAGGCAGGTTAACTGAGAAAATACTAAATGAAAAAAAAAATGGATATCAACAGCAGAATGGATAACAGAAAAAATAACAAAAGATGTACGAATGAAGTAAAAATATGGGAAGAGATTGGGAAAAAAGAAGCATTTCACAACAAGACAAAGAATATAAGCATACTTGGGAATGCAGGGGAACTGGATTTAAAAGTAAGTCGTCATCAGAGAGACACAAGAAAGCAACAAGAGAATTAAACAAGTAACCAATAAATTAGGAAAGGTCTTGTGGATGGAAGGAATAGTAGAACGGCGTGACAATAAATTCATAACCAAACTATTTGAAACGACACCCAAGAAATGATTTAAGATGACGTAAATCTATAAAATATTACAACTAATTATATGTGCTGACTGACATTCAATGTAAATGACTAAAGAAAAAATCTTGTTTGAATATGAAATAACCAATGTCTAAACTGACATTTATATTTTAATAAACAAGACTGAAAAATTCAACACAAACAATAAAAGGAACGGAAAGTAGACATCTCACAATATTCATAATACATTGGGTGAAGTAATGAGTAAAGGGGAAAGAGGGGAAGTAACTTGTGAAATACGCAACGAACAGACTGAGCACTAGAGGCAGGACATTTTCATAAAACAATATTTGTGATAGTAAATATAACTCAGTTCCGGAACGATAGAGTGGGAGGCGAGAGGAGGGTCTGAAGTTTCCAAGAAATCTCCGCCGTAAGAGCAGGGAATTCAATTTGCCAAATGGCATTCAAAGGATGGAAACATAGACGGGAGTTGTGGGGGGTGGGGGGGTTGCATTCTTCAGCAGCTTTACTCAGATTCAGTCAGTATTGCCAACGGAAAAATTTTAGTTTCCGAGAAGCCAACGCAAATATCTTCCTTTTGTGACGGCGACTCGATTTCAGCTCTTAAGCCTAACAACTTTGTAACAATGCAAAACTGAAGGAAGACGTTTAAATCGTTGGGTTAAAAAGATGCAAGTTTATTTCGTTGTAACCTTCTAAAGATTATATATATATATATATATATATATATATATATATATATATATATATATATATATTATTATAATAACCCAGTGCGCCGCCCCCCCAACTAATTTACCCCTTTTGTTTATGGCCAGTCGTATCATCAACATTCCGATCTGTCCCTTTTTTTTTTACCTGGAACAGATATTGAGATGACACAGATGACAGGGGCCAGGAGGATATTTTGTGCCACTCTCTTAAGAAGATTAGCCCAACTAATCTTCTTAAATGGACTTTCTAAAGGCAAGTTAAGCTGCCTGAATTGTCTTACCTCTTCGGGAAACCCGCCAGGGCAACGGAATCGCTGCCCACCTGGTCAGTGACTCATGCTTGCACATGGCCCCTACCCATGGCCGCGTGCCTTAAAAGGGAGAGAAGCAGTTAGTTAGGGACTTATGCTAAGTTCACACATTCACGTATCAAGGCACGCATGCGCACGCACAGCCGGAATTGGTGAAACTTGCGCATACGCGAAAAAATAGGCCCCGCCCAACTGGATACGTGTCACAGGACGATGTGCGTGATACATGCGTATTATAGTGCGCCGCAAATGTAAGCACTGCGTAAAGGTGACGTGACGCTGACGAACAAGCGGCGGCGCAGGCAGAAGTAGTGCGTGGCAGAGCACGTAACACCAACGTACGTATACCGTATGTGTTACATTCTGCGTAACTGAGTTACGCAAACGTCACGTTGGCCGGCAGCTGCACATGTGAGCTAGTCAATGCCGTAATACCACAGCGACAAGACATACTAGCAACGTGCTGAAGCAACATGGACAACATAGCTGAAATGCGTCAACTCATAGCTATAGCACGTACGGATAGACCAGAATTGTTGCCACTTGTCATTGAGTATGTGCACGTCATGTTATTGCTGGAGCTTGCAATGATTGCTGCAAAGCACTTAGGGCAGAAAAAAAGGCGCCCAAGGAGGGTGTGGGCGTGGCCGTACCTGCAGAAAAGGATGGAGCAAGGTCATTATGACAACCTGATGGCGGAGTTGTCAACCGAAGCCCCAGAGCTGTACAGAAATTTTACCCGGATTGACAAGGACCTCTTCAATGAAATTGTTGAACGGGTCACACCCCACATTCAGAAGAAAGTGACATTCTGGAGGAAACCCATTGAGCCAGGCCTACGTGTTGCTATCACCCTACGCTTCCTCGCTACAGGTGATTCATACAAGAGTCTGCAATATTCGTTCCGGGTAGCCCACAACACCATTAGTCTCATCGTACCAGAGACCTGCAGGGCCATTGTTGCTGCCTTCGGGGATGAGGAACTGCAGGTGCCACAAACACCTGAAGCGTGGCAGGAGGTTGCACGGGGTTTTGAGGAACGGTGGAACTTCCCGCACGTAATTGGAGCTATAGATGGGAAGCACATTAGGCTCCGTAACCCTCCCAAGGGCGGTACGCATTACTTCAACTACAAGAAGTTCTACTCCATGGTATTACTTGCAGTTGCTGATGCTTCATACAAGTTCCTGTACGTCGACGTGGGAGCCATTGGGTCAGAGTCAGACGGTGGTGTATTTGCCTAGACCCGACTGGCAGAAATGCTGTTGCAAGAGGAAGCAAATCTTCCCCAACTGGATGCCCTGCCAGGTCAACCTAATGGATTTCCTGTGCCCTACTTCCTAGTTGGCGATGATGCCTTCCCCCTGAGGAATTACCTTATGAAGCCCTACCCCAAAAGAGGACTTAGCAAGGAGGAACGGATTTACAACTACAGGTTAAGTAGGGCACGCAGGACGGTGGAGAACGCCTTTGGGATTCTGGCAAACAGATTCCGAGTATTTCACACTGCAATATGCTTGAAGCCTGACCATATAGAGCCATTAGTGATGTCTGCATGTGTTCTGCACAATATGATCATAAGGAGAAATGCACGAAGACAAGAAGGAGATCAGGAGCACCCTGTCACACATGCTGTCATCCTTGGTAGCTGGAGGAGTGACCCGTCCTTAGGAGCAGCCCTTCCAACCGTGACCGGCAACACTGCAACGAGGGATGCAAAGGGACAGCGTAACTTGCTGAAGGAATACTTTTCATCGGCTGAAGGCTCCGTGCACTGGCAGGAGAACATGATTTAGCTCTCATGCATACCTGATTGTTGTAATTACTTAAATGTCTGTTCCTGCATATATTTTGGACTTATTTAAAATTCAATAATGTATCAATTCAGGATTATTTTGCCCTGTGCATTTGTGTACTTTTGTTTGTTTTAGTTGATTTAATAAAAGATATTGCTCAAATCTATGATATATTACTCTCATCAATACTTGGTAATTGGAAAGAGGATAGAGCGGGACATGACTTTGCAAATTTATGTTTAATCAATATGAAACAAACATACATATAAATAAAAGAAAGAAGATGTAGTTATTTTGCCCTTTTTAATAATTTCTTAACATGGAATCTATTCTGATATGATAATTCTATCATTTTTGAAAGTACCTTCTCTTAACATTGTTTCTTTTCTGTTCCTGTATTTATTTTGGACTTATTTAATAATCAATAATGTATCAATTCAGGATTATTTTGCCCTGTGCATTTGTGTACTTCCGTTTATTTTAGTTGATTTAATAAAAGATATTGTTCAAATCCATGATATATTACTCTCATCAATACTTGGTAAATGGGAAGAGGATAGAGCGGGCCATGACATTGCAAATGCATGTTTAATAAATATGAAACAAACATATATATGAATAAAAGAAAGAAGATGTAGTTATTTTGCCCTTTTTTAATAATTTCTTAACATGGAATCTATTCTGATATGATAATTCTATCATTTTTGAAAGTACCTTCTCTTAACATTGTTTTTATTCTGAGGTGATAATTCTATGTTCTTGAAAGTACCTGCTCTTAGCATTTACATTGTTGATATTCTGATATGAAAATTCTATCTTTTTGAAACTACCTTCTCCCCGATATTTGTGACATTTTATATGACTTGCTAATATTTGGCCTGTTGTCATTTTGCTTCTGTGCACATATGTTACATAAAGTATTTTGAACTTATTTCAAAGTCAATAATGAAATGTTAGTGTATTCGGGTTCATTTTGCCTTCTTTATTTGTGTACTTGCATTATAGCTACTTCATTGAATACATGATATTTGAGCAGAGGATAGAGCTAGACATGATATTGCAAAATATATTTATTTAATATAAAACAGAAACATACACATACATAAAAGCAAAAGGAAAAACAACAGTATATACATTAGCTCTGTAAATTGTTAAGGAATGTCGTGTCAAGCGACAGGTTGCTGAGATCTTTTGGTGTGGATGTCACCAACTGTGCTTGCAGGAGCGCCAGCTGCTGTGCAGTGAGTGCCCGCTGCTGCTGTGATGCCGACAGGCTGGCAGGAACTGCAGGTGCCTGACACTCTGCTGTCACTGCCATGGTGTGGGTCATCATGGCCCTCGACGGCACCGTGGAGCCCTCTTTGGTGGCACGGATGTACCTTTGAATGGCACCAAGCACCTCCATTTTCAGGTGCAGGCCCAGCTGTTCTGACACCTGTGCGCACTCATCCTCGACCTCTTGAAGGAACTTCCTCCAGTAGAGGACGCGGGGGTTACGAGGAGGTGGGTCGACAGTCGTCAGCATATCGTCCCGGAGGGCCTCTGCCCTCATGAAGGCGTCTACTCCCACGCCATTCTGACAGCCACACAGTGCCCTGGGGCAGCGTGTGCCCCCAGGTAACGGCATGGCAGCTGCGCGGTCAGCCCGCGGGTGGCGCCACGCTGTGCGGGTCGGGCCACGCTACCTGACAGTTGACCTGGCCACCCCCGCAGGGTTTCGAGCAGGCCGAAAGGTTCCTGCCCCCCGGCGCACGGCCAGGTGGTCCGTAACGGTCGCGCCGCATGCTGCCGCATTTACACAGTACTTACGGTACATTTACGTTGTGTTTGCGTTGTTTTTACGTACTCTCTGGCTCCGCCCCGTTCGTGGCCGTGCGTGGGCATGCGTGCCTTGATACGTGAATGTGTGAACGTAGCATTAGTCTCGTGAAGAGTCGTAAGGGACAGCCATACACACGGGCGGGTGATGCAGCTTGCTGAGAAGACCATTTTGTCCTCCCATCCGACTCCAGACTCCAGTCACCCTTGAGGGTAGCCCGCATCATCAGTGATCGCCCCTCGTCCTTATTTCGTCAGAAACCCGCTTCCTCTAAGATAAAGTGGAGTAAAGACTTTTTGGTCACGAAAGTTTGCCCTTTAGAAAGCCTGGAGTACCAGCATTTCAGTTCTGTCCTTGTGCCAGTTTATCCCGTGCCGTTTTCAATGTCCTGTGTTCAAGTGTAAAGTGGTCATTCATTCCTCGAGTCTTTGGCACCCTCAGTGCAAACTCGAGTCATATTCGGGGTTATATTGTTCCTTTACTGGCGTGTAATGTGTAAATCTCTCTTGCAGAGGGACCCATTCGCAGTGGACTCATCTTGGCCTGTGCCTTGCCTTTATCCAAGACTCCAGCCGAAGGATTCTTCAGGCGTTGCAAGCCCTTTATCAATTTACTTATCCATTTTCCCTTCAAATGCTGGCTTTTGTAAATATAATTCTTTAATTTAGCCCAAGTGTTTACGTAACATTTCCTTATGAAGTAGAGCCTTCAGCTCCTAAATTCACCCCTTTTTCTTATTTTTTTTACGATTTCCCTTTACGCAAGTCAGAACTCCAAGGCCAATTAAATAAAGTTTCCGTTGCCGGCCTTAAAATACCATAAACCCAGGGAAATACGTAAAAATATATATATACATATATATATATAAATATATATACAAATATATATATATATATATATATATATATATATATATATATATATATATATATATATATATTATATATATATATATATAT
>JANJGK010000005.1:64863070-64885570 GCA_039081455.1 Macrobrachium rosenbergii
ATTCTAAAAGTTCTTCATGGCTAATCTTATTGCAAGACAGCGTTATGCCCACACCTACTCCCCTTTCGCTGGACTTTCATTGCGAACAGGAAGAAAAAGAACCCTTATCCCAACTCCACTGCATACTCTGAATCTCACCGCACGAGGTAGTAAAACTAATTAATAGCTAGTGCATTTAACCTTGCTCTATTTTCAGAGAATCTATGTCAGTTCAAGGACACTAGAAGCATTGTCGTACAAACTGATCACGTACTTATATTGTTGTTTTGTTCCTTAAAAGCGATATATGCTGGAATTTGCCTAGCTACTTTTTTCAGCGATAAAAAACTGCTGACTCAGGGATGAGGAAACAGCAGATGAATTGGTCATGAATGATAATTTGCTCCAGATATAGATAAGCCCTTCGTTGACTGAGTCGGTTGAGCTTCAGACTGTCACTCGATGGGCCGGAGTTCAATTCCCCCGGCCGGCTGATGAAGAGTTACAGGAATTTATTTCTGGTGATAGAAATTCATTTCTCGCTATAATGTGGTTCGGATTCCACAATAAGCTGTAGGTCCTGTCGCTAAGTAACCAATTGGTTCTTAGCCACGTAAAATAAGTCTAATCCTTTGGGCCAGCCCTAGGAGAGCTGTTAATCAGCTCAGTGGTCTGGTAAAACTAAGGTATACTTAACTTTTCCAGACACAGATTATTTCATCAAAAAAGGATTCAATGTTCTAAAAAGGCATTTAAAAGTTAAAAAAATGTTATATAACGAAAAATATATTTGTTTAATCAGGAAATTATTTTCAAAAGTATTTGGTTTATGCGTTTATAATTACCTCCAGAGTCAAATCTTAAAATGAGGTGCGATGATGTTACCAAAATATTGCATTCATTATTAATACGGCATGCCATATCAATATTGAATGCAATGTTTTGGTAACACAAACACACACCACACACACACACACACACACACACACACACACACACACACACATATATATATATATATATATATATATATATATATATATATATATATATATATATATAATATATATATATATATATATACACATATATATTTTTTTTTTCACCTGTGGTAATATGTGATAAATGAATCACGTGTTAAAGTGATTATAATTTATATATATATATATATATATATATATATATATATATATATATATATATATATATATATATATATATATAATATATATATGTAGAGTGTACTGGTCATTTTTACCAGATACATATGTAATTGTAATAGCCACAAAGCCCTCTTAACTTCTAGAATTCTTCGCGCTTTTCTGGATACGCTTGTCCATACAAAGCCGTAAGATCCAAGTGCAAGAAATTGAAGAGACTGTGAGTCCGGTCACGGGAAACGAACCCGTGTCACCATAATCACAAGCAGGTCACGCTGCCGACCTGACCACGAGAAGTCCGTTACCTCTCGTACATATATATACCTGTCGTTTTCAGATATATTTATTAGAGCTGGAATAGGCCCATCCTCACCATCTTAGCCAAGTGGGTAATAATTTTTATTGCTTTTTAGGCTGAAATATATATATGTAGAATCTAAGAGGGCATTGTGGCTATTACAATTACCTTTATATATAAATATACATATAATATATATATATATATATATATATATATATATATATATATATATATATATACACATATACACACACATATATATAATACATATATATATATATATATATATATATATATATATTATATATATATATATATATATATATATATATACATACAGTATATATATATACATATATAGATATATAGATATATATATATATATATATATATATATATATATATATATATATATATATATATATATATATATATATATATATATAATATATATATACACACACACATACATACATGTATAGGATACGACTTTCCATTGGATTCTCAAACCTTCCATGCTACTAGTTCCTTTCTGTCTATCAGCTATCAGACCTTTGACCAATGTACCATTAAAATTACTGTAGTTAGTCCCAGGGACTTCTCTCATTAGACTGACTACTTGTATCGCAATACCCTTCACCTGAAAACCAGTGCATAAAACGATCAATCAGGATTCTACGTAAAATTCAAATTACAATGCAAGTTTTAGACTGAATTTGAAGGTCGTATAAATCATAAGGAAGATTTTATGCCAGAATGATACGACCTTGTTCCAAATATGAAAATTTGTTTTAAAATCTCTGCATCAAGCTGACTATAAAGTAACAGACTGGAAAAATTTACAAAGAAAAATTTTAAACAAGAGATCTTTGAGTCTAACAGCAAGAATGTTCTCATTTTCTAACCGCCTTTCATCATAATTAATAAAAGCACAGCATCGTTCCCAATACAAAGACAAAGCCATATTTCCTCAGTACTGGAAACGGGGGGATTCTGATTCCCTCAACTTGTAAAATTCGGTGGAATCAAAGGGATTAAGCATTACTAGAGCAACAGGCTTCAATCTGGATTACTCTTCAACCGTGCTAGATTATATAACTAAATTATTCCTCTCGACATGATCGACATTCGAGATGAATATGTGTCAATTTATAAACTTTGGTTTACTGTTTAAATATTAAAACCCTTAGGATGTTCCTTCAAGGATGATGAAAACCTTTACACTATAGAAGAAAGTGGTAAGATATAAGTGATATATCAGGAACGCAAAAACAGCCTGTGTTAAGGCAAAATGGGTTTCAGTGCCAGTCTGTATTGCAAATAATCGTTTCCGAAATTGTAGTTTCCAGATTTTATTTTTGAGCTTTCATGTAGCCCTGTTGATGCGCATCGATTCCTAACATTTATATGTAAATGGTCTACAATGGTAACTGTTAGTCTTTTTGCTGTCCTGTTCATTATTAGGAAAAAAAAATACAGTAATTACTGAAGTCTAGATTATGAAGGAGCAGCTATACTGGTAGTGCACAGCCCGAAATTATTACAACAAAAGATTAGATTCTATCAATTTCATCTGAAAACAAGTAAAAACTGCGCCGAAGTTTTTTCGGCGCAATCGAGTTTTCTGTACAACGTATAATGCTGTATGAGCCGCGGCCCATGAAACTTTCACCCACGGCCAGGTGGTGGCCTGTCCTATCATGGCTAACTTTAACCTTAAATAAAATAAAAACTACCGAGGCTAGAGGGCTGCAATTTGGTATGCTTGATGATTGGTGGGTGGATGATCAACGTACCAATTTGCAGCCCCCTAGCCTCAGTATTTTTTAAGGTCTGAAGGCGGACAGAAAATGTGCGGACGGACAGACAAAGCCATCTCAATAGTTTTCTTTTACAGAAAACTAAAAAGGGCAAAATGAGGTGGAGGCAGAATAGAAATATGAATGAAAGAAGAGTAAGAAAACGATGGGTTACCAGTGTTTTTTAACTCCATAATCTCCATGACCAATGCTTTTGTTACACTGAACTCTTCCATACATGATGCGTATTATTCAGCACTGCACTAAAAATCCACAGATGCTAACGCTAAGCGCCCAAGTCGATGAAGTTATTTTGCAACGGACATGCCATACGAAAGGCGCATATGATCCTTAGGTTTTGAATCCCTTAGGGTATATTTAAGGAAAGGGCATCAAAATACCTGTAGCAATTGATGTGAAATTTTGATTTCTTTCCAGAAAACATGTAACAAAACAGCATTTATGACTGTGGTTACTCTGCTTCTACCCTTTAAAAAAACTGATAATTTTTTGTAGGGAAAAAATACCAAATGATTAATTTTTTGGATCCTCAGCCCTGTCCCCCGAAATTACTGGTTAGTCTATATACCATTAAATAAATTAAGGAAAATTAATTTTATATTTTATGGAATTCAGAGAAAAGGACAATGAACTAAAGTATTTTTCTTTGAACATGTCCAGGAAGGCCCTCTAGATAGATAGATAGATAGATAAATAGATAGATAGATAGATAGATAGACTAGCCAACCAAAATCCCTCTGTTCCTTAAGTAATGAGCAATGGTTTTCTTTTGACTTCCGTGACTTTGAGCCAGAATGACCGAAGACAACAAGACCATTGGTGAAACAAAATGACCTCTTTCCACACAGATCGTTTTCCATTCCGCTAAAAGGGACGCGCCTCTGCGTTTGTTCTCATTCTTTCCTTTTTTCCTGGGACGGTGATGAGGGTGTGGTTGTCGGAAGGAGCGGAAGAGGAAAAGCATAAAGAATGAAGGATTTATCTGGCTGATTCTTTGGTCCCAATCTTGACTCGAGTAAGTCGATGTATTTAGATAACTGACTGTATATATCAATCGGTCGTGACATATGGAAGCAAAATGTTACATATACTTCTAAATTTAAAGCTTTCATAAGATGATGATGTCGGAGATGAATAAGATAACTGCAGTACAATGTTGAATATGCTTTTATGTCTAAGTGTCGAAGATAAATACGATAATGACATGGTGGCATTATACATAATCACACATAAGGTAACAAGACTTGCCTTGCTTTAATAACAATAATCATGAGGATGAAACTATCCGTTCTTCTATTAAACATTCGATTTCCAATATGGACTTCTATTATAAAAAGATAAAACCACAGCGATGATATTAATCGTAGCAGTTCTAATTATAAAGAAACAGATGAGAAATTATGATTCACTGCACAATGCAGCTCCAAATTTTTCAAAAGTAGATAGCATGAGTAACTTTGTACTATAAATATAAGCATGAAGATTGGAAACAACAGCAGCATGGACAAGACTGAGTCTTAAAGCGAATTATCCACAACTCTAATAATATATAGTGACTGCCTTGTTTTTCGTAATTTATTTATTCCCTCTGTCATATATTTCATGAGATTTCTCCTTTCTATCATTTCTCTAAACTCCCGTGGAATGTCTACTCAAAGTATTTTTATGAGTTTCTCAAACAACCACAAACATATCAGCCTTCCTGGACATGTGCAAATAAAAATACTTTAGGTCACTGTCCCTTTCTCTGAATTCCACAAAATATAAAATAATTTCACATTCTTAATTTATTTAATGGTATTTTGACTAACCAGTAATTTCGGGGGACAGGGTTGATGATCCAAAAACTTAATCATTTGGTATTTTTTCTCTAAATTTATCAGTTTTTCTTATAAAAACCACGTATCGCCTCACGCTTCCATGAAACCGGGTGAAAATTTACTTTTAAACAGCATACACACTTGATAAATATTTTTAAAGAACAGATCAGTGCACAGAAATCTAGCAAGCGAATCCTTGTTACGTTGCTGTTGTTTTTATTTCCAATATTTCCAAATATCTAGGTTGACTCTGAACCTCCCTTTGAATACATCGTCATTCACAGCTCAACTGCATAGCTTAAAAGTTCAGATGAAGGAACTTGGAAGCTGCACTATTTAAGGGATATACCTCCCTGAAGTGCTCGAGCCTCAGTGGTGGAAAACTACGCAATAAGTAGCACTACAATAAGCCGAGGGCCATGATAACTGGAACATGGTAAACAATGGGTGAAATATGATTGTATTAAGAAAGTAATTAAGTGTGCAGCAACAAATAGTCACATTACTGGAACTAGTTACAAGCACTACGAAAAAGAAGCAATCAATATTGATCTGAATCGAGCGTACTATAATGAAGATAAAGAGCAATGATTTGCTAACAATGGATCCTATGTAAAATCCTGAAAAGCCCTTGGATAAAGCTCGCGGTAGCTCACTTCTGGAAACATTTTTTAAAACACCAACAGCCCCAAACAACCAAAGCTGGTCTTTGATAAATACGAAGCCACACCTTAATCCCCGCCGCTGAATATTTTATGTAAAGAGGATCTGACTGAAATCCCCCATTATACCTACAAGGTAAAGTGCTTTCCCTTTAGAAAAACTATAAATATTCTGGCCCCCGTGAGTAGGTAGTGCAGTCAGTGTGCCTCACTTTAGGCACTGCTTAAGCTACTTTGCAACGTCCCATCGGCCCCTAGCTGCAACCCCCTTTCATTCCTTTTACTGTACCTACGTTCATATTCTCCTCCTTCCTTCTTACTCTTAACCCTTTCCTAACAATTGTTACACAGTGCAACTGCAAGGTCGTCCTGTTACACCTCTAAAACCTTTCTACTCTCAGTTCCGATTCAGCGCTGAATGAACCCGGTTTTTTACCTAAATTTTATATTCCATTCCATAATGCGCTTGCAATAAATTACGTTTTAAGAGAAGGAAAACACTGAATGACATACAAAACGACAAATAAAAAAATACTGCAACTGCATGTGCAAGGATATTTATATAACTATTTTTTGTTTAATACAATGTAAGTTAATGATAATACAATTAGAATAATTACTTATAATCACACACAATTCACAATACAAAGTCAGTAGACTAAAAAAGAATCATCTACACAAAAACGCACGCACAGAGAAACAGACACACGCAAGTGCACACACACACACACACAATGAAAAGCTATCAAGATTACAAAATGTATGCTCTATGTCATTTGAAATAAATAATTACTCTAATTTTCATATCAATCCAAAGTAGATAATAATAGTATTATACAATATAAACAATGCTAAATTCAGTAATACAAAATTAAGTCAAAATGAGCTACGTAACGTATTATGTTTATATATATATATATATATATATATATATATATATATATATATATATATATATATATATATATATATATATATATATATTATACACACTATAGTTTTAGCAAAATTCACCATATCAAACTTCTGAATGTTTCATATCATTTAACAGTTTCCTTATGCTTATGGAATCATAAATGTAACTATAACTGCAGAAATGTATTACCCCCATATTCACGAAAATAACTCTTCATTATGATTTTGATCATCTCTCGGATCCTAATCAGAGAAAATTAAAGCGACTGGTCCTTGGACTATTTAAGGCATCCAAAAATTTAATGAAAACTTGATACAAAAATAATTTAAAACTACTAACAAAGAAAATGAGGTAGCATAGCTTCCTAAAAACGTCATTTCTAGTCCCATCATTACAGCTGTGTGGAAGCTATTCTCATTCTTCATAATGCAAAACCTTTTTTTAAAAAATACGCCAGGATATATACTATCTGAGAAGGTAAATCAAACTTTACTAAGAAGAGAGAGAGAGAGAGAGAGAGAGAGAGAGAGAGAGAGAGAGAGAGAGAGAGAGAGAGAGAGAGAGACTTCGACTAGGGAGAAAAATCCATCGGAATATCCAAGCAAATGTTCATTTCCCGATAACAATGTGGAAACAAAGACGATATATAATCACGCAGTAAACTGTAAATTGCAGTGTTCGTTAGACAAAGCGGTTCTATTTATACACGGCACTGGGTATTGGTATCGATGACTGCGTCGCTGCTTCCTTATATTGCGTCTGGGTTAGTCTTAATGAAATGTCTTGTTCTTCAATAAGTTTTGCTCCAAATAGTTTCTGACTCACAATGACTCAATTTTATTCGAGTAATTGTGTCTCCTCACTTATTTCGCTAAAGTTAGAGCCTTTTCAAAATATAATCTCTATAGAAGAAATTCAACATTGATAAAAGACGAGTTTTGATCTAAGAATAACTAACTGGATAAGATTTACGGGTTTATGCTTTGTGACGAGAGAGAGAGAGAGAGAGAGAGAGAGAGAGAGAGAGAGAGAGAGAGAGAGAGAGAGAGAGAATCGTTTATTTTAACAGAATACATAATAAAATTACCATTAATAATTATATAAATTATGTATGTTGGATTTCATGTATATATGTACAGTAGGCATAGGGTGTATGTGTGTGTGTGTGTGTGGGGGGGGGACTTTAGTATCTAATAATCATTCAGTGGAATGATATTCGTCCGTCTGTGTTAGAAACTGCAGCATATCGAGAGCGCTCTCTCTCTCTCTCTCTCTCTCTCTCTCTCTCTCTCTCTCTCTCTCTCTCTCTGTTACCTGCATTTTTTAGCCGAGTTATCAAAACAACTTTAATGTATCATCCACGGAAAGGTAATTGAACCGTTAGTTATAAGAAAATGAGAAGTCCGCACATTTACTATAATACACATTATGTGCTCTCCGCTCTGTAGTTGGGAAAGGGCTTGAATTGGTTCCACTTGAATTAGTCAACAATGTACAGACACAAAAGGAAGAACTGCTTATGAGCACCAGCTTTTTGGGATACCTTAGTTGATGAGGGAAGCTGGATTTAAAAAAAAAAAAAAATGTATTACAAACCAAAGTAATGCGCCCTAAGTTTCCTGGTTATCGTTCAGAATGTCTATTTCAGTAAGTACAAAGTCCCTTCTTAAATTATTAATTGTAATGGATCCATGTAAATTCAAATCTCTCTCTCCGTCTCTCTCTCGTGAGGGAGGAAAATACATTATCCCACAGTCGTGCCCGTACACCGTAACTGTTTCCACGAAATCGGGTAATCATTTCTGCTCGAACTTTAAATCAACGGAAACTATCGGCAAATTTTGCCCTAACATTGCGTTCCATCCGCTCGACTAATTTGATCTCAGTAAGTGAATCTAGTTCTGTCATATGTTTGTCGTTTATCTTAGTTTAGCCGGACTCCTGCTATTATGAACTCCTGACGGTCGTAGGAACCCTGATTAGGGAAGGAGTCATTCGAATTCCCGATCTGTGAAAGAATGTTCCCTCGTCTCTGGGCCCCGGCCCTTCTCCGCCTCTCTCGCAAGTCGGTCATTTTTTCAACCCAAGTTTGATAAACTCGGTGAATCAGGCTTTAATGCGCCTTTCGGCATGGGGACTATGTTGACGACACAGGAGAAATGAGAGAGAGAGAGAGAGAGAGAGAGAGAGAGAGAGAGAGAGAGAGAGAGAGAGAGAGGAAAAACTGAAATTCATGCAAAATATTATGTCCTTTGTTTTCTATTATATCATGTTATACGATTTAGTAGTTTTGTTCCCTTTTTTCAACGGTCGAATGATTCCTTGAAAAAGATATCGAACACCAGGTAACGGTCATTATTTTTATTGATGATGATTTGGAGAAGGAATGATTTTGTGCGCAGAGGATTACATCCTCAAGTTAATGAAAAAAAAATAAAAAACGTTAAATGGGAGCACCAGATATAGGGATATATAATACATTATATATATATATATATATATATATATATATATATATATATATATATATATATATATATATATATATATATATATATATATATATATATATATACATGTGTGTGTGTGTGTGTGTGTGTGGATGTGTGTGTATACTGAGCGAATATGCAAGTATGTGTGTCTATGTGCGAGTACTATTATGGCCCCATAAAATAAAAGTAACATTGGAAAATTATATATTTCTGCAAATATATCGGGGTGTAGAATAGAAACTTTTCCTCGTTATAAATAGCAATAAGTCATGGCCTTTATTTATTGAGTCAACAACTTCTGTATGCAATCCGATTTCGCAGCCCACTGATCTATTTACATTGATCTTTTGATTGATTAGAACTAGTTCTAGAATATCCTTGTGCTGATAGTTACTCTTGGGAAACAGTGTGGCCTCATTCATTTCAATACTACCTCTAGAATTTTCCTAAACTACAGAAATTCCCGAATTCTCTGATTCATAACCTAAGATTTTCTCACCGACGTAAGTTCCTTGCAACGACTGCATTTTTTTTAAAAACTTAGGTCGCCTTGTATCTTATTTAAATGTACATTAATTCGCGACCGTCCAGTGTTTTTGGATTACAAAAAATTTGGTATGTTTATTATTATAATTATTAATGTATGAACGTTTCAAATGTACATTTTCGTTATGGCTGTGGCCGAGGTGGCTGGGTGCCAATTCAAGTCGTGGTCCAAATGGTTTGGAGCCGTCATGACTTGTATGATAATGCTTGATGAAGACACCTTAAACCAAACCTACCTCTCTCTCTCTTTCTTTTTCTCTCTGCTACATCTTTACAGAATATAGAAGCACGTGTCACTTTTCGACTGAGCTAATTCGTGTTACACGTGTGTGCATTATGAAACGATTGCAGTTGTCAATCGTTGCCATGTATTTGATATTCACTCTGATATCTGATGGGTCTTGTGAAATTACGTGGTGCAATCGGAGGAAGCATAAAGAAATTATGGGTCATTCCAAATCAAAGGGATTCTTCATGCCTAGATCGAGTATGGCATGAGAGAGAGAGAGAGAGAGAGAGAGAGGAGAGAGAGAGAGAGAAGAAGAGAGAGAGAGAGAGAGAGAGAGAGAGAGATGGGGGTTGGGGGTCGGGGTGGATTTGTAACCATAAATGACGACTGCTGCTTCCTCACACTGACGTTTCTATGATTTGTAGCAGATTCGTTGCTCGCTCTCTCGCAGAAGCGGATTGCTCCTGGATTCCAAGGAATTTATTTCGCACGTTTGGCAATATATCTGCTTCGCAACATTTAGCTTGTAAAAGAAGGAAAGAATTATTATCTTAAAAAATCTTCGTCTTGTCTTATTCAAAATTCTTAGTGCATAATGGTGTCATATATTATCTATTGCATTCAACCAGGTACCCCACTTAGATTCTAACACTTACCATAATTAAAATCTTTCATATGTAAATCTATAGGTCTTTTCAATAGATTGCGCTCTTTATTTACAAAAATATATTTATTGTACTCTTATCAATACATACACACACACATATATATATATATATATTATATATATATATATATATATATATATATATATATATATATATATAATATATATATATATATATATATATATATCTTTAAATGGTATGTATGACTGAAAGAAATTCTCGACTTGCGTATTGCCCCAATTTATGTCGGCGATATAACTACGTTGGGAATGGATGCGTGCTTATTAAACGTTCACAAAGCAAAACGATGGAGTTCTATATCAAAATTTTACACTAAATTTTGACTTACTTTATAAAGCCAACAGAAGAAATACAGCTCTCTCCTCTCAAAGAGCTGGGAATGAGAACCATCGGAGTGACATGAAGTGATTTCCTGAATGAGATGGAATCTGAAATGGGGACATGTTTGGTGCTGGTAAAAGGAGATTCACACACACAGACACACACAAAGGTCAGAGAGGGAGAGAGAGTGCACTCTCACTGGATAATCTGATGCTTTTCCCTGTCAGAATATTGTGGTCCCTCACATCCATATATCAAACTGAAAGATTTCCTTCGTGACCTGAGAAATGAGAAAGTACGTTGATCTCTTATCAAAACTGAAGAAAAGAAACGAATAAATCTCATTTCCACTCTAGTTTTTGAAGACCACCTTATTTTGTACAGCGGTAAAGTCAAGTGAGTGGAATGGGAATCAGAACATAATCTGGATATTATGTTCTGATGGCTATGTACAAGATATGTCACGACGTCTCAAGCTGTGATGATGCTTTTCCTGAATGTCTCTAGTGATTGGATGACTGAGTGATTGAGAAAACAATTTTGTGCTGTGTTGAGGAAACGGATATGCAGCTGTCATTTAGAAGCGGACGAGAGAGAGAGAGAGAGAGAGAGAGAGAGAGAGAGAGAGAGAGAGAGAGGAGAGAGAGAGAGAGAGAGATCCGATCTGTTTGAGAGGATTCTCATCTTTAAAGGGAGTCCGAAGTCTTGCCTGAGATCCTCGGTAAACTAACCTTCAAGATCCTAAGCTCAGCTTTGAGTGGAGTTTGTAGGCGCACGTGTCAATACTGACCAATGCTTCTTCGGGGCTAAAACAGAGGAAGGGAGGTGGAGGGGAAGGGGAAAAGGGAAGGGGAAGAGGAGGGGAAGGGGAGGAGGGGTAGGAGAAGGAGGTTGATGCTTACTTTTTTTAGACAGCTTTTGCTGCAAATAAGGTTTACTGAATCATTTCGACCTCAATTTTTTTTTTGTAACAAGTATGATAACTGACACAACTATTCATTTCTCTATCTTTTAATTACATAATCTGATCGAATCGTCGAAGCTGAAGCCCTAATTACCCACTAATGTCAGCAATCAGTTACTGTACTGCTTTGTAAAATCTACTCTCGCCAAAAAAGAAAACCTACTTATCACAACCCGTGTTCAGTTTCCTAGTCTTCTGGACATCTTTTAATACATAGAAGTAGTATCGCTACTGTCCGTAACACTGTGTGGTTCTTAGCGCAAACGTAATGATTTTTGTGCAGTTGAGAGGGAGGTCTCCTTCTGTAAATTAATTGTCATTAAAGTGTGTCAATTTGCAGGCCATGGACAGGCTCTCCAAAATTTTCTTGGCATTGTTAAAATATACAATCTGTCCGCCAACACCTCAGGAAAGAGTGATTGTGGAAGGAAGAGAAGGTCGGGCAGGAAACTGGATGAAAGGTCCCCAAGGTGCCTTCACTCCCAATTTATCATTCTACCAAACACTTTTATTTTTCAACGTAAGTGTGTGTGTGTCTGTGTGTGCGGTACCATGGAGAATTTTGGCAAAAATTAGCTCAGTCATTTATGAGTTCTCAATGTCCTGGTTTTACCGTTTGTCGTGTGACATCAGTATTTTAAGCTGGAAGTTTTTATTCTCTCTCTCTCTCTCTCTCTCTCTCTCTCTCTCTCTCTCTCTCTCTCTCTCTCTCTCTCTCTCTCATTCAGGTTCCATCAAGTATAAAAATCTCCACCTCATTTTGAGTAGGTTGCATTGACGTGGATACTACAGAGCCTATTGAAAAACTGGCAGATCAGTAAGTAAAAAGATGATAATACTATAGGTAAATAGCAATACCCCTAGTAACATAAAATATCTGTGAAAATTATATTATTTCCAGTCATTATCTCAGTTATTATTATTATTATAAACATTATCCTTTCGAGAAAAATGAACTACCAATTTGCTATATACGCTTTCCCGAAGTTACCATGGAGAAACTATGAAAAATAACGGACAGCAGAAAGAATAACTGCACGAGAGAGAGAGAGAGAGAGAGAGAGAGAGAGAGAGAGAGAGAGAGAGAGAGAGAGAGAGAGAGAGAGAGAGAATTCCCAATGGAATTCCTTTTTTCTATCAATTATCGTTGTCTTTTTTTTTCAAAGTAATTGGAATTAGGTCATTGTGACTTTCTCTCTCTCTCTCTCTCCCTCGTGCTACCATTCTTCCCATATCATTTCCAGTCATGTATGAAAATCCCTCTCGCTCCACGATAATTCCAGAGCAAGAAAAATAGGCGATTACTAACGTAATCCTCGTGACGAAATTGGATGCAGCTGTGAAATGGAGGATATTATGTTAAGGAATTTTTCCCGGGCATTAATGAATTCTTCTTGTTTAACGACATACGCTTTTTTTTCAGAGAGAAGATGTCGACTTAATCTCTGAGGATGAGCAGTTATTGTCATTATCATTTCTGGTACTTTCACAATTATTGGTAATTTCTTTCAAGTAACATAATAGCGACTTCTCTGAATTGAATTAATGTGACTATCATATTTTGCTATGCTGTTCACAAGGTGTTAATTACCTTCTTTTATGATCAACATTACTTTCATTGTTCTTTTTCTTATTTTTATTACAATTATAACTATAATACAGGCCATGATGTGCTCAATATTTTTTTTTAATACTTGCTAGGGTGCTAATTTTTTCCTTACATATCCTACATTCTTATCTTTAATTGCTACTGAATTTTGAAGGGTACTGAGATATTTTGCCTTCAAAATCAACAATTGTTTACTCGAAAAATCATCTTGTCTATCTACGGACAAGGCAGTCTGCTGTTCAAGAAATATGAGGGATTCATTACCTACCTCAGAACTGGAACTTATTTTCTTTTAGATCGTAAAGACGGGAATTCTCGTCGAACAACTGAAAATGGCTTCTCTAATGGAATCGTAATAAAAGTCGGAACAAAATTGTGTCGTTCCATATAGAAATAACTCTCTCTCTCTCTTAAAATTTGAACGAACTAGGAGGGAAAAGGAGTTCTTTGTTATCTCAAATGAAATTCAGGCTTCCGTTACCGAAGGACACTTGAATAAGGACCTGCACAAATAGTGCTCACATCTTTTTTATATATTTTCCACCGTTTATAATACCTCCTGCTTACAAATATTTCATTACATTTTTTCTGTTAGCTTTCTTTGGTAGTTTTTCATATGTATATCCATAAAATTCATAGGTCTCGCGTCTAGAGGTAACCTCATTAGTCATTCCTTAATTCAAGTATCATATTTTTAGTGGGGAAAGAATGCCTGCCGAAGCAGAATATTATTCTTTTTTCTGTATCTTCCTTTCTTTCAAACCAAGATTAAGGTTCGTTCGAAGGGTAGAGGCAGAGGATCGTCTCAAGAATAAAACGGTTTGATTCTTATCTAAACACATTTAGAAGCAGATGGAGTAGTCGCAACTAAGCTTCCATCGACTTTAATACTTGCTGGGTTATTGTTGCTGGCTAGGAGAAGCTTTGGGTTCAGGACTCCCCTCGGGCAAGGATTTTGAAATGGAAATATGCAATGTTTTGTCTTTCTTTCCGTGATCATTCTTTTGGTGAACAGATCATGACGGTTTCTCTATATTAAATCTTTCTGTTTCATTTAAGAATCATTTTATATTTCGGTAAGTAAATTTACATATACACAGCATAGCAAAAAAGTATGCATTTTATGTTTTCAGCTAACTATTCTGCTTCATATTTATATTAAAAAATACTTTCCTATGCATTGTGATTGCTAATAGCAGTAACGCTCATGATTTTTATGCAGCTGATACTGTAATGCCACTACTAGCTCCATCGCCGCTACCACCACCAGTGCTGTTACTATTGCTACCATCGATAGTAACCACTGCATTTTCTATGTAAATAAAAATATACGTATGTCGGCATTCAGTCTTTTTCGTAATGGAGCAAAATCTTATTGAAATAGTACACAAACATAGTTATGTTGCTTAAATTCATTTATTTCAAATTCATAACTTTACATATTTTGCCTTTGCTTTCAGTGATTCAAGATTCAGTTTCACTTCGTTGCTTTAAACCCCGCCCCCTTTTTTTTAGATATTCATTGATACTGCACTTGTTCTCGAGATATTGTCATTCTCTAGACCAATTTCGAAACAATTTTTCCTAGCCACAAGCCCGTTCAGCTTCATGAAAGGGAGACCTTCCTTCCCAATGGCTTCAGGGGATTTCAGGCTGTAACCCGAAAACTTCACTGGCCACGAAACTCGACGACTGCGAAAAAGATAAATGGATCGTAGTACGCATACTCAAACTGAGAGTATAAGCAGCGCTATACTTTTCTCAATTTGCTCTAATATATATATATATATATATATATATATATATATATATATATATATATATATATATATATATATATATATATATATATATATATATATATATATATCACACATTACCACAGGTGAAAAATAAGAAACGGGGTATAGGTCCTGACCGGTTTCGACTTTATTTCCAAGTCATTGACGAAGGACTGATACAGAGTGTGAGAAGTCACAAATATATATACTACAAGAACAGTACTGACGAACATACACAACCGTTAGATACTCCATATCCCCACTCAGGCCGGTGTCGAGGTAGGAGTGGCCTTTAAAACCCATTTGGCTAAAAATCACAATAGACTCTCAGGGGACATTGCTGATAAACAGACCATACCCCACCTCAGATCCACACCTGACAGGTGTCATGGAGGCGGAGTTTGGAAACTCATTAACATTGATACCCTCGTACTGTGTTTACAAATATGATAATCCTATTTTCATATATCTCTACTGCCTACCTTAAAGTTTAAACAATTTACAAATTTCTTTTGATATTAAAGGATCAAGTTTATACATCCCTTGACTGATATTCATATTATGGTTGTAACTTTCTTTTATGAAGCTACATTCAATGATGTTCCTTTCCAGTGCATTATTAGAATATACAATCCTTTTTGCCCCTTCCCAGTTGATAGCATGATTGTTCTCACTAACATGTACAAATATACCACTGTTCCCTTGTGCATATCTCACACATTTCTTATGTTGTTCAATTCTTTTTTCCAGTGCTTTCCCGGTTTGGCCAATATAAAAGTTGTCACAAGACGTACACGGAATTTTATATACACACCCTTTGATATTGTCTGGGGAGTTCTTGATAAGTACATTTTTCATTGTTGTATTGTTCTTAAATGCGACATTAACACCAAAATTCTTAAGAAGATGAGGGATATCTTTCATACTATTATTATAAGGCAGAACAAGCACATTTTTTGTGTTGTAAGGTTCTTTCTGGTTTTGATACATAGTCTTTTTTGCCGCTTCAAATGCACTGTTTAATACACTATCAGGATATTTAAATTTTTTGCCTGCATTCCTAATCTTATCTATTTCATCATCAATATATTCAGGGCTACATACCCGTAATGCTCTTAAAAACATAGATGAAAACACTGACTTTTTAACCTTATTGCTTTGTCCAGAATAGAAATGCACATAGGAAGAAATATTAGTGGGTTTTCTATACACACTATATTTAAACCCACTACTATTTCTTCGTATGAGGACATCCAGAAACGGTAAGCACCCATCATTTTCCATTTCCATCGTGAATTTAATTGATGGTACTAATTGATTTAACTTAGCAAAAAAGTTTTTTACATCTTGGTTCCCTGGCCATACACAAATTATGTCGTCAACATACCTAAACCATGTTACATTACGTGGGATTATGTTGTTTAATATCTTCTTTTCAAAAAATTCCATATATAAGTTACTTAACACTGGGGATAGAGGGTTTCCCATTGCCATACCAAAATTTTGTGAGTAAAATTTACCATTAAATTCAAATTTACAATCTTTTACACATAATTTAATCAGTTCAATTAAAGTACTTTTAGAAAATGGGATATCCAGCTGTGTGTTCTCTAACAATTCAGATAAAAACGCCATCAGATCATCTATTGGTACCTTTGTGAATAGTGATACAACATCAAAACTTACAAGCCTGGATTCACTATTAATCTCTACACTATTTAGTTTATTTATCAGGTCCACATTATTCTTGATATTTGCATTTGAGATGGTACCTACTAATGGGTTGAGAATATCTACTAAGTACTTCGCTAGCTTGTATGATGCGGAACCAACTGAACTGATAATTGGCCTGGCAGGAAAGTTTGCTTTGTGAGTTTTTATTGTACCATACATGTATGGTAGCGATGGAGAGGTCACACACAACTTCTTTATAAGGCTTTCGTTACCTTTTAACAGGTTTTTCACTTTCTTATTGAAACCACTATTCACATTGTCTATCGGGTTCTTATTTAATTCTTTATATGTGTTATCATCACCTAAAAGATTTTGCATTTTTTCTATATATTCACTTTTATTTAAAATTACAAGGGCGCCTGATTTATCTGCTTTTGTCATGTGTATATCTTTATCTTTTTTCAGTTCATTAATAGCAACCATAAATCTTTTGGGGACGTTTGTGGTGTCTGATTTTTTCATACTTCCATAAATCACTCCCTTAACCATGTTCACTTCTTCATTCGTTAAATCACTATATTTTTCCAAATTACACAGTCCTTTAGTTATTTCCACACTGTTCCTTCCGCCAGGAGATAAAGCAAAGTTTAAACCGTAGCCTAAGGCACTAGTTACATTTCTATCCAGCTGTTTGTTTGATAAGTTGACGACACATTCATGATTGGCGTTGTTGGTCCAAGGGCTTCTTTCAATCAACAGTTTCATTTTATTATCGTGTTTCCGTTTCAGTTTCCGATACACTTGATTCCTCATCTTCACATGACAATATTCACGTAGGGAATCTCTCCAATCTGGTGGTATTGAGGCTTCAAAATGTCGTCTTTTCCTCGTGAGATCTTCAAAATTCTTTTTGGTTTCCAATGTTTTGATGTTGATATGTTTTTCCAATATGGCACGTTGTATTTCACCGAAGGGTTGGTCTTCTAATTTCAGCAAGGAATTGGTTATGAACGATCTTGGTATCACTTGTTCATCCCGACATTCACGTAAAAACCGCAGGTGTTCCTTGTTGGTATGAGCTTGAGTGAGGGCGTCAGAGAATTCTCTGACGCCCTCACTCAAGCTCATACCAACAAGGAACACCTGCGGTTTTTACGTGAATGTCGGGATGAACAAGTGATACCAAGATCGTTCATAACCAATTCCTTGCTGAAATTAGAAGACCAACCCTTCGGTGAAATACAACGTGCCATATTGGAAAAACATATCAACATCAAAACATTGGAAACCAAAAAGAATTTTGAAGATCTCACGAGGAAAAGACGACATTTTGAAGCCTCAATACCACCAGATTGGAGAGATTCCCTACGTGAATATTGTCATGTGAAGATGAGGAATCAAGTGTATCGGAAACTGAAACGGAAACACGATAATAAAATGAAACTGTTGATTGAAAGAAGCCCTTGGACCAACAACGCCAATCATGAATGTGTCGTCAACTTATCAAACAAACAGCTGGATAGAAATGTAACTAGTGCCTTAGGCTACGGTTTAAACTTTGCTTTATCTCCTGGCGGAAGGAACAGTGTGGAAATAACTAAAGGACTGTGTAATTTGGAAAAATATAGTGATTTAACGAATGAAGAAGTGAACATGGTTAAGGGAGTGATTTATGGAAGTATGAAAAAATCAGACACCACAAACGTCCCCAAAAGATTTATGGTTGCTATTAATGAACTGAAAAAAGATAAAGATATACACATGACAAAAGCAGATAAATCAGGCGCCCTTGTAATTTTAAATAAAAGTGAATATATAGAAAAAATGCAAAATCTTTTAGGTGATGATAACACATATAAAGAATTAAATAAGAACCCGATAGACAATGTGAATAGTGGTTTCAATAAGAAAGTGAAAAACCTGTTAAAAGGTAACGAAAGCCTTATAAAGAAGTTGTGTGTGACCTCTCCATCGCTACCATACATGTATGGTACAATAAAAACTCACAAAGCAAACTTTCCTGCCAGGCCAATTATCAGTTCAGTTGGTTCCGCATCATACAAGCTAGCGAAGTACTTAGTAGATATTCTCAACCCATTAGTAGGTACCATCTCAAATGCAAATATCAAGAATAATGTGGACCTGATAAATAAACTAAATAGTGTAGAGATTAATAGTGAATCCAGGCTTGTAAGTTTTGATGTTGTATCACTATTCACAAAGGTACCAATAGATGATCTGATGGCGTTTTTATCTGAATTGTTAGAGAACACACAGCTGGATATCCCATTTTCTAAAAGTACTTTAATTGAACTGATTAAATTATGTGTAAAAGATTGTAAATTTGAATTTAATGGTAAATTTTACTCACAAAATTTTGGTATGGCAAAGGGAAACCCTCTATCCCCAGTGTTAAGTAACTTATATATGGAATTTTTTGAAAAGAAGATATTAAACAACATAATCCCACGTAATGTAACATGGTTTAGGTATGTTGACGACATAATTTGTGTATGGCCAGGGAACCAAGATGTAAAAAACTTTTTTGCTAAGTTAAATCAATTAGTACCATCAATTAAATTCACGATGGAAATGGAAAATGATGGGTGCTTACCGTTTCTGGATGTCCTCATACGAAGAAATAGTAGTGGGTTTAAATATAGTGTGTATAGAAAACCCACTAATATTTCTTCCTATGTGCATTTCTATTCTGGACAAAGCAATAAGGTTAAAAAGTCAGTGTTTTCATCTATGTTTTTAAGAGCATTACGGGTATGTAGCCCTGAATATATTGATGATGAAATAGATAAGATTAGGAATGCAGGCAAAAAATTGAAATATCCTGATAGTGTATTAAACAGTGCATTTGAAGCGGCAAAAAAGACTATGTATCAAAACCAGAAAGAACCTTACAACACAAAAAATGTGCTTGTTCTGCCTTATAATAATAGTATGAAAGATATCCCTCATCTTTTTAAGAATTTTGGTGTTAATGTCGCATTTAAGAACAATACAACAATGAAAAATGTACTTATCAAGAACTCCCCAGACAATATCAAAGGATGTGTATATAAAATTCCGTGTAAGTCTTGTGACAACTTTTATATTGGCCAAACCGGGAAAGCACTGGAAAAAAGAATTGAACAACATAAGAAATGTGTGAGATATGCACAAGGGAACAGTGGTATATTTGTACATGTTAGTGAGAACAATCATGCTATCAACTGGGAAGGGGCAAAAAGGATTGTATATTCTAATAATGCACTGGAAAGGAACATCATTGAATCTAGCTTCATAAAAGAAAGTTACAACCATAATATGAATATCAGTCAAGGGATGTATAAACTTGATCCTTTAATATCAAAAGAAATTTGTAAATTGTTTAAACTTTAAGGTAGGCAGTAGAGATATATGAAAATAGGATTATCATATTTGTAAAC
Organism: Macrobrachium rosenbergii; assembly: GCA_039081455.1. Classification (NCBI taxonomy): domain Eukaryota; kingdom Metazoa; phylum Arthropoda; class Malacostraca; order Decapoda; family Palaemonidae; genus Macrobrachium; species Macrobrachium rosenbergii. The sequence continues at coordinate 64,883,474 of JANJGK010000005.1, forward strand.
ACAGTACGAGGGTAGTAATGTTAATGAGTTTCCAAACTCCGCCTCCATGACACCTGTCAGGTGTGGATCTGAGGTGGGGTATGGTCTGTTTATCAGCAATGTCCCCTGAGAGTCTATTGTGATTTTTGGCCAAATGAGTTTTAAAGGCCACTCCTACCTCGACACCGGCCTGAGTGGGGATATGGAGTCTCTAACGGTTGTGTATGTTCGTCAGTACTGTTCTTGTAGTATATATATTTGTGACTTCTCACACTTCGTCAATGGCTTGGAAATAAAGTCGAAACCGGTCAGGACCTATACCCCGTTTCTTATTTTTCACCTGTGGTAATGTGTGATAAATGAATCACGTACAAAAGTGATAATAATCATATATATATATATATATATATATATATATATATATATATATATATATATATATATATATATATATATATATGTATATGTATATATATATATATATATATATATATATATATATATATATATATATATATATATATGTATATTATATATATTAATATAAATATATATATTTATATATATATATATTTGGCAAAAGAAGTTATATTCATACCTCAACGTCGGCATAAAAAGTCTATGGAAGATATCCCACAGACACTAAATAAATTACTGCATGGAGCAGGCATACAATCGCTTCGTCAAATTCTTTCTATTAGTCATTTTTTATGTGCATAAGGGGAACTCGATGTAAGAACGTCCCGCTGTTGATAGAGATCGTTGTGCTGAGCGCTGTCAGTGGTTTAGGCAGCATGATGTATTAAATCTGTTATGAAATGAGCCAGCATACATACGAGTAATGCTCAATTATAGGATACTACAAACCTACATATACATATAAACAAACAAACTAAATTTTATAAGACAGTATGATATTTCAGGAATATATAGTATTTTTTACACTTTTCAACAGCTGCTTTTATACATTAAAAGGCCTTAACCGATGACATGCACCAGAAAGCAGTTTTCCTTTTTCTTCTCGGCCAATTGCAATAGCGTACTTCAACATCTCCCTCTAGCAGGGAACTTTAACTTAAAAAATTCCAGTATGCAGACGGCTCTCCCATGACGGTAGCAGGACGTGACCCTTAGGCGTTCAGAGAGAGAGAGAGAGAGAGAGAGAGAGAGAGAGAGAGAGAGAGAGAGAGAGAGACTCCCTATTTTCCTGAACCATTTCTCGAGGAGCAGAATTCCTCTTGTTATATTGTTTTGTCTGGTCTCAAATGGTGACTATTTCACCCGTAGCTGTACACAAACCTTATGTTTATTTCATCTACTCCTTTTTTTTTTATGAAGTTTCAATATTCCTAACCAGATTCACTTACTTAAATTTTTAGTACAGGCGAATACTGGGATGTAAATTGTAATGTCAAATATATAAGAAAAACACCACAAAAAAATTGGGACTGTTTGATGTTATTTCCTGTTTGAAAAATTACTTTTAGTATTATTATTTTTAGTAGTGATAATAGCATTAACAGTAACATCCTATAATTTTTAGTAAATAAAATATTAGGTTAAAAGAATGCATCAGTGTTAATCTTTCCCAGAAATCCAGTACGTTTTTTTTTTATCTGGCAGTAATCTAATAATTTGTGTAATTGTGTATTCAGCATATTATATTAAAAATGTTCAGCCAACAATGTTGGAAGTAGTTACAGTATCCATGTCTCTGATTTTGTGTGGTGTTCGCTCGACGCAGGTGTAAAATAAAGCCATTTCCCTTGGCAAAGGGTGGTTATCAACGACAACTTTCAATACCCCAGTTATACTTCATGGACGGATGCCCTGTGCGGAATCTTCCCTATACACACATTCACTGTCCCATTCGCATATTTTTTCACGCACCCTCTCCGTTCTTGGATGCTAAAACCCTTCCCTTCCAATGCTTTTTTAGGGCATCTATCCAGACAATGGTCTGCTTTTTATTCCTCTTAAAACTTTAAAGTTGCAGGGGTTTTTATCCCTTTCATTCAAACCCCCCCCCTCACTCTACATGACTGAACCAAATCAAAACGCTCATATCCATCATTTTACTTATACTACACTTTTTATAAAGCTTTCCGTACCTACATT
>JANJGK010000005.1:64890570-64960570 GCA_039081455.1 Macrobrachium rosenbergii
GAGCTTCCTGTCCTGGAAGATAAGAACATATCTGATTTGCACTTATTCTCAAACATCACGCATAGAAGGGGTTTCCACCCTTGAATGAATCTGGAATCATACGAAATTATATGTGCTATTTTTTAACTTCATTTATTGAAGATGACTGTTTATTTTATTCGCAACGGAAAACCAATTTTGAATGCATATGTTCGATTTCCATCTCACAGCAACTATCAAGGGATCCGGATAGACAATGAGTCGATTTTACGTCACTTCAACCTATAATTATGATAACAGTAACACTAATCAAGACAGATAATTACTGTAATAACAGTGAAAATATGTATTCTCTAAAAGGGGCAGTATTATACTTATGAAAATTACGATTGTTCAAAAGACAGAGTAAGAATGAGAGCGGGAGGGAGAGAGAATGAGAGAGAGGGAGAGGAAGCAAGTTCTAACGCTTAAAGGAGAGTTTCATATGAATAATCTTATCAATTAAAAGGCTGCCTTTTAAAACACATTGTCAAACAAATTTTTTAAACGCTCGGAATTCGTAGGATATAACAGCAAAACACTGATAAAATTAAAGCCTATATGCGTCTGCCACGTCACATTTACCGAACCAAATATAAAACTCGAAAGGAAGCTTTATTTTTACGCTACAGATCTTATATAAAATTTACAATCACTCTCGAAAGATTAGTTTTACGTTTATTTTAGGTAAACTGCTATGAAAATTATACCCTATTCAGAAATTACTCAATCAATGCGAGGCGCAGGTTTTTTATATGTTGGTCAGTAATATTTTGCTGACTGATGTTCACGTACATACAAATAATTATTTGGTTTTCCTACACAAGGCATCTTGCTAGCAACACTGCCATATTGCAAGCAAAAAATTGAATACTGCAATTTTGCATGAATATTCGCCAATTACCATCCAATTTATCACTTGGCCTTACGTTAAACTGTTTCATATAACGTTAGTTCATTGTTTTCACTGGTAATTTTTCGAAACAACGTTTCCTTCTTCGCGCTCATTTTAGTGAAACACTACGAGATATTTATTTGTTGATTCGGCATCTTCAACACTTCCAAAGAATGAAAGTCAGCCAGTTTCTATTTATTATTTGCTTTCAGAATGCAGAGGTATTGTCAGCAATTTAACCTCTATGCTACACGTCACACTTATCCCCAAATGTCAGTTTTAGAATGCATAACGTTTATCCTTCTCAAAAGAATACATTCATATATATATATATATATATATATATATATATATATATATATATATATATATATATATATAATATGCATATACATATACATACGTATACATACATACATACATATACAGTATGTATGTATGTATGTATATATATATATATATATATATATATATATATATATATATATATATATATATATATATATATATATATATATATATATATATATACAGTATATATGTACGCAAACGCACACACATATACTGTATATAGTGTATATATATGTGTATATATATATGTATGTATGTATATGTATACTGTATATATATATATATATATATATATATATATATATATATATATATATATATATATATATAATACGAGAAGAATAAAATAATAGGAAAATACTGAGAAATCCAGGCAAGTTGCAGTGGAGATGTTTGATGTTTATTTTCATGTAACATATGAATGTTATTGGTATGTATATGAATTATCTTATAGAACTAAACTCGAGGCATAAACAGAAAAGTTCAAACTATTTTGACAGTCCATTTGGCTTAAACCTGATATTAATAAACTGCCCCATGATACAAATTTATTTCAATTTGCACATATTTTATTTCGTGAAATCATCTGATCTTCAGTCTGATTTTGCATGGCCAAAAAGATATCTCTAAAATTTTGCTCATTCGATTTTGCTTTAAATATTTCTTTATTAATACGAGAGCGCGGGTTCATGTGGTGATACGCGCTCGCATACACAAAAAGGTTCCAAAGGGGAAATAACTGTGACAATTGTTCCTTAAGTTAGTAATGTTCCTTATAAAGAATAAAAAACTGGATGGTTTTTCCTATTACTTATATATTTTCATGTTTTTAAGTTTGAAAGTGAAAAGCTTTCTTGGGAAATAAACTACTGTTATTATATATATATATATATATATATATATATATATATATATATATATATATATATATATATATATATATATATATATATATATATATATATATATAAATATATATATATATATATATATATATATATATATATATTTTTTTTTTTTTGGGGGGGGGGGGTCTATCTCAGTCATCCTATTCGACTGGGCGGTATTTCTAGCGTGGGGTTCCGGGTTGCATCTTGCCTCCTTAGGAGTCCATCACATTTCTCACTATGTGCGCTGTTTCTAATAGCACGCTCTTCTGCATAAGTCCTGGAGCTACTTCGGCATCCAGTTTTTCCAGGTTCCTTTTCAATGATCTTGGAATCGTGTCTAGTGTTCCTGTGATTATGGGTACAATTTCCACTGGCATATTCCATATCCTTCTTATTTCTATTTCCAGGTCTTGATACTTGTCAGTTTTTTCTTTCTTTCTCATCTACTCTGGTGTCCCATGGTACTGCCACATCAGTGAGTGATACTTTCTTCTTGATTTTGTCAATCAACGTCACGTCACGTCTGGTCTATTGGCACGATCTGTGCCTGATCGTTTTCTATCACTCCTTCAGTTTGGTGTTCGTACCACTTACTACTGCAAGCTAGCTGGTGTTTATTGCACAGGCTCCAGTGGAGGGCTTTTGATACTGAATCATTCGCTTGCTATGTGGTTTATGGTCTCGTCTTTCATATTGTACTTCCTGCAAATGGGTGAGATGTTATTTCCATCTATTGTTCTTTGGACATATCTGGTTCTTAGGGCCTGATCTTGTGCCGCTGTTAACATTCCTTCTGTTTCCTTCTTGGTTCTCCCCTCTGTAGTCATTGCCATGTTTTGTTGCTGGCCAATTCTTTAGTCTGGCTCATGTACTGTCTGTGCATTGGTTTGCTGTGCCATTTCTCTGCTCTCTTTTTCATTTTCCTGTCTCTCTCTAACTCTGGGTCTCCGTCTACTTTAATTAGTCCTTCCTCCCATGCACTCCTTAAGGTGCATACACACTGCGCTGATGTTTCGTGTTAACACGCCATATGACGTGTTAACACGTGTTAGCAAAAAATCTGGAACAGGCGTTCTCATAATGAAGTTCACACTGGTCTGATATGTCGCGTAACACGTCAGCTGACGTGTTACGCGACATAACATGCATCAACACGCATCAGATCAAATTCAAAACTCCCAGATATTCGTCAGAAGGAAATCTGCGTCAGATAGGTGTAGGCGCATATTATTGTATAGTGTTTTGATGTTATTCAATAGTGTTTCGAAGTTATTCTATAGTGTTTCGATATTATTCTATGTTTTGAAATTATTCTGTAGTGTTTCTATATTATTCTATGTTTTGAAATTATTCTATAGTGTTTCTATATTATTCAACAGGTACTATTCTATGGTGACAAAGTGACTAACTGCTCCTCTTCTTCATCGAGTTCATTTAACATATTTTCATTCATTTTCAATTTTTACAACACAAAATTGGAGGATAAGAAAGAAAGAACGTGCTCACTCCACAAAAAATCAAATCTTACTGACGTAACATGCATCACATAAATAAAAACGTCGTTGTGTTATATGATGCAATCTGTTGCTGTGTGTTTACACGTCACATGGCGTGTTAACACAAAACATCAGCGCAGTGTGTATGCACCTTTAATAAGACACACGTTTTCACTGGTTTTCAGGTATTGCCCCAGTGCTCTGCTCTCGATGCTGACAGTCCTCTATGCTTAGTAGACCTCTCCCTCCCTTTCGTGTTATTATGTATAATCTGTCTGTGTTTGCTCCTGGGTGTAGTGCTTTGTGTATTGTCATGTGTTTCCTAGTTTTCTGGTCTATGCCGGAGAGTTCAGCCTTCGTCCACTACGCTACTCCCGCGCAGTATCTGATTACTGGTACTGTCCATGTGTTTTTGTTTCCGGCGTTGAGTTTTGACTTGAGTATCGCCTAAGTCTCTGCATCCTGTCCTATTATTCCCAAGTATTGTTATCCTGTCTCATCTATGTGTTTGATGCTGTTCCCATCTGGTAGCTTTATCTCTTCAGTCCTTGTCATTTTGCCTTTTTGTATGTTGACCAAGGCGCATTTTTCTATTCCAGACTCCATCCTGATGTCCCCAGATACAATCCTTACAGTCTGGATTAGGATACCTATTTCCTTGATACTCTTACCATACAGCTTGATGTCGTACATGAACATCAGATGGTTAATTCTGTTGCCTCCTTTCTTGAGTAGGTACCCAGAATCCATCTTCTGCAGTACTCTTGTCATGGGAATTATTATTATTATTATTATTGTTATTATTATTATTGCTGTTGTTGCTGTTGTCGTTATGATTCAACATCTAGCAATATTAATTAAGTAATGAAAACTGAAACAATAAGGAATTACAAAAAGGAATCAAATATCGTATATGACTAAATATTGTTCACACATAACAGTCTACAAAAATACACCTGTTAATGGCACCGAGCAACCTGCGCCATTTTTAAATCAGGAATCAAAATCATCCTATATCAGACTACGTTGTTCTAATAATCGATGCAATCATATGAATACCGTCCTCCTTAAGAGCAAATCTTTCCCTCTGGAGGATGAAGTAGGTCAGGGAGAAAGGGGACAGGAGCAAAACGTCCCAATCTACGTTTTGCAAGAAGGATTATTGTAATCCCACGGCGTCTAATGGATACGAATCAAAGAGATGTTCCACACGAGGCACCGCCAGGAAGAGGCAACCAATTTCACACCCCCTGGGGTAGGTGGAAAATGATAAGGGAATTCAGAGGTAAAGGATTGGATTAAAGAATTTAGGCCAACAGCCAAGCGCTGGGACCTATGAGGTCTTCCAGTGCTGAAAGGGAAAGTGACAGTAAGACGGTTTGAAAGGTATAGCAGGAAGAAAACCTCGCAGTTGCAATGTGAAACAATTGTTAAAGAGGGTGGAAAGTCAGATGGAAGAAAGAATATGAAGGGACGTACAGAAAAGGGAATGAAAGGGGTTGCAGCTTGGGTCCGACGGGACGCTGCAAAGAGTCTTAAGTAATGCCTACGGTGCACCACGTGAGGTGCACTGGCGGCACTAGCTCCCTACGGGGCAGAGGTAAAGGAGAAGAGAAGAGAAGAGAAGATGAATACAACATGGGTGGCATGGCATAAAGGTGGATTAGATAACCAAACACACGCCCCCCCCACCCCGCCCCCGCTTTTTACGGTTTTGTGACGATTTCATGTCCTCGTATTTTGCAACATTTAGTATCGATGTTCTTGTTTCCCTTACTTCGTCGTTATAGCTGGTCATCCTTCCGAGAAATAATGTGATGTTATATAGGAATTTTTCCATGACTATTTCACGCAAAGATATTTACACAGCATGAAATTAAATCAGTATTATAAGTCTTACCGCAGTCATTATATTTTCTTTTGTTTTTAATTAAGCGGCAACTGTTTCACATCTGATCGTCAGACCCTAAACTACATTTTTTTTCAATTTTCCTCTTCAAATTGCTTTCAGGGTATTGATGAATTATATTCCTAAATTTGTGCAATATTCATAATTCTTAGATTTTATTTACAAATCATTAAATAAGCGACGCTTAAAAGCAGTATAAACTCAAAATAGTTCTTGCAAATGCAGCTATAATTCATTCTTCAGCTTACATTTCAAGTTATTCAACATCAAAATATTTTTTTCCACAGGTTAAATATTTCATTATTCATATAAAGTTGTGATCTTTTTTATAGATAACTCACTTAAAGACTATAGCAGACCAACAAAAGGGACAGATACTTGAAAATATAATTGCCGTTAGGTGCACGTGCCTCACCCATTTGCCGAAGAAGCCGAGATTCGCTGCAATTGAGATGAGGGTCTTAAGGAGAATAAAAGAGCGATGGTAAGAAAACGAATGGCATAGAAAGAGAATAAGACTTAGAGGAGAAGTTAAAAGTTAAGTATATCTTAGTTTAACCAGACCACTGAGCTGATTAACAGCTCTCCTAGGGCTGGCCCGAAGGATTAGACTTATCGTACGTGGCTAAGAACCTATTGGTTACCTAGCAACGGGACCTACAGCTTATTGTGGAATCCGAACCACATTATAGCGAGAAATGAATTTCTATCACCAGAAATAAATTCCTTTAATTCTTCATTAGCCGGCCGGAGACTCGAACTCGGGCCTATCGAGTGCTAGCCGACAACTCTACCGACTCTCCCAACGAGGAACTGACTTAGAAGAGAAGTAGATCTGACTATATAGTGATTGAATCAGATTCTAGAAATTAGTGATTGAATCAGATTCTAGAAATTAATAAATTATATGACGCACTTGTCTGAAGTTTCCTCTTCTTTACGTATCTGTAGGAATAAATGTTAAGCGTTATCATTGCTTTTATTATCGGCATAACAGGAATGGAACCGCTCGTATATACTGGAAAGCAATTAGTAACGTAGTAACCCGAGGCAATGTGCTTGATCGTCTTTTGTAATTGAGGTGTGTATGCTTAGTAGTTTTGTGAATCTTCATCTGAAGCTGACACTAACTAATTCAGTAAAACAAGAATATAAAAAAAAAAAAAAATGCGTAAAACAGTGCTGTTGATCGTTACCGGTTCCAATACATTAATAACCCGATGTAAAACCGCTGTAGCACTGGTCACGGTCGAGGCGAGAGATTTCGTATACTCCTGTGTCTTTGGGGACTGGCTTTTGTTGGACATTAATCAGGGATTTGGCTAAGGTATTTGGGTAGGTAAAAGCAAAGACACAGGCGTATACGACATCCCTTGCCTCGACTGCGACCAATGCTACATCGGTTTTACAGGTAAATCACTCCCCCAGAGATTAATGCAGCATAAACGTTCAGTTGTGTATGGCCAACAGAGCTCAGCTATTTTTAACAACATAAGTAATCAAAATCACAGAATAAACTGGAATTTGTCACATATAATTTATAACTGCAATTGTCGGCTCAAAAGCCAGATGGCATATTCAGCTTTGATTAGACAAGGAAATACGATAGACCTCTCAAAATTTTGGCCTTTTTATGGGCGCTTAGGATCAGATGGAGTTCTGTTTCAACAGAAAATATTTCAGTCATATATATATATATATATATATATATATATATATATATATATATATATATATATATATATATATATATATATATATATATATATATATATATACATATACATACATACATATATATATATAAACACATTTGTGTATACATATATAATACACACGCACACACACATTATATATATATATATATATATATATATATATATATATATATATATATATATATATATATATATATATATATATATATATAGATAACCAAACACACGCCCCCCCCCCACCCCGCCCCCGCTTTTTACGGTTTTGTGACGATTTCATGTCCTCGTATTTTGCAACATTTAGTATCGATGTTCTTGTTTCCCTTACTTCGTCGTTTTATATATATATATATATATATATATATATATATATATATATATATATATATATATATATATATATATATATATATATATATATATATATATATATATATATATATATATATGGGAGCCGGACAGAATCCCGACAGCCAGAATCCCGACAAGCTCAAAATCCCGACAGCCAAAATCTCGACAAAAAACTTACATTTTGATTTTGTTGTCTGAAATGATTTTGTTGGGTAAGCAAAATAATGATGGTATTAAATGTATAATTAAAAATATAGGTTCACACTTAAATGAAGGATCAGATGTAAATATATAATTGAGAGTTAAAGCGTTTATTTTAACAATTGTTAAAAGAATAAGAAAATTGTTACAGAGATCAATTGTGTGCTATTCCACGAAGATAATCTAAAACATTTTGATGTTCACGTTCACTCATCACCTTGGTGATCCGTTCTTCACGAATCTTTTTTTTTTTATGTGATTGTTTACTGCGAAATATGCATTCAGTTTGGTTGTTGACTTGCTGCCCCTCCTTCTGTAACTCTTCAATTATGCTATAAAGCCCAATATGAGCTCTTCCAGTGACGTTTTTTCATCTCCTGTGCCATGCTGCTACTGCATTTTGCGTGCGTGGAAATCATATTTGCGTAGAGTCGTGTACTGACCACAATAGGAGGAAATAGTGGTGTTGCACGGAAGAAAGCGCCATTACGCAAATGCCTTCTTATTAGTCCGAGTGCGTATTTAATTTCAAGCCATGTAACAACATCGTCCGCTTCTTCTGGCAAATAGGATTTTAGAACTTCGAAAGCTTCCAGAATTTCATTCGATGGAAGAAATGCCAAGGCAAATAAATGTACCATTAAACTAAAGTTTTCATTATCGCTGTAGCGAATTTATAATCCAGTTGACTGAATTCTCGCCATAAGCTCTGTCTTAAGTGGAAAAAAACAAAGTTTGCTGTTGACTTGAAACAAGCGTATATTTATACATGACCTCCTCACTCTTCCAAGTCATTAAAGGATACACAGGTGGAAAGACACTACGATTTCCATATCCCACAGGTCCATGAATTGTGTACAGCTGGTAAAATAATGTAGGAACTGTCTTAAAAGTACCATCCATGACCCAATACTGAACTTCTGATAATCTCTTCAAATTTGCGGCTGTAATGAATACCAAAAGTCTATCATCCTCTGCTGTAGAATCCCTCGCCAAAAATAAATATCACCATTTAAAGTAAGTTTTAATTCTGGTGGGATGTTGATTTCTTCTAATGACCTTGGTTCGGATGGACGCTCAGAGGGCCTAATCCGCTTTATAGTCTTTCTTAATGAACGCACTTTTGGAAGGTAGAAGACATAGTACGATATTTTGAGGAGCAGAGACGGTACTTGACTGAATAATTGGACACGGACGAACTCTTGTTGATTTTCCTTGCATTTTCACCTCGTGTATGATTTTTGCAACACTAGCAGCACTTGCACAAGGGGAGTGATTGTGTTCAACAAATTTTGTTAATGAATGCTTTCCTTTTCAAGTTTAGCAACTGCTCTGCCTTTACAGTTATCAGGTTTACGAAATTCACAGCACCAGTAATAAGAGTCTTTTCTGTTTTTATCCTTCGCCACCAAATCTCCACGCACGTTGGTTTTCTCTTTTGCTTTTTGTGAAGAAATCGTTTCACAAGCTTCTTCCATTTCTATGGGAGGTTTAGAAATAAAATAAATTTCAAAATTATATGCCAGCTTTCGACTATTCTCAAAAGCAAACTAAAGAGAAAGTACACAGACAGGACTGTATAAATACAGAGTGCATGAAGAGGGAGGAGTTAAGAATTACAACGCTAAGCTACATTAAGGGAATCAATGATTAACACTGAATTCTTAGTTATGGTTAAAAGGAGGTTAAATAAATGTAAGCGTGGGCTATACGGCTATAAAAAATGAGGCGATTGGTCGTTTACTTTTCGAACACAAACGAGTTGTTAACATACCATTAATTAATACTTATTGTCTTTTAACAATTACCATCTTAACTAAACAAATGTTCTTGGACTTTGTTCTGGTCGTGATGTCATCCATCCATCACCTTCTGCTGCGTTCTGGACGAAGAGGCGGAAGTGTCTACCTCCTATGAGGCTAAGTGCTTCCTCCTGTCTAGTAAGACAGTTCGCGGGCGTGTGCCCTAATCTTCCACACTTCATTTAACTCTTTTCTCGGAATGCAATATACAGTTTAGGCCAAAGGCCAAGCACTGGGACTTATGAGGTCATTCAACGCTGGAAAGGAAATTGAGGGTAGGTAGGTTTGAAAGGTGTAACAGGAGGAAAATTTCGCAGTTGCATTATGAAATAACTGCTATGAGAGGGTGAATAGCGAGAGGGAAGAAATATAATATAAATGGAGGTACAATAAAAGGAACGAAGGGGTTGCAGCTAGGGGCCGAAGGGATGCTGCAAAGAACCTTTAGTAATGCTTACAGTGGACCACGTGAGGTGCACTGGCGGCACTGGCCCTCCTACGGGTGACTCCCTTCTCGGGCCCCGTAATAAAAAACGAATTTGACTCTTCTGACCTTGGAAGAGACGGAATTGGCTTCCCGAGTGTCATAATGGCGGTCTTAGACCCTGTTGACTTCCCTCTCAACTTCCCCGAGTAGTAATAGTTATTTTATTCAACTGAAAATACGCGAACATCATAATCTTTTATAAATCTTTCAAATAAATCATTGGGAAAATCGTTCCTCTTCACATTCATCTAACTTCGTCCAGTCTGCTGTAGTCTATATTCACCTTCCATACCAACACTAATCTTTCTTAATGCTATATTCATATCATTCGTATTACTTTTCCCTTGCTGAAGGTATTAAAAAACCTCCAATCTTTACGGGTAAGGGAGAAGGGTTAAGGGTAGTCTCTCTCTCTCTCTCTCTCTCTCTCTCTCTCTCTCTCTCTCTCTCTCTCTCTCTCTCTCTCTATAACTGGTAACCACTGGTTACTGGGAAGGACAACACGGGCTGGGCAGGATTCCCCTAAAAACACTGTAACCACCTGGATATACGACTACCTTAAAACGGGCAAAATTCACAAGGAAAAAAAGGTTTATTGAGAAAATACATGTTTCAGAGACTAACTGGATTTTGCCCTCCTCGTCCAAAAGAATCACAATACAGAATTTGTTGTGAACGTAGTAAAAATCGCAGACTAATACAAAGTACCTAGCCGTTTAACAGTTGGTAAAAAGGGTTAGATGGTACTGATATACTAATGCTGGCTTAAATCAAGTCAGCACTCGCTTTAAAAGTTGGAGGAAGTCTCAGTACTTTCCATGATGCCCTTGCACAATATTAACATCATCTTACACTCTTGAATTATTTCGGAACATCAGTTCCAGTGCTACAATCTCTCTCTCTCTCTCTCTCTCTCTCTCTCTCTCTCTCTCTCTCTCTCTCTCTCTCTCGTACACGCACACACACACACAATCATTCTTATTTCAAATACACAAAACACCTGCTCTAAACTAGACAGCCAACTGAAATATGCCAACCAACCTAGATACTTAAAAATTATAATTCTATCCATTTTTTCCTGTAAATATAGAGACAAAAGAATTAACAAATGTGAATAGCGTGAGAGTTTTATATCTTATGATATACCTAATTCATACTGTGACAGGAGGTATTATGGGCAAAATTCTCACATATAGTTATATGAACTTTGCAGTAATCCAAACAAAAGTAGGTTTCATAAATTGGACGCAGAGATTTTCCGGACTTCTTTTCGGTTAATTTTTACCTGCCACAAACTTTTCGTGTAAGTTTGCGAGATACGAAAGGGGTGGCCTTTTTCTCTTTTGATTATTAAACATCCTGTAAAAAACTATTACCAATTTTGCACTGACGGTGAAATGTATGAAAATAGCATTTTTAAGAGCGATCAGTTGTAATTCTGACGTTATCGTGCAAGTCATAGAAATTCTGTCTATTCTGAAGTCCTCCAATGTCTCTAGAGAAGTGCACTTGGGCCAGTAAAACTTTCCAAATTTTAAGGGAAATAACGATTTATACGGAAATATACGTGTATTTTTATTTTTTTTTTCTAGTTAAGACTGTTATTCTGACTTTTTTTTTAATAGGTAATGAAGATTTGCTCTACGAACACTTAAAGAGAATTCCTTTCTATCTATGAAAATTCCTTCTGAAATTCGTGGATAACTAATTTACATAAAATCGTAAGTACTTATTGTCTGAAGAATGTGCTTGACTTACTTTTTTCCCCCTTAAGTTTTCGTTTGAGTGTATCTCTCAGACGCCGTATTTTCCATTTGGTTTATCAGTTTTAAATAGAAAGGACCAATATTGACTGTAAGCAAGAGTTGATGGATTTATCATGAAAAGATGGCTTCCTGAGATATAGATGCGGGAATCCCCCTAGAATTATTACAATGAAATAGAAGATAACGCTTTGAAACTTATACAGTGATTACGGGTTGCAAAAGGCATCCACGCGTTCATTACTTCGAGACTGTGCCTTAAAGGTGAAGGTCTGAAGCTTAGCTCAAGTCCTCAATTTTGTCCAAACAATAGTATTCAAGAAGAATAACCTCGTCCAGATTATAGTCAAGATGAGATGTGGCCCTTCATATCACTAAGAGAATCTTAATTATGCATGGAGAAGCCATCGTTCATAAAGCACGAGGTATGTAACAAGTGGAATATTGCATTCTGCAACACTCACGGAAATCGTTGTTGTATGAAAGCAGGAAATTCAGACTAGGAGCATTAGCGTGGTTTTCCTTATTAAATCTGCATAATTGCTCCATCGGCAAAGACCTTGTTTTCGGAACATTTATTCATTTATTTATTTGCGTAGTTTTCTATTCAGAACTCAATTAAGTGTGTGTGTGTGTGTGAGTGTGGTTCCTATATTTTATTAAATTCAGCAGGTGAAGTGAACAAGAAACTCTCTGTACCGAAAACTCGTCAAATAATAACGATCGCTTCCAATCAATGCTCTTACTGTGGTCAGTGAGTTTAGGTGTGCGTGCAGGCTTTTGTATTCCAGTTTTAAAAAGAATAAAATGTAGGCGAATTTCTCTTTTATTACCTATACAAACGAAAATTCGTATAGATACTTAATGCTTGGTCAAAAGAAAATTACTTCATTAATCGAAGTGACACATGATGATATTAAAGTTACACTGTTTTTAGGAGCCATATTTATTCAGACTTACATAAAATTACGATCCAAATGATATGAAAGCTAAATGAAATATGGGTTAATGCATCAGTTTATAGCCAATGCCATTGCTAACTCGGCGTTGATTGATTCATTGTTAATTAAGCAGTTCTATTGATAAATTACACATACAATGCTGTTTGTAAACACAAACTTATTAGACTGAATATTTCATTGGACATTATTAATCGCTTTAATATTTTGTTTGATTGCTGTCATCAGCAGCAAAATTTATTTAGGTAACAAACTGGAGCGATCCCAGCATTTTTATGGCGGCTATTCCAAATACATCACTGTGGTTTATAGCTTTTCGTTTTTTTGTACTGAGATTGCACTTTCATTCTGAATGTGCTTCAGGTTGGTATCTGGAATAAAAAGTTATATTATTCACCTTCCTTGTTTAAAGAGAGGAATGATAGGCATTAGTAGCAACACCAATAACATAGGCCATAAAGCATTTACATTTCCTACAAATGGTGTTGTTCAAGTTTTATGTATATCTTTTATGACCATTGAATACTGGCATATAAATAACAATTTTCCATTTAGAAGACTGATGATGGACTGTATATCAAATTTCATTTTCCATTTCAATTACCACACCAGCTTAACGAACAAATTCACGAAACTCAAAACATGATATAAATTTGTCCAATCTTTCAGATACTTTGACGTTTCGGATACTTTGCATACACAATCCACTGAAAATTGGGAGTACAATTTTTCATGGAATAGAATGTTACCAGTCAACGTGAAAATAGGATCTTAAAGACTCAAAACATAAGATCTATTTAGGATAAAGTGTCCATGAAACTTTGTATATTCTACATCTCTGATTATAATGATTGCTTTAACAGAGTTGAAAAGGTAAGAATATTGCTGCTGAATTCTTTTGCTTTACTGTCACCGGAGTGACTTGTGTTAAGGGTGGTCGTGTTTTGTAGTTTTCAAATGCCTGAAGATTGTTGGCCAATCTCTCTCTCTCTCTCTCTCTCTCTCTCTCTCTCTCTCTCTCTCTCTCTCTCTCTCTCTCTCTCTCTCTCTCTCTCTCTCTCTCTCTCTCTCTCTTGGAATAAGAGTTCTGAAACCTCTTTATCAGTAAGTCAGGCAAAAGAAGGATTCCCTATGGATTTGTTAGACAAGTATTCTTAGTGACTAAAAGGCAACCTTTTCAGAGAAAGCCTGAAGCATTAAGGCCATTTAGCTCCAAAGGACAAATCTTATAAAGAAAATCTAATGAACACCAAAAACAGGATAGCTGTCACCTAAGTTTTGAAAATTCTTGGACAACAAATATTGTAGATTATGTAACACAGCACATATATAAATGATTGTTGGTTTGGAGTGTGTGTGTGTGTATTGCAACATATGGAACCTTTTCCAAGCCACCTCACCATTTGTTTTACATCTGTAATGTAGTAGAGAAAGAAATAGAATTAATTTCAATTGTCTTAATTACTAGAACTGTGGGTGTCCACTCTCCCCTTCATAAACTCTCTCCTCCATTCCCCAAAATGGTTAAACCTAACCCTTCTCTCTGTCCAAATGACTGCCTAAGGCCTTGTTTTCCAGGTGACCGTCATACCTTCTCGCCTTAAAGCAAGACAAGGGCAGAGCCAAAAAGAGAAAGTTGGCACCCGCCCTGCTCTAAACCCTCCAAGAGGGTCAACTGATACCATGCGGCCTGTATAGAAAACGTGGCAAAGATTGACCTTTGCGCCACCTACGTTGGATGCGATGCGTAATCTCCGAAGGTTATTTATAGACGATGCAACCGAAATCGGGAGAGAGAAGCGCTCAGAACACCAACCTGGACAGATGTCCTTAACCTTGCCTGACCCTCGAACTTCCACGTGTTCGACCCCGAGGTTCGAACCAGTGTACCTTTATAGTGGCATTTTAACTCCCTCCTCCATCGCCAGCGCCCTATCGAACAAGGACACCGTCGGCTTGACGAAGGTGATGTACCGGAATAAGGTTTCTTAGTTAGTCACGATTCATGTAATTTCTCTGTCTGATTTTTCATTTATTTTCCATTGTGCGATCACCTTCAGTAATTTGTGTTGGAGCATTCAATGTTACCGTAATTATGAATTTAGTGGTGAACTGAGTTATTTGGCAACCATCTGTACAATCCCTCATTCCCATTTTGAGCGCCTTATTATTCTTGCAAGTAACCGTCTTGAATATATTGCAGATAGGCCTCGCCGTGGGATCCCTCGGCTCTATCCAAGCGCAGTCCCCCTACCCCCTTGAGATGTTTCCTGTTATGAAGACATCATCGGCGTAGAATATTTATCCTGTGTAGGATTCATCCACTTAGCAGGCCCCTTATTATTACCTGCCCAGTAATTTGTCATTCTTCTGATTTGTGTTTGTTATGCAAATATAATTAGTTAAGAGAACCGTTGAGTTTACGTAATTTTCCCTCAAACGAAGGCCCTAAGCCACAGATTTTTCCTTGTTTGTCTACGAATTGTCCTAATATTGAGTCAGATGTGTAAAAAATATAAGGAACTCCCTACGTTGCCGCCCAGAATCAAGTAAGTATCCCTCGGACATTCGTAGCAATACACACACATTATATATATATATATATATATATATATATATATATATATATATATATATATATATATATATGAGAGAGAGAGAGAGAGAGAGAGAGAGAGAGAGAGAGAGAGAGAGAGAGAGAGAGAGAGAGAAGCGGGGAGGTGTTTGACTTTGGATTCATTGTTACTTAAGTGTACACATTTCCTCCCTTAAAGAAAACCCTGCCCGTGTTCCATCTGCACACGCGTGTATTTGCATCACACTTCTACCAGGTTAGCTCTCTCTCTCTCTCTCTCTCTCTCTCTCTCTCTCTCTCTCTCTCTCTCTCTCTCTCTCTCTCTGTACGTGTATGCGAGTCTGTAACTAGTGTTATTCATTTTAATTCTTTTCTTCAACTTCCTCAAACCTGACCTTTCGGTTTCATTTATGATTCAGCCCTGATAATTATAATATACATGAACATTTGATGTGATAAATCATTGGTCGCATCGGAATATTTCAATTAGCATTCTGTGTTTTTATGTGAAACCTTTTTTTAAATCATTCACAACCATCGGTGAGCAATTTTATTACAACGCCAAAATATCCACCTTTGGTTTCCCAACAATGAATTAAAAAAGAGATTTAATATTCTAAGATTTGGTGACCTGCGAGGTCTTTTGTATCACATGTGCCTCCGTCAACACGAGAAACATTTTTTCATTCATCTGAGACTAAATCGAGGTTTATTTAGAAACATTTCTTAAAGTGACCAAACCACTGGAAACCTTGTCTGAAGGGGGGTTAGAGACATAAAATGGATGAAACCTGGAAGATGAAAGACGCGGCGCTTTCCAACATTTCTTGCCAAAAGACATTCAGAAAACGAGAAAAGCGGAAAACGAGAGAGAAACAGAATGAAAAGCACGGTGTAATGACGAAACCAAATAAACAAAATAATAAATGGGAACATCAGAAAGGAAATGATGTGGGGAAGAGGGTCTGTGATAAAGAACTGTACCACACAGTATCCTTAACAGAAGCTTCGCCACTTCCTGTATCTGTCAATTGCTTAAGCATTATTATATATATATATATATATATATATATATATATATATATATATATATATATATATATTTATATATATTTATATATTTATATATATATATATGGATATGGAAAGGCACCTTGAAATGTCACCTATGCTGGCGTGTGAGCCAAACCGGAGAAAAAAATAAAACGTTTCCTCCTGAACATGGGTTGGTAATCCTGTTTGAGTGCAAAACAGAAGATTTTAATATTTTTTTTTATTTATTTATCAAATGTATAAGTATATAATATATATATATATATATATATATATATATATATATTATATATATATATATATATATAATGTATATATATATATATATATATATATATATATATATATGTACATATATATGTACATATATATGTATGTATATATATATATATATATATATTATATATATATATATATATATATATATATATATCGAAGCAATAAGATTATTTGCTGCGTATTCTGACGTGAAAGAGAACGGTCAAAGTACAAGTGAGGCAAACAGATGTTGGTCTCCTGTCTGCCGAGCTGGAGAAAACTTTTTGTCTGGTAATGCTGTAGTAAAGTTGTGTTCAAGCCCCTCAGAATTTGCAAGGAGAGATCAGTTCTTTCTTTTAATAATTTGCCAGTGACGGAGACTTTCCCATACCTTATGAAAGGATGATTATTAATGTTATCCATACTTGGTCTCGAGAGAGCTTTCGGTGAAAGTAAACTTCAGACAAAAAGAAGGTGTGCACATACATGACAATGATTGTTTTTTGACAGATATGAGCTTTTCTCACGTCAAGACACAGATTCTGCATGACAGCTTACGTTTAAATATGACAATAAATGTAAATTATATCATCATTTACATAAATAAGGTGAAAAGATTGGTCGTAGCGTTTTCTACACAGGTGGGCAAGAGAGCTTTCCTTGATTGTATGCTTTAGGCAGACATATTTTAGGCACATGCATAATACTGAATTCCTACGTTTTCTCCTAAAGCTGTGTGACTGAAACGCAGAGAACAGGATTTAAAATTTCGTTTCAGAGATCAATTTAACTCTATTATTTAATTGTTAATTGCATAAACATTTATTTGTATCAGACGGAAAAGTTATTTTATTTCCAAATTCTTATATGCAAGAAATCTTTCTACCAAAGAGTACTTAAGATAGACAGAATAGTTGTCATGTGAACTACAAAAAAAATCTGTATTATCTGAAAAGAGGCAGAGACACTACACAAGCTAAAAGTTACTGTTTTTTTTTTCATCTTCTTTCCTCAAAGTACTACTTTCACAGTTATAACAAATACACACAAAAGCACAAACATACATACATAACACACACACACATCACACACACACACACACACACACACACACACATATATATATATATATATATATATATATATATATATATATATATATGACAAGAAAAAGTCTATTGTACTGTACATTAAAAAACAAACCACTAAAAGTATATTTTCTAATTTCCTTCTGTTACGAGACGGAGTTCATCGGACGTTTAAAAATCTAATTACCTCTTGAAAACCAGAGCTAGAGTCACCAGAGCAAACAAAGAGATACGAGACAGGGTAAGAGACATCATGAGAATGAATCGGCCTCAATTAAGGAAATATTCAGGCGTTCTCAAGTGAATCTGAACTATTCTTGTTGCAACCAGTTATTTAGCTCTCTCTCTCTCTCTCTCTCTCTCTCTCTCTCTCTCTCTCTCTCTCTCTCTCTCTCTCTCTCTCTCTCTCTCTCTCTAGGATTATGGAGCGTTAAGCCTCCAATAAAACCAAATTATCTGAATTAAGGTATAATTTGAAGGCCATTCGGAAGCTCCTGTGCTCGTTGGTGAAGGAGAAGCGATTTGAAATACTGGCGTCAGTGTTTAATGTACTGGATTGATTTGTGTTTGTTTCAGATTTCTTGCGAGAAAAATTGCAATAAATGATGTTGATATTGCAAGAATGGTGAATGGGGACTGGAATGGAATATAGAGCTCAGACCAAAGGCCAAGCACTGGGACCTTTGAGGTCATTAAGCGCTGGAAAGGAAATTGAGAGTAGGTAGCTTTAGAAAGATGCAACAGGAGGAAAACCTCGCAGCTACACAACGAAATAATCGTTAGGAGAAGGTAGATAACAAGATGTAAGAAATATAATATGAATGGAGGTACAGTAAAAGAAATGAAAGGGGTTGCAGCTAGGGGCCGAAGGGACGCCGCAAAGAACCTTAGTAATGCCTACAGTGCATCGCGTGACGTGCACTGACGGCACTACCCCCCTACGGGAAATGGTGAATAAGGGGAATAATGATTAAGAATGATTAAGTATGTTCGGAATACAAGACATACAAAGCCGTTAATTCTGCCATTTTGTTTAAACATGTTTTGAAGAACCACGAGTTTGGTCGGTAAAAAAAAAAAAAAAGAAAAACAATCGCGAAAACGTTCAAGTCTTATTTCCCGCTACTTTTGTTTTATTTTTAACTCCTCTCTCTCTCTCTCTCTCTCTCTCTCGTCTTCATGGTTTGCCATAAAAAAGAAAAGCGATAAGAGAGTTACACCCCTTCCAATTTTACTGATCTGAAAACTGAAAACTTATCAAGTTTCATGATCGCTAGATGATGTCAAAAGAAAGGAAAAGAATTTTTCTAGAACGGAAAACTTTTAAATGATTTTGGACGAGTCGGTCTTTACCAAATTACTCAGACTGATCCTTAATTTTTTTTTTTTTTTTTATGATTATTTCATGAAGAAGTGTAAGGGAAATAAAATGTTTGTTTAGGCAGTCAAGAGCTCATCATTTCTCTCTCTCTCTCTCTCTCTCTCTCTCTCTCTCTCTCTCTCTCTCAGACCCCCAGCAGGTGCACAAAAGACCTGCTTCCTGCCGCTTAGACTCAGATGTAAAATGAAAAACTTTTTTCTGCTCTATCCGTTTCCATGTAAGTTTTAATATGTATTTTACAATTTTCTTCATTTTCCGTTACACATTTTATTCATTCGTTGTACGTAAACAAGTTTTATACTATTGCAAACAGAATACCGCTTATCAGTTCCATTTAGAATCCTTCAAATTTTTAAATCGCCAAAAGGCTGGCTGCCAAGAGTCAGCATCCATAGATCAAACTTATATTCATTTTTCAAATTCTTTCACTCAAAATGTCGGAAAATTTGAGTCCAGAAATACTTTTATTATACGAAAAGAGACAATGGAATTATATCATAGCTCTCTCTCTCTCTCTCTCGCTCCTGTATAATGTATTAAGACTTAACTACCTCCATCAGGTGCCCCGAAGGACGCGTCTATCGGCTAATCTACTCTGGCGCTGTCAACCACCTGAGAACCTTTTGTCAAAGGCTCTTGATGTTTCCATTTTGGCTGTTGCCCTGGCCATATTTTACACCCTTGGCATCTTATATGCTTTGAAAGTGCCGAATTTCCATTAAAATTCTATGATAACTTGCGAATTGTTGTACAGTATAATTTTCATATCAATTTTATGGATTCATGGATGGTATCGTGAATAATATATTTTATGATTGCTCTCATTTCTATCGTTTTAGGTATTGGATAATAGGTGGACAGACAGTGACAGCGCAGAGAGAGAGAGAGAGAGAGAGAGAGAGAGAGAGAGAAAGAGAGAGAGAGAGAGAGAGAGAGAGAGAGAGAGAGAGAGAGAGAGTAGCAAGAGCAAAAGATTTTAATACGACTAAAACGTAATGGCTACTGCGGATGAAGACAAGATCAGCTGAATTAATTACCGATAAATATTAATACTCATAACTTGCAAGATGTATGCGATAAGAGTATTTCTGTTGCTACTATATATATATATATATATATATATATATATATATATATATATATATATATATATATATATATATATATATAATTGTATATATGTGTACATACATACAGTATACATATATATGTATCTACATACACATATATACTGTACAATATACATATTTTTGGGTGAGTAATTGGGTTCTCGACCTATTATTCAGCTCAAGTCATTTGGAAAATATCTTTATGGATTACGATGGAATCTCTCTCTCTCTCTCTCTTTCTCTCTTCGAGCTCATAAAGAATGTAATTGAATGTCAACATCATGAAATCTCATATATTGGAAGCAGTTTCATTGAGAGCGGGAGAGACGAGGGTAGTGAGGAAAATCCTTTTATCCTAAGAAAAGGGAAAGAGTCGTGATTTTCGAGTTAATGAATATTAAATCCAATAGTATAAATTGAATTGAATATAGAATTTAGGCTGAAGGCCAAGCACTGGGACCTATGAGGTCATTCCGGGTTGAAGCGGAAATTGACAGTAAAATGTTTAAAAGGTGTAATCTCGCAGTTGCATTATGAATCAATTGTTAGGAGAGGGCGGAAAGTAAGATGGAAGGAAGAGAATATGAAAGGAGGTACAGTAAAAGGAACGAAAGAGGTTGCAGCTAGGGGCCGAAGGCACGCTGCAAAGAACCTCAAGTAATGCCTACAGTGCACCGCATGAGGTACACTAACGGAACCACCCCCTACGGGGTCAAATAGTATCAAGAAAACTTAAGTACAGAAACAGACCTCAACACAATGTTTTAGGGAACAGTAAATTAATACAATGCCAGAAATTTCGGACGCGCTCTTCTTTCTCGTAGTGATCGTGTCCTTCCCATTTCGGGAAGTCCAGCCTTCCATCAATCCCGTTTCTTGATCTGACATTGCATGCTTTTATTCCTATTCTTCTCCTCTTTCAGTTTTTCAGTTTCCCATATGTTACTTATGCCAAGCTTTTCCAGCTTAATCCAACTCTCTCTCTCTCTCTCTCTCTCTCTCTCTCTCTCTCTTTCTCTCTCTCTCTATCATTTTTCAAACTTCTCCAAGTCCTCCCACTCTTACTGTTCTCTTACATAATCACGGCGGCCCTTCTTCTTGTCTTTTCTCCTCATACAGTTTTAATGTAGGGTAAAGATGCGAGAATGCTTGAGAATTTTCCTTTTATTTTTTTGTGAGGAAAAACCCAGTGCCTCCCAGGGGTTGAAATTACTAGACTAACGTTCTATCACAGTACCTGATGGTATCAGGAATTATATGTATGGAGTACCTGATGGTATCAGGAATTATAAGTATGGAGTACCTGTATATTTAGCAAAGCAACTGATGCCATAAATCGATATTGATTTCTCACCTACAATAAGTATGATAGAAGAAACAGAAAAGGGAATCTCGTCGACTAATTCTAGCGGAAAGAGTTCCCTCATATTTTCAAAGCGAGACCTACGACCGGTTTCACATTCAGTGTGGAATTTCGTTTTCCGAAATCATACTGTCAATCAGGCTTTAATAAGACAAATTCAATTAGTTTTTCCAGTACAAACATCGTCATATAAACTGAAGCCTACTGTGCTCATGAATGCCATAAACCACCATGGTAATACAGTTGTCAGAATACCATAGTTTCGTTTGGTTTCAAATTGTCTAACTAAAGTTAATGAAGGTAATTATAATTACTTGAGCATTTTAACTTTGAAAATACAGAGCTTAGGCCGCTGATATTAAAAGTTAATATGATAACCTACCAGGTGAACAATCTTCAAAGCATCCACTCATGGACAGAAGATAATTTTGTCATTGAGTGCTCCTATTACCAAGTAATGCCGCTCCATTCGAGTTCATTATAATTGGATTCAAGAAAAACAGTAATGAAGAAGTGAGAGCATGACTGTATAACCATGAAATCATTGGTATTACTAGATGAATCAAGGCACCCAATCTATCTCTTCGTGTTAACGCATTTCTGTCCAACAAATAATAATTGGACGTCGGTCGGGAATCCCGAAAAACGTTACCATGAAATGCCTGCCTCTTTGTAGTCGCCTCCTGTTGAATAGTTAAAACGCCAAGGTTTAGAAATTCAAGTGCTCGCCGGCCATCGACTAAAAACCAATTTGTTGATGAAATATATATGAAACCGAAAGCGAAAACGATGAAAAGTATTTGGCAGGGAAGCAAGACATTAAGTAGTAATGAAATCATAAATTTTGATTGAAGGATTTACATATTGCATCTTTATGCATAATGTAAAATGATTTCCCTTTGGATGCATAATTCAATTATTAACTTATGACGTATTTACTGCATTCTCGCAAAATCTAAAACTATATATTGCTCTGCGCTGGAGATAAAGCCAATTTATCTTAATCTATAAATATTCGACGGAATTAATAAATGACAATAGATTTGAAACTAATTTCCCCAGGGGACAAAAATATTAATTTCTATGATTTTCCCTTTTGATGTAAGATTTCAAAGCGACATTCATAATTCCCGATTTCCTACGTACGTAAATATCTTTGTTTTAATTATTCCAGCTGAATATTTTGGTACGTCATCTTAACATGAGAGCCATGAGGAAATTGAGAGGCGCAGTACGTAGGAATGCTGCATGAAGCATGCAAGAAAGGTTCAGTTGAATGTCATCAGCAGTAAAATAACCAGTTGACTTCCTTATTAGTTTTGTGTAAAAGAAAACTATTAAGATGGCTATTTGTCTGTCCGTCCGCCCTCAGATCTTAAAAACTACTGGGGCTAGAAGACTGCGAATTGGTATATTGATCATCCACCCTCCAATCATCACACATACCGATTGCAGCCCTCTAGCCTCAGTAGTTTTTATTTTATTTAAAGTTAAAGTTGGCCATGATCGTGCGTCTGGCACCGCCATAGGTGCCAACAACATATGCCACCACCGGGCCGTGGCTGAAAGTTTTATGGGCCGCGGCTGAGAGTTTCATACAGCATTGTACGCTGTACAGAAAACTTGACTGAGCCGAAGAAACTTCAGCGCATTTTTTTACTTATTTAATGGAAGGGGAATCAGTCAGTCAGTCTGATTAACAACTATCTAGAAACGAGTTTGAGGAAAGATGAACGGAGATCGGATTCCGTGACGTCAGTCTGAATTTTCACATCAAATTCATGAGACTAAAAATGCTCATGAGTTTGGAAATCAGTAGCTCATTTGACGCAATATATCTGCGTCTTATTGGCGTTTCTGAGGTGAAATTGGTTTTGGCTACTTTCTAACGAAATATAAGGAAGATTATCTGAATTAGAGAAGGAAGTGCTGAAGTACTGAATTGAACTGAATATAGAATTCAGGCCAAAGCCCAAGCACTGGGACCTATGAGGTCATCCAGCGCTGAAACGGAAATTGACAGTAAAATGTTTGAAAGGTGTAGCAAGAGAAAAACCTCGCAGTTGCCCTATGAATCAATTGTTAGGAGTGGGTGGAAGTAAGACGGAAGAAAAAGAATATGGAAGGAGGTACAGTACAGTAAAAGGAATGGAAGGGGTTACATCTAGGGGCCGAAGGCACTCTGCAAAGAACCTTAAGTAATGTCTACAGTGAAAGTGCTGAAGTAGGTTAAGGATCCCCCCCCAAAAATATATAATGGTTTTGAAGTGAAAGGAACTGGTTTTCCCTGTCTCACTCAAGCTGTAGCTTAGTTCTGAATGGTTAAAGTACCGAGCCATGTAACCGAGGATTGCACGTGCTATGGTTAATTGCTGAAACTACTCTGCAGAAATGACCATTTGAACTCGAAAGCTATCTGTTTTGTTAACAACCAAATCTTTGTATTAAATCAAGTTCAGCAATGTTTTTCGCTAATATTTTCAAGTTGAAACCCTTAAGTAAACATTCTTACAAATATGAATGTATGCGGTATATTTGTGTGTGTGTGTGTGTGTGTGCGTGTGCATAAGCGATTTTGCACGCGGAAAATTGTTATGAGTAAATGGATTCCTGGTACCAACAGCTATATCTGACATAAGTAAAGTACACTTATAGCGAAAATTTCAAAGCGGTGAACTCCTATTAACACCTTAAAAGTAATCTATAACTAGACTGCGAGATGTAGGGTCTAAACTCTCGAACGCCAGATGCCAAATGCTTGATTAAACGACTCATTAATCAGCTGGATATTTAATCTGTGAGGAAAGTTAAAGGATCGATTAGACTCGAACTGAAAGCAGAAGTAGCCATGTTTGTTTTCCATTTAGTTCCACTGAAGGTTATGCAGCTTTGATGGCTCCCACTGAATCATTCAAGTGGCTCGGAAAAATAAGAAAGCCTCTGTGAGTATCATTTACTAAATTATGAAAGTGAGCTCTTGTCCAGTGATCGAAATCATATGTTAATATTGGAGAGTATTAATGCTTTATGACATAAATTTTGTTTCAATGACTTCTCCATGCTGATTGATGTTTCCGGTTTTTGTTTCAAGTAGAGAAAAGTCATCACTCAGGAACGGTGGAGACACCTGCTGCCGTAGGCCAAAAGTTGAACTGACTGCACTGATTGAGAGATTGTCATTTCAAATGTGGTTTTTCCCGGATCATTTTATTTCTGCATGGAACATTTGTAAATTAAATTTTACCGAAAGTATTTATTTCAAATACTTATCATTTTTTCTGTTTAGGGTTACTGTCGTGAAATTCTTACAAACGTACACAACAATATATTATTCAGTTTTCATATTACTTAATCCCTAACTAAAGCGATTTTCTTAATCTGACAAGTGAATAATTATTCATCATCGCTTTATAATTCATATTTGTAAGCTTAGAAGTTAAATGCGTTGTAGGATCAAAGCATTTTCGGATAATTCATTCATATGGAAGGCACGGGAGATGATAGGTTCGTAAACACACACACAAACACGCGCATATATATATATATATATATATATATATATATATATATATATATATATATATATATATATATATATATATATATATATATATATATATATTAAATTCCTCCTACCTTCTCGAAATCTCGCTTTTGTTCCCAGCAAAAATTTCTGGAATTACTCTTTTCCCCGGAAAAGCTGCTAACGAATGCTCCGTTCATTTCTCTTCCTTAGATATACATATGAATGATAGTTTTTGGTATAAGCTGTACAGAATGGCAGGGATGGCAAAGAAACGGAACAAGAGAGGTATTAGGATATAGAAGCAATATCGTTATGTTATGCGCTCCCCTGAAATCCGGCGTATACCCAAAGGCATTCTCAATGTTACCTTTCTTTCCACTGCTTTCCATTTCTCTTGTTTTACCGCCTTCACTCATATTAAACATGATACCGGATGGATGCTGATTTTATAGCTTCCGTATGTAGAATTTTGTCTGTACCTTAGGAAGGACAATAAATATATATATGTATTATGTTTATGTTATGTCACACATCTAGCATTTATTGCTGAACCCAGAAAAACTTAATTAAGTACAAACTCAATTTTATCAAGTAACTTTAGGCTAAATGTGAGTAGAATAGCTTTCTGGTGCTACAAACTATGTTATGTTCTCTGGACTACAGACCTATAGATAAGCATAAAGAATTATTTCAAATTTTTCGATGTACTTACACATAGGTCTATATAAATATATTAATTTGGAGGCTCGTTTGTTATAGGTTCAATCTACCGTTCAGTCTAGTTTGACATTACTGGACACGTAGCTTAGTCGTTACCCTATAGCAGAGTAGGCCTAGTGAATATTCTAGGATAAACGGCTAGATTTATATATACAGCAGACATTGAGAGTGCCATGTTCAATATGATTGTTAATTTGGGTATATACTTAGTTGTGAGACCTGCATAAATATTAGGCCTATATGATTTTTGTTTAATCAGTGTCTGTCCGTTATTCTGTCCATCGTCAAAGAGTTGACTTGAGACCATCATCTAGACTCTAGAGAGATGACCAAAAACCATTCAATCTTAAGAGACTATGGCTCCATGCGTTGGGCCACTGGCAAGTACGTGGTCTACACCCGTAATGATAAAACGATGATAATAATATTAGTAACTAAAATATCATCATTATGATAAACACTTATTTTTTTGTGTTTTATCTAAAAGGAGTGATTATTTTGCGGCTTCATAAAATTGCATTGCTGAATGCTGGGTACATGATGACCTGATAAATGCAATATACCAATAGCCTATGCTCCTTTAAGATCGAGGGAACAATATTTATATCTTGTCTATGAGTGAATGAAATTATTATAAATATAAATATATATGTATATATATATATATATATATATATATATATATATATATATTATATATATATATATATTTATATATATACTGTATATATATATATATATATATATATATATATATATATATATATATATATATATACACACACACACACACATAGAGAGAGAGCTTAGCTCATACTCAGCACGACACGTTTATCTGGGCTCAAAGTTTATTTCCCGGCACTGTTGATGAAAACATTACGTCTAAAAAATATTTTTCTTACAGGTTACACTATTGAGGCGTAAGCCTATCATTAAATATTTAAGACAATCATGCCTGATACAACAAGTGAGTCAGAGTTGTCTGACTCAAGTGAGAATGAAAATAGAAAAATGAGAAAAGAGGAAAGTTAAAAATGTAAAACTAGACCAAAAGCACCAAGACGAGAGCAAAACTACAGGAAAGCATAGGAAAACAATCTGCCTGGAAAAAGCCTTCCAAGGATCAACGGAAGGCAGTGTGTAGTAAATGTAAATTAGAGGTCTCGGCTCAAACTACAACACTGAAACTTCATGAGAAGAGTGAAAAATATGAAAAAACTGTGTAAAGATTCTTCATCAAAAAGAATTGTGGATGCATTTGCTAGTGTGAGTTCTAATCAAAGGAAGTTCTTCGTTGGATGAATCGGTAGAATTTTCGGCTAGCACTCTGCTAGACCCGAGTTCGAGTCTCCGGCTGGCCAATGAAGAATTAGAGGAATTTATTTATGGTTCGGATTCCACAATATACTGCCGGTCCCGTTGCTAGATAACCAATTGGTTATTAGCCATGTAAAATAAGTCTAATCCTTCGGGCCAGCCCGGGGAGAGCTGTTAATCAGCTCAGTGGTCTGGTTAAACTAGGGTATACTTAACTTTCTAATCAAAGTAGTAAAAGTAATGCAGTTAAGAGTGCAGAAATAAAACCTGTTGCCATGATGACGGGGCATAATATTAGTTTTAGATTGGCGATCTTATGGCCGATGTTCCTAAAGATTGTTTTCCGGATTCAGCCATATTAAAAGAATTAACATTTAAATGAAGTAAACGCCAATGTGTTGCTGAAAATGTCATTGCAACCATTCATAAAGAAAATCTAGCAGAAAAATTGAAGCAGAGCAAGTTTAGTATTCTCGTCGACGAGTCTACGGACATATCCACTTCTCAAAATGTTGTGATAATGGTGAGGTTCCTAGATGGAAATAATGTTGGAAGCCTGTTTTGCGATTTGTTACCTATATTCAGCACAGAAGACCCAGATGGTGCCCATGAAGGCGCTACAGCCAACAGAATATTTTCTACAATTATGAATTCATTTATTCTTTTCAAAATACCCGTTTCCAATATAATTGGATTTGGAGCAGATGGATGCAGTACACTGATGGGCGCTAATAACTCTGTTAGTAGTAGAATTAAAGAACTTTGCCCTGGCATACATTATTATCTACACGTTTGTGTGCTTCAGAAGCATGTAAAGAATTGCCACATAGCGTAGAACAACTAGCACATGATGTACATAATATACTGAAAGTCTTCAGAGAGATTAACTCAGTTCCGTGAGTTTCAAACATTTTCCTCAGTTCCAAAACACAGAATGTTTCCCTCAAGGACACGTTCGCTTTCTTATGAAGCAGTTGTAAGAGGGATGCAAGAGTGGTGGAAACCACTTCAATTGTATTTCACAGATTTACAATGCCAACCAATAAAAATACCACTGCTAGCACAATTACCAATGTTTATCAGAAATTGCAGAATCCTTTTGTTCGATTGTATTACTGTTTCTTAGAATATGTATTGCCAAAATTTACCCAGTTCAATCTTCTATTCAAAGTGAGAGACCTATTACCACTTCATTGTATAATCAAGTATGTGATTGTCTAAGGAATTTCTAATCATGTCATGAAACGTGATTATGTATTGAAAAACACTCTCTCTGACACTGAGCCAAAAAATGAACGCGAGTTTTTGATGCGTGGAAAAATGTATTATGGAGCATCAGTTTTAACAAATATAAGTGGAAATCCAAAACTGTACTCTAATAAAGAAGAAATGACAAAATTCCGAACAAACTGCAGAGCTTTCATGATTACTGCTGTAGAACAAATTAAGAAGAGGTCTGACTTTGAAGACGACATCCTACCAAAACTATCCACGTTAGAACCAGTCAAAGCTCTGAGTGTTGAAGGGCAACGTGAACCAAGTCTTATACCACTTGTAGTTAAGCTTCCAAGGATAATTGGTCAAAATGATGTAACCTTAAAGCAATCAGACAATGAATGGCGAAGGCTTATCATAGAAGACCTTCCAGAACATATCAGCAACATGAAACAAATAACTCTGAATATCAAAAAAAAACCTGATAAGTTTTGGGTAACCGTTCAGGGTATTATAGACCATGATGGAGAACCAAGGGTATTATAGACCATGATGGAGAGCCTAGATTTAAAGCAGTATAATAATTTGCATTATACGGTCTCTCTCTTCCACATGCTAATGCAGACTGGGAGAGGTGTTTTTCACACATTAACCTTTTCAAACTAAAAATAGAAAAAGAGTCAATGTTGATACCGTGAAAAACATTATGCTTGCTAAAGGAAGTGTGAGCACTTCAAACAGCGACTGCACTTCCTTTGTCCCAATTCAATGTTGTGGAAAATGACAGCGGCCAATTATATGTATCCACTAATATCCCGAAACATTCTGGGGAAGATACTGATGTTGGGGCAAGAGTTTTCTTTGATGTATCAGAAGATGATGACCAAGAATAATTAGAAGTGCATTAAATACTGAGTATCATTTATTTCATTTATTTTTCGCTTTCTTTAAAGAGAAATAATCTTTTCGTTACATCTTATTTTAATTTACAGAATATCAATCTTTTCGTTACCATACAGACATTTTATTTTAGTTTTAAATAACTTACAGAAAATTAAAAGTTTTTGTTTAACATTCTTTTTATTCAGTTATTATATGAATAAATAGGATATATATTACGAACTATGCTCAACCTTACCCTATCAGTGATACAAATACAATATTATTGGTGAAAAACTACTGTACTGTGTAATCATAACTGTACGATAATATTTTTACATAAACGATCATTCAGATAACTTTGGTATGATATTGTATGCTGTGACATCTGGGAACCCTAAACAGAAGGAAAACCTCAAAGCAGTTGCACTACGAAACAATTGTTAGGGGAGGTGGATAGCAAGATGGGAGAAAGATAATATGAATGGAAGTACAGTAAAAGGAATGAAACGGTTGCAGCTAGGGACGGAAGGGACATTGCAAAGATCCTTAACTAATGCCTACAGTGCATCGCATGAGGTGCACTGACGGCGCTACCCCCAACGGGGGATACCTCTTCGAATCCTCCTATGCAGGGTGAAGGTCTTGAAAACACTGCAGACGCCTCTCGCAGAAAAACACTGAACACCGATATCAGTGAAAAACTATGACACGGACATTCATGTTCTACCCATTTGATCGCGTAAGTTAAGTATACCTTAGTTTAACCAGACCACTGAGCTCATTAACAGCTCTCCTAGGGCTGGCCCGAAGGATTAGATTTATTTTACGTGGCTAAGAACCATTTGGTTACCTAGCAACGGGACCTACAGTTTGTGGAATCCGAACCACATTATAGCAAGAAATGAATTTCTATCACCAGAAATAAATTCTTCTTATTGTTCATTGGTCGGTCGGAGATTAGAACTCGCGGCCAGCAGAGTGCCAGCTGAGAACGAAACCCACTCTTCCAACGAGGAACTATTTGATTGTGTAAGGAGCACCAACCACAGACAGCCTGAGATGAATCACAAATTGCTGAAGGAAGTACGTTTCGTTTCAGAGGTCACAGACTTAAAACCACTCTAGTTAAGACAAAAGTAAATTTGTTACAAACTGGATACCAGATGAGGTTAGCTTTAATATCTCCTTAGATTTTCTCTTTCAGAATATTAATACTCCTTACTCTCTCGGTTTGGCTGGAACCTAACAAGCACTATATCCTTGATGGCTGGTATTTAGGTACTTCGTTCATAAATAGTTTTTTTTTTTACCATATTATGCACGAGACTACTTATAAATTATGATAAGTACCCAGAGTAATTTTGTTAAGTGACTTAGTTGTATGGAGTTGTTCAATTTGAACTTATCGGCATTGGAAGTTTACTAAAAAATGTAGATGAAATAAGTACAAATGAAAAATACATACACATACACGTACAAAATTGCCTCTAAAAAGTTGATTTTGTTTAATTTATAGTATAATTGTTTTCATACATTATTCAGCTTCAAATCAATCTTACGTGAATAGAAGCAAATGAAATCCAATTGTGTACTAAGAATCAACCGATTCCTATATTTCCTATAATTCTCTTTGCCACAGGGTGCAAAGTCACGTCACTTTTTGCTCAGAAACTTAATACTGGTGAATAGCCTTCATTTCGCTTTATAAGTATTTTGAGTCTGTCGATACAAACATTTTCAGGCAGTCATAAACCGATTTTATTTTTTTTTATTGTGCGTGACTTTGTTCTCGTTATCATTAATTCTCTTTCAATAATGAAATAATTTTTGGCATGAAATTATGATGGGTCCATTATTAGTATCATGATTGCAAGATTAAAATAAGGGTCTCTTTCTCTGCGAGCATGAAGGAAAATAGGCTGTTTAAAATGTAATGAATACTAACCATATAACCTTTACACCTGTATTATAACATTGAAAATTCTGGTGACATCTCACGCGGCATGACAGTCATGTTGTATTCTGTTGAATACCTTGAAATATTTTCCTCAAAAAGATTAACAGAAAATTCATTATATTTATCATGAATTATAATTTACACTTACAAATGAATGTTGTTAGTGTTAATCGATATGCACACGAGGCGGCTGTAGCCTCCTTTATTGTAACTGAAGAAAGCACAAGTCACATAACTAGTGACTTCAAGAACGATATCAACACATCTCCAAAGGCATTTCATCTGCTTCAAAAGCGTTCATTACTCTTTTCTCATATTTATTTACATTTTCGTGTAATATTCCATGACATAAAAGCCTGGACTTCATCTGTGCTTGAAAATTTCCCACAATTTCCTCTATGGCAACACTTACAAATTCCAATGAATTTTTTAAAGCACTTTTGTATCTGAAAGCTTTCCTCAACGTTACCTCTGAGAATATTTAAATGCTTCCTTTATTCCTACTCGTTAGTCTATTCTGATGCTACACCAGGTTGAAATGCAGATAAACTAAATGCTTTCCTAAGAGTAATTCACAGTTTATACATTAAAACCTTCCATATCCCAGTCGTTCTCCTCATTCAAACTTTAGCTGCTTTCTTGTTCACCTAAACTGAAACGACCCCTTCTTATGGTTTTCTCTCCTCGGTTGCATCGGATATATGAAATAAAGGAAGCTTAGAGGGGATTTGCATGTATTAGACACATAATTACTAACCTGCCATCTTAATAATCTCTAAATATATTGTCAGAGAGATGTATTAAGTAGAGTGATAGAATTTCATTTCTCTCTCTCTCTCTCTCTCTCTCTCTCTCGTGCGTTGTTCAAACCCTAATTTAGTTGTGGAATACGAGTAGTGAGATGTAATAAGCAAGCATCGTCTTAAGCCTTAAGCATTTGGTAATGAACTTTTCTGTAAGATGAGAGATTTGCAAACGACAGAATTCTAGTCGTTTTCTTCACGAAACAAGAACTATTACAATGTGCAATGAGGAAGCAATTGAACGATGTGGGATAGAAGATTCGTGTTGAAAATTAGTATTATATTTATTTTTACAGAGGATTGCAGAAAAAACTGAGGCCACTAAAAGAATAATTTTTTAGGCAGCATCCCCATAGGGAGATGGGAATGCTGCTTAAGTTCTGTTATTAGTTATTAGTAATTAACCCCACAGAAAGATGTTGCTAAATGTTGAATGTTCTGTCACATGGACTTTTTCGCAACCGATCATGTTGAAATACTGGGATAAAGTACATCATGTGTACAGTTATCTTGCATTATGAAATAAATTTACAGAACAGTACTCCATGGGATCTTTTTTTACGCAAGAATTAGGATAAGCACGATCAAGTTCCTTGTTTTTCTTAGATGCAAGAGAAATGGGAAGAGGAACCCGATCTTCCTTCCAGTCTCAGACCGCAGAAAACAAGTATAAATGGAAGGAAAACGAGTCGGGCTTAACTACAAGGGAAACCGACAGACCACAATCTTGATGGATGGGTCAGTTGAGAAAACGGAAACTAGAAGTGATGTCGAATCTTGATATTAAGAGATACATACACAAGCCATGCATTGCAAGTATTATAACTGTCACAAAGAAATGTGATGAAGCTGGCATGATAAATAGGCTTTTGGAAAAAAAAGAGGTACGCCCCTTGAGATCTACAGAAGAGATGGAGAAGCCCCCTACTGGCAGAAAAACAAGGATTAAGCATCCGGCTATTTTGGCGCTTAAGGGAAAAGAGGGAGCTGGAAGGTTGGACAACAAGATGAAAGAGGTCAAGAAAACAGAGGAGATGAAGTACAAGGATCTGCAGGTGGAACTGGAGGAAAGCCACACAGTTGCGCTTCGAAATAATAGTTAGCGGGATTGGACAGCAGAATTGGATTAAGGGTGCGGGAAAGGAGGTAAAGTAAAAGGCTGAAAAGTGTATGCAACTAGGGGCCTATGTAACGCTGCAGACACCCTTTAGCAACGCACAGTGCACACCCGAGAAGTGCACTGACGGCACTACCCCTAGAGGCATGCAACCAAGTTAACTGGAATGAACAAAAAAAAAAAAAAAAAAAAAAAAAATTTTTAGCAAGTATATTTAGTAACCTGAACTATGTGATCTTACTGACTTGAATAAGGATCGGTGATTTGGATAAAGTGGTTTGGGCACCTAACTGGTGTAAAGGGACTCAGGTGTGAAATGTAAATATGACTGCTCTAGTGCCATTGCCAATACAACTGCAAATGCACCACAGTCAGTTGTAGACCAAATTCCAATTTCCATGAATTCCAAACATCTGTCACAAAGACAAGAAGACGGTTATGCAAAGAGTGAGAAGAAGAGGAGAATAATGGATGAAAGGGAGCGGGGAAGAGGGAATAAAGTTAGGGTACAAGTAGGAAGAAAAGAAAATCCATGAGGGAGATGAGATGAGCCAAGATTGTTAATAACAAAAACAGAAGTGACAGAGTCCAAAAGAAAAAGCCAAGTTAAATAACAGTCAAATTCTTCAGCATTTCAATACTAAACCGAGTCCTCTGAAGTCTCTGTAGCCTGACATCACTGCAAACATATACTTTTTACTAAAGAGAGAGGAAAAGAAAGGGAACATATCTAAAAATCACCTGAATCAAAAGATAGAAGCAGAAGCCAAAGACTTCGTTTTCTTTTTAGTGGCTGTCTCTGCAGGCGTAGGTGGAAAGGAATAATTAGTTAGGAAATGAAATTAGTCCAGCATTCTTGTGCATTTTTGTCCTCTGAAAGACATTAATCTTCTAGCTACTTCTCTTACTCATGACACAACTGTCTCATTCATAGCCTCATCACTGCGGGATTTTCCTAGGCTTTCAAAGTGAAAATGTTCTCAGGATCATGCCTCAGATAGCGTCTAGAGGGTCTTAGACATTTCCTCATTAAGTCAGATTGCGCGTGAAGAGGTCCTTGGAAATGAAAAGGATTACGTACAAAGGCCCGAGGGTATTTTTTGTTGATGAAGGGATATTAAGCAGGTTACACTGTAGTACCTTAATAGAGATTTCAGATCTGTGCAAGGCAAACAGTATTCATTAAGTCATCAAGGTGGCAGAGACAAAATTTTGCAAGTAACAAAACTTTTTATTTACTCCAGTATTTAACAAAAAAAACAATAACTATACCTTCATGAGACTCAGTTTTAAAAATTTGGTATATTTTGATAACTTCAGTCGGGTAAAACTGTATGGAATAATGTCCAAAAAAATTTTTTTTGAGAAGTCAAATCAATTTTATTAACTTGAGTTCAAATGTTATCCGTAGATCGATGTGGATATATAAAATATCCAGAAAACATACCAAGAGAATTAGTTTTTGAAGCTAATCCAAGTAAAAGTGTCCCTAACTTTAAACGAACAGAGGTTGAGAGCCACTTTACTGCTTGCAAACTTTCCCTCGAGTCAATGAGTTGTACTTATATATTTATAAAGTTGGGAGAAAACGCAGGAAGCGTTACCTTTTTTCGTCTGAAATAAATAACGACAAACGTCGTCTCCGTTTTTATTGCAATTCAAATTATCTCCTGTATTAAATTTTCCCTCTTCGTATTTTTTCACTCTCGATCAGGAGGGTACCCGCTCGCTCGCTCTCTCTCTCTCTCTCTCTCTCTCTCTCTCTCTCTCTCTCTCTCTCTGCAGGGTGCTAGTGTTCAGAAGTTACAGGTGTTGTGAAGACAAAATTGGCCCTTGGAAAAAAACAAGCTCTTCCTCTGGTCTTTTCATTCTACCTGTCTCCACTGCTGTTGGCAGCTAAGACAGAATCGTCCATTCTTATTTCTGATAAATAGCTCTCTGTCTTACGTTGGCTTAGGGGAGAAACATGACTTTGCCTGCGCCCGTCTAGCCTTTAGCCTCCAAAGCAATTCTTAACTTTATACAAAAGCGATTAAAGGGAAGCTGAGAGAGAGAGAGAGAGAGAGAGAGAGAGAGAGAGAGAGAGAGAGAGAGAGAGAGAGAGAGAGAGAGAGAGAGAGAGAGAGAGAGAGACTAAAGGATGGTAGCATGATGATGAAGACTGAAGAAAATATCAGATTCTGCTGCTGCTGTCAAAGGTATTAACAAAAATCTATTCTTTTTAAATGTATACACTTTATAGCCACAAAGAAAGTCATATTCATTAGTAAAACTGTTTATGTGTGTTGAAGGAAAACCCTGAGAAGTATATAGTTGTTATTGTAACATATAATACTAGGAGAATGGCGATCATCATGATCATACTTCCAAAGATATCAAAAGCAACCAAGTATTTTGGGAATAGGACTATAAATTTGGACCAATAACCTGTATCAAGGATATTGACAAGGAAATGACATAAAAGGCTAGATTTGTGATTTATGATAAAGGAATCAATAGCTACCGGATTCTGACGAGACACTTTTCGAACATAACCGGAATTGGATGTATCTCACTGATTTTGAAAAGACCCTCAGCAGTTGCAAAGGAGAGGGTTCGTGGAAATTATGAAAAGACTCGCTACTAATCTGAGAAATAGAGGACTGATAAGGAGCTTGTATCTTATATAAACTTTGAGTATAAACATCAGAATAGTAAGATTTTGCAATAGCTCAACTAAGTCAGGGTAAGTTCTTCATTATGTTGTATGTCATTCGACATTTATGCAGATATACCGATAAAAGAATCTTCTGAGAGCCTGAGGGAATTAATGACAGATGGAGGAGATTTGTTAAAATTAGTCAGAGTTGAAATCTCAAAAGTTTTTCTCTTCTAGAGACTTGTCAGAGACGTCCTTTTACACGAGGACAGTCCCCTTCCCATTTTTATTTTTATTCTCTCAAAAGCTTCACTTTCATCATAAGAAAAACTTATAACTTTCAAACAGCTTTGCCAACTTCCACCTGCATCCCTTCCTAAGGATTTTTGTCCGTGAGGGAATGCTCCCTACAATTTTTTTATTTAATATTTTTTCACAAAATTATTTCTTTTCCACTATATCTATCTGTAATCTATCTCTCTCGCTAAAACCAATCTATAATAACTCTTCCAAGGTACACTAATCATTCTTACATTGAATAATTCTAACATTAACTTTTACCACTTTTCACCTCAAACACAGGACAACATCTCGTCAGCTACTCAGTTACACTGTTGCCTTTAAACCGCATTCCTGACTGTGTAACACCAGCACTTAACTCTGGATATTTATCAAACTTCTTCTAGGGGGCATTAGTAATCCAAGCCCATTTTTTCAGCTATCTTCTCCGTTTTTGCTCGGTTCAGTCTTTCTTAATTACACTCATGACAACAATTTACACCAAATACCTTCAGATACCCCTTCCTCACAATACTAACCCCCCCCCCCCACCATTGCAGTAGTCTTCCGTCCACTCTGTAACAACAGAATCTAACCAATTCCATTCACTAC
Source organism: Macrobrachium rosenbergii (assembly GCA_039081455.1). Classification (NCBI taxonomy): domain Eukaryota; kingdom Metazoa; phylum Arthropoda; class Malacostraca; order Decapoda; family Palaemonidae; genus Macrobrachium; species Macrobrachium rosenbergii. The sequence continues at coordinate 64,927,301 of JANJGK010000005.1, forward strand.
CATTTTCTGGTTTCCGAGCACATTCACGAATATTCTCTGAGTAAAATCCCGTATTCCTTCCCAGCTCTGATCACATTCCCTTTCACTTTGTTCTTACTTTGTCTCACAACATCCAGCTTCCTTTAAACACTACAGCTATCATGAATGCTTTCTGTGCGACATTCCCACACAATCAACACTCAACACGACACATTTTTTTCTCCATTTCTGCAACAAGAGCATATATCACAACTTCGAAAGTTTTAAGCCATGTACAGCATCGAGAATGTTACAGGTCTATTTTCCAGTACCCAAATAAGTGTAATTGGGATAACCTTCAAAGGAAAGGGCATTTCTTCCCAACAAGTAGTATTCACACCCCTCCCCCGCCTGAAACGCAATGCTTAAGCATCCACTGCAGCAGTATTTTATACACAGACAAACGCATTTATACATGAATTCTACATACATACATACATTATATATATATATATATATATATATATATATATATATATATATATATATATGTGTGTGTGTGTGTGTGTGTGTGTGTGTGTGTGTATGTATATATATAATTATGTATGTGTTTGTCTGCGTACGAAATACTGCCGTAATGGATGCTTAAGCACCGTGTCTCACCGTGTGCGTAATGTATGTACGCATACGTATGTATGTATGTATATATACTGTATTTATATATACATACATACAAACATACCCACATATATATGTGTGTGTGTGTGTACTTGTGTATGAGGTAGTGCGCTCGTGACTGTTTCATTTAAAGGATACACTGAATAACGATTAATTACATACTTCGCATTTCAGGCCATTAGCTTCAATAGACTTCAAAATTGTAATTACTGTAGTCTAAGTGGTCGCAATTTCTTTCAGATGTATATTTCCATGTACACAAGAGCAATTTCAAATTAAAATTATGTTTTCATAAGTACTCAGTACTCACATTATTCATGGGAAATAAAAGATAAATTCGGAAGAAACACTCCATTCCAATAAAACTGTGATTTATCTTTAATATCTCCAACTGTTGTAAGAAATAACAGTACAGTCCTTACTTAAAATGGTAAGACACCCTTATGCTCAAGAAAACTAATAGACAAAAAAGTAAAAAAAAAAACTTCTGGATAACCTAATTCTTCCCTCTACAGTACTTTTACAAAAGGCACTTTTACAATAAACTGTACTTATGTTTTAAGATAAGACAAATTTTTTTTTCAATTTCCAAGTGCGAAATGTACTGCGTGACGGCATGTACAGTAAGGCCCGTTTAAAATCCAGTGATGAAAACATTCTTCGCGTTTGTCTTCAATGGTTAAGAAAAAGCCACTTTATACAAAAAAAAAATTTATACAGAACAGGAGCTTTCGACCTTCACTAAGGTCCTCTTCAGCTGTATTGAAAAAAATTACAAAGTTTACAAAGACAAAAAAAGTACAAATCAAAACTTTTTAATATCGCCGTTTTAAAAATTATGGATTTACATTTTTTTGTCTTTGTAAACTGTATTTTTTTTTTTTCAGCACAGCTGAAGAGGACATTAGTGAAGGTCAAAAGCTCCGGTTCTGCATAAATTTTTTGTATAAAGTGGCCTTTTCTTAACCTACTTAAAATCATAAACCTGCTTAAGCTACGTATTTTTCTAGGAATGGCTTCCTGCATGCATAAATCAACCAAATATGATTATTCGTTACGAATACAGTAATATTAAAAAACTGTCATGCACTGAAGCAAAGCGTTCAGGGACTGTAATGATAAATCGTTTTCGAGTCTGATTCAAACAACTCAACAAAATTGCTTCAGGACAACAACGTCACCCAAAAAAGACACACCACATATAATGTAGGCTAAATGAGATTCTTAAGCATATTACGTTCAACAGTGTGTTTAACGGTGGCTCCCCAAAGGTAGTAGACAGATCAAAAAATAAAGCCAGAAGACCTTATATTCTCACCGTACCGACAATGCTGATCTTTTCAAAGAAAAATTATTTACCGTAGAATTCACGAATTTATATTCGTCAGTTCTGCGGTAATTGCCATTTAAATTTTCCAACATAAGGAACAGACCACTTAAAACCAAGTCAATGACAGGACAGAGACACAAAAGTCTATTTCGTGTGAAAATAAAAATATTAGAAGGAATACTATTTTTTTGACGCAATTTGTCATTATATAATTGTCATTATATCATTGTTTTTACGTGAACGAAATGATGCATAGCTAATTTTCTCATTTGTGTGTATGTGAGGGGGGGTGAGGGGTGAGCATTCGGGCGGAAGACTATTACAGGTAATAATTCTTGGGTGTTTTATGCTTCATTACATTCCCAGGTAATCTGATGAAAATATGACCTCGTGAAGAATTTTACTGTCACTCCTACAATACAACCACTCTATCTAATGTTGTGACCACTATTTTCCTCATTATTAATTAACACTGGGGTAACTGCGTTATCAACCACTGGTAACAGGAAACAAACAGCAAGCAAAACGAAAGTGGGAGACGGGAAAATAGAACAATGCAAATCACTGGAAATTCCAACAGAGCTCATTTATTCACCTGGAATGCCGGTATGCATAACGGATAATGATCAACCTCTCAATTAAAACTTTTCATGAAAATAGGTCTGGCAGTTAATCTCTTTTTCACAGCTGACGAAGGAGCAGACTTAACCCATCTGCATACAATTCTCTCTCTCTCCAAAAGAGATGATAACAAAACACTTCTGTACTTGAATAACCGAGGCTTGTTTTCATTCCGGTCAAAGTGTCTATGGGGCAAGAATGACCAATGGTAACTTGACCACTCAATGTACAAGAACTGTTTACAGTTTGATAATAGGGACTACATCTAATTTTTTTCTCATTTTAACCTATTTTCCGAAATATTTAGGAGTGTGCAGTTGTTGAAGGAAATACTAAGCTGGAAACAAGAGGGGACGGAGAGTATTCCAACTGTCTGGCAAAGTTATTTATTGTGTTTATAGCATACTGCATATCGAAAAAAAACTAACTGCTCCGTATCACACAAAAAATTTTAATGTACAAAAACAGAACGTAATTACTGTTGAAAATAACTACAAATGATACAGGTAACAAGTGACATTTATTAATAAAATACTAATACTACAACAAACAGTACTTATAAAAAGTCTAATGATTCCATTTATGAAGAAAAATGCTACCAACATGAGGGCACTGTCACGAATACAACGGCCAATCATGTAAGCGGTGTAAAAGGCCTGAAAACGAATGAATACTAATTGTGCTTGTTTGCAATTGTAATAACTCGCAATTGAACTAATGGTGTCCGAGGCTCCACTGCAAAATGAATTTCAAATTATGCTACTTGATGATTATCATAGCTGCAAAAAGAACTTATATTACTTTATATTCATTGACGATTATCATAAATCATGCAAAGCATTATTATTATTAACATTATTACTACAATTCAAAGCAGCACCACAGAAATGACCTATACTTTGCCCCATACATTCTGAGGCAAATTGCTCCATTATAAAACTTGCTGACTTAAGAATATTTTTACACATCTCATAAAAGGTTCTACAGATCTTCACTGAGAGAAAAATTCTGCGACATATGTTTGTAATCATTACAAATTCAGTATTTTTTATAAGGTTAACATTCTGTATGAAAAAAATTTTTCTAAGTAAGTTTTGTCAATTTTGAAAAGTTTTTAAGCTTAACTTTTACCGAACAATTTTTTGCTTATTCTTTACAAACTCACTTTTGCACTGGACACATCCAACGTAGCAGTAAATTGCCGTAGCTGATTTGCAACTGATTTGGCAGGAGACTTTTCCTATTTCGTACATGGTTAAAACATGCAGCATTTTCTGTCAGCCAACTTTCAAAACTTTTGGTTCATTTTGGGACACCAACAGTGTATCTTTAAAATTAACAAGAGTTAGCCGAGAAATCATTTTGCTAACAGGTTCCTAAATGTGAATAATTTGACGGTTGTCATAAAAACGTCTGATTTTGACAATAAGGACATGGTCACGAAAACCCTGTCGAGAGATCAGGTGAGCATTGCGTTAATGCAATAAGTTGCATAGAATTTCGTGAAACATAAATGGAAAAAATTTTTTAAAAAAGGTTAACATAAAGCAGTTATTTAGTTAACAAAATAAAAGACATCCTTGAAACGTCTATGAAGTCTAACGGCAAGAATGGATAATGCCAACATTGATGATAAAAATAAGCGAAATATTAAATAAATTATATAGAATTCGTTGAAGAAAGTTTCGCCTCGTATGCAAATCATTTCATTCAATCCTGGAACCATCTACTTAATGATGAAGAAAATTACTCTCAGTTTCTGATTTTTCCAGAAAACTTGCCCAATTCACTTTGCCAGTTAAAGTTGTTTCATCGACCTACTTATTTTTTTGTTGATTCATTTTAGAGTACAACTACTGTATTTAACAGATCAGCAAAAATCTTTCAATAAATCACACAGTAAACAATTTTATTTAATACTGAGATACTGACATTATAATGCTTTTAATTTAGACAAATGGATCGAGGTCACCAACATGAGTCAAGTGATGAGATCAGCCAAAAGCTACGCAATATGTGTGAGCAAAACAGGCGAATAATAATAATAATAATAATAATAATAATAATAATAATAATAATAATAATAATAATAATAATAATAATAATAATATGGTGGAAGACCGTTACTTAGCGCTGTAATACTGAAGAAAATTGCTCAGCAGAATGAACACGAATTTAGATTTTACTCCTTAATCTGGAATCTAAAAAAAAAAAAAAATCATCTTCTTAAACATCTTTCTTTAAATACTGAATCTGACTTTACACAAAATACCAACATAATGAATAATCTTCTAGGTGAATAGAAATACAGAGAACAAAAGTTTGCATATCTCTCAAAGAATTCAATTGGAAGGCAATCCTGGCAAGATCCTTTACAAGTCAGTGAACGAAAACTCCTATAAAGTTACTGGCAAATGCTACACAGTAGGCAACTGTAAGCACAAATGTCTAGTGTGACTGATCTTTAATTCACTGCTTTGTACTATCGAAGGTTTCACTGATTTTCTTGTCTCAGGCTGAACCAAACAACGTGAATGAGATCGACCGCATCGTTCTCATCACTTTAACTCCATGTAATGTGGATGAGGTTAGAGTATTTATTTTTATTGTTCAACGCGCCAAAACTAAAAAAGGCTGTGCATAAATCTCATAGTGTTCTTCATCTATAAGATGGTGCTCTAAGACTATTTGCAATATACCGACAGATTTTGGTGGATGAACTTCAAGGGAAATCATTTCAAATATTTGAAAGTGGGAAACGCCTATCAAGAAATTTTGTAGGAATCTCTAGCTGATGTAATAAACTAAAAAAAAAAAAAAAAAAAGCCTGAAACTGGAAAACTAAAGCTAAACAAACATATTACCATAACAGTGTGAAATGTAAAGCAAATAAAGAAGTGTCTGGCCCACTGGAAATAAGGACAGACTTCCGCTGCGTGTCATTATTTAAACTTAACACTGTATATACTGAAAAATTTAGGGAGGCATTAAGTAAAGGGAGATGTTACAAAATGGACTTTTTATTGCTCGATCCAGATAGCCTACTAGACACCAGAAGAGGATGGGGATGAAGGTGCGACTGCATAATAAGGTTTCTAGTGAGTTGTCTCCCAGGATTAGTAGATTCAATAGATTTTTTGTTGACACAGTATCTTGGAGGATGAGCACAAGCTTTTAGCAATACAGTCCTGTTCCAAAGAACGGCATATCTGCTGACAGCAATAACTGCAAGCCAATTTCTATTCTTCCTGTGCTCTCCAAAGGTGCAGAAAAACTTATTTTTAAGTCACTCTTTAAGTATGCGGAATCTAAAGGATCGTTTGCCGAGTCAATATGCTTATAGGAAGCAGTTAGGCACCTGCGATGCTCTTTAGATTTGTCATGCCATTTGCAAGTGAACCATGCTAGGAGTTTTGAGTGTAAAGTAATTCAAAAGCATTTAGTAAATCACAGGGCATTTATTCATAAACTTCAGAATCTTGGAGTGGGGAGTGGGTGGATACGTTTTAGGTTTATTTCAAGATTTCTTTACAGCAGTGGTTCCCAACCCTGGGGTCGCGACCCCAAATGGGGTCGCCAAGCGTTTTTCCTGGGGTCGCCAAGTCCTCGAACTTAAAACAGTCAATTTTTAATTCTAGGATATACAATCACATATTAGTTGAGGGATAGTTGCGAATTTTTGCTTGTGTATTATATAATTATTCAAATGTAGTAGTCCTGACTGCCAATGCTGTATCAAACTTGTCTATAGCTACTGGAGGCTACAGCCAGACAACGTATTATAATAAAAAAATCTAAGCCATTTAGTTGATCTCTTAGTAAAGATTAGTAAAGAAAAATATACAAACGCAATTGTGGATCTTTACTTTTCTATTTGTGTATATTTCCATTTATATATAAATATAGGACACTGAATTGTAATGCTGGCAACCCTGAACTGTGCCATACGCGTTTGGTACGCGAACAGCATTACCGTCCTTGTCCACCACCAAGCCCCTGCTACTGCTGGTACTCCACTCCAGCTGTACTGTCGCACCGGGAAACACTGTCTGCACATTGTTCGTCGTATATCGGTAAGTTGATGTACTTTATTGTACCTGTTTACTGATATGGAATGTGCTGAATAGGTTGTACTCAGTCTTTGATTCTATAAAATTCTTAAATGCTCATGAAAAGTGGTGCGTGTGCCGACAATTAAAATTGAGTGTTTCCCTTGCCGACAAGATATTGCACCACAGTATGTCAGTGGATGATAGGCTATTCACAGTGTTCATAACAGCTGAGCCTTCGAAAACCCATATTTATTTGTTTATTCTCCCCCATACCTGCGTGTGACAACCAAACAAAATGTTTTGTTTGAACTGTAACTGAACAATTATGAATTTGATTTTAAATGCTCATGAAAAGTGGTGCGTGTGCCGACAATTAAAATTGTGTGTTTCCCTTGCCGACAAGATATTGCACCACAGTATGTCAGTGGATGATAGGCTATTCACAGTGTTCATAACAGCTGAGCCTTCGAAAACCCATATTTATTTGTTTATTCTCCCCATACCTGCGTATGACAACCAAACAAAATGTTTTGTTTGAACTGTAACTGAACAATTATGAATTTGATTTCAGATTCTTCAGTGATGTCCAGAAAGCGGGTGTACAAAGAAGAATTCCTTGGCACTGGATTTACGTGTCTCATCGATCATGGTACCGAAAAACCTCAGTGTGTTGTATGTGGGGAAGTGCTCAGCCACGAGTCGCTTAAAGAAAATAAGCTTAAGCGCCATCTCCAGGGAAAACACCCAGCTCTGGCAGGGAAAGATCTTGAGTATTTCAAGAGAAAAGAAGAACAACTGAAGCATCAGCGGTTAGACAACCCTAGGCACACAGGAGTGTATTCTGTTCAACAAGCCACACTTGCATCATATCTCGTTGCAAAAAGAATTGCAAAGTGTATGCAGCCACACACAATTGGGAAAAATTAGTAAAGCCAGCAGCCCTTGATATGGTGAGTACTATCCTCGGAGATGCTGCAGTGAAAAAAATTCAAACTATTCCACTGTCAGATAACACAATCAACCGACGAATTCAAGAGATGTCAGGAGACATCAAAGAACAGGTAGTGGCTGCCATCAAGGAGAGTGGGAAATTCAGCTTGCAGTTGGATGAGTCTACTGACGTCAGTGACGATGCTCAGCTCTTGGTGTATGTAAGATACCAAGGGAAGAGTGACATTGAAGAGAACTTCCTGTTCTGTAAACGACTGGAGACGACAACAACAGGTGAAGATCTGTTCAAGCTGGTTGATAACTTTATCAAAGAAGAGGGACTTAAATGGGATCAGTGCTACAGTGTGTGCTCAGATGGAGCACCTGCAATGCTAGGGGCACGTCAGGGTTTCACTGCCAGAGTAAAACAAGTCAACCCCACAGTGATAGTGACTCATTGTCTGCTCCACCGGGAAAACCTTGCCTCTCGGAAAATGTCACTTGAGCTTAACACTGTTATAGAAGAAGTGATTCAAATAGTGAATTTTGTTAAATCATCAGCCTTGAATTCAAGGCTGTTTAGTCAGATGTGCTCTGATATGGGATCAGAATATGAACACCTGCTTTACTACTCTTCTGTCAGGTGGCTGTCCCGAGGGAAAGTGCTCCAGAGGCTGCTTGACATGCGTGCAGAGGTTGAAATCTTCTTACACGAGAAGAAACATGCATTGGCAGCAAGGCTTACAGAACCAAGGTGGTTGCTTAAACTGGCATATCTGACAGACATATTTTCGGAGTTGAATTCGTTAAATGTGTCTATGCAAGGAAAAGATGAAACTCTTATCTCTGTGTCACAAAAGCTCAAGGCTTTTAAAGCAAAGCTGAGGTTGTGGAAGGGAAAGATCAAACTGGGGAAAATTGCGTCCTTTCCACTTATGAACCTTTTTCTGGAAGATGAAGAAGACGCCTCACTTCTGGACGTACAAAGTGTCATTTTGGGGCACCTTGAGAAATTGATTGAGGAGTTTGACAAGTACATTCCGGATGGAGAGTTGCATGAGAAGTACAAATGGTTGTGCAGACCCTTCGATGTCCAAGCCGAGGACCTTTCAGAAGAAGAGTCTTCTATCCAAAATCTGCAAGAGGAGCTCATCGAGGTGCAACATGATGAAACTCTTCGTTTTAATTTCGAACGACAAACACTAGGTGTGTTCTGGACTGCTGTGAAGAAAGAGAAACCAGTCCTTGGATGCGAGGCTGTGAAAATGTTGTTGCCTTTCGCTACAACCTATTTGTGTGAAGCGGGATTTGCAGCTCTGACTGCCATCAAAACAAGATATAGAAATCGACTGCAACCCGAACATGATTTGAGGGTAGCACTTTCCAAGACTGAACCACGAATAGAGAAACTTAGCAACATGATCCAGGCCCAAGGCTCCCATTGAAATTCATTTATCATTTCACAGAAAACAGGTACTCCTTTTAGTTTATTTTTTGAGGAATGTGACAGAATATTACTTTAGAAGTGGTTGTTTTGATTAATATCAGGCTTTAAAATTCACAATGCTGTAGTTCTAATAAAATTCAATTATGTTACTTTTGTCTTTCACAACCTTACAGTATCTCTCTTACACATACTCATAATAGTTGTCGTTCCTTACTTTTATAGCCGACAACTAGTAATATATAGTTTTAATAACACATAGATATGCAACTAAATTATTGGGGTCGCAGTCCTATCTTGAAAAACATAATTGGGGTCACCTGAAAAAAAGGTTGGGAACCACTGCTTTACAGGTAGGCATCAGTGAGTTATTGCTGATGGGATCTTTAGCGAACCAAGACCTATATATGCATGCATTTATATCGCGTATTTGATTATACCGATCTGTTTCAGTGTTAAAGCTAAATTAATTTTGTGGAATTGCATGTTTACATTATATATATATATATATATATATATATATATATATATATATATATATATATATATATATATATATATATATATATATAATATTTATATATACTGTGTGTGTATCACATGCATACATACATGACTACATTCATACATGCATATAAATGATCGTATTTGATTATACAGAGTATACTGTTAAATCTAAGTGAATTTTATGGTTGTAAATGATATGTTTCAATGTACGTTAGGTTTAAATTAATCGGGCTCTTATAACCAGACATTTGTTCATACCGACATATTTATTTTGTTTGGACTGATTTTAATGCTTGTTGATGTTCGTCAAGGTATGCATCGTGTCCTTGTAATTCCCTGTTATCTGTGGGTGTTTTAATTATTCATTATAAATTCATGCGTGGGCGGCGATGTTCAGGGTTGTTAGGCTCCATTTATTTTTTGAAAATTATTTCATCATACCTACATGCAAAACAAACACTGAATGGAAGTGTGTAACATCGTTTGAACCAAAATGATTAATTTAAATGTTAGATGAATTGATGTTCGGGTATGTAGTAACGTCCTATATTTATTAAGTGCATGTTAATTAACATAACAGTATTATATCGTTCACCGGCAGGAAAAGCATTGGCCATTCTCTGCTTTCTTGTTGGAGATCAGTTTCTTTAAATAATCCAAGAGTACAGGAGGAACTGTAGAAGAAGCAGAGGTTGTAGCAACCTACAAGATAGGCAGCCCGTGCAACCTGAAAAACGAGAAATGTTACAGTCTGCCATTTGTAAATAATATGCACAAACGCGAAGTTACACGCGCGTGACCACACATTTCATTATTTATATATATATATATATATATATATATATATATATATATATATATATATATATATATATATATATATATATATATATATATATATATATATATAATATATATTAATGTGTGTGTGTGTGTGTGTGTGTAGCGTATGAGCAGTTAAGATCGCAGAAGTGCTTAAAAGGTGCTACAGTTAAGAAACTCGCTTGTTAAATTGTATATAGTTAACAGCTATTTATATAACAGCCATTTACTTATGGTAGTTAACTGTATAATTTCTTTAAGGAACAGCACTTGGCTTTTATACAGTTAGCCTTGGCCACATCTTGGGTGGAACGGAAATGTTTTGTGAAGATTCATTTTACTGACAATTTCCTAAATAGCAAGAGCTGTGATTTACCAACATTTACGGGAACAGACTGGACGATCTGCAAATAGCTGAAAGTAAGCCAAAGAAAATGTAATACAACAAGTGCTTTGTCAATTCATCCGGCTTAGTGAGTGATTGCATAAAAAACGAAATGAAATTTTACAAATATTTGTATGAAAATTGTTAATTTATGTAAATATCTATTCTCAGGGTTGTGTTCTTAGGTTGAATAAGAGCATATGGAAAAGAGATTGTTGATTGCCCTCGGACGCAACACACACACACACACACACACACACACACACACATATATATATATATATATATATATATATATATATATATATATATATATATATATATATATATATATATATATATATATATATATATATTATATATTATATACATAATGAAATGTGTGGTCACGCGCGTGTAACTTCGCGTTTGTGCATATTATTTACAAATGGCAGACTGCGACATTTCTCGTTTTTCAGGTTGCACGGACTGCCTATCTTGTAGGCTGCTACAGCCTCTGCTTCTTCTGCAGTTCCTCCTGTACTCTTGGATTATTTAGGGAAACTGATCTCCAACAAGACCTTCCCACAGACATCCCCACTTTCGGGAATTCTCTTGACCTCGTCTGTAGTGGCCGCTCTTCCTACTCTCTTTCCAACCCTCTTCCATTCGTCTCCCCTCACCACTCTCCAGGATTTTTATATCTGAAGCCCCAGTTCCATTGTACATATGTATGTATGTAGGTATGTTTATACATATATTTATTATTTAACTGTCTTTACTTTTATCATAATTACCTAACGTATGTTCTTATATCTTGATTTATCACCTTAATATACATTTTCATACATTACAAAAAAGAAAAATTCTCACTGAAAATGTGAACAAGCACACCGGGGAAATTTGACTTTGGTTACTGGCAATATATTCAAATCATATTTTAAACTTATACGAAAATGTGTGGGAAATGTTTTTTGTTTGGAAATGAGGATTATCTTTCTCAAGGGAAACTGAAAATCCTATTCAACGATGTCTACTGACAAATAACTAAACGAATCCATTTTTCATGCATGGTTTTTGGTGGGTATCTGATAGTGAGATGAATAAATTTTAATTTCATGAGAATAGCTGACCTGGAACAACTACGGTGAAAGCTGTTTTGGGTATAAAATGAAAGTTTTTGCCAAGGAAAGCCTGCAAAAATAATAAATGAACTGAACAGTTATAACAGGTACAGACACAGAGGCAATATAAATACATTTATAGCTTATGGCAAATCCCTCAGAGTTTCAACTCGAGATGCTTTTTGTGAGGCCTCCTAAAATAATGAAAAAACGACTCGCAATGCAATCAGTCGAGTCATTAAGACACATACGTCTCCAAATGCCTATGTGCGGACTATCCATTGGAGGTCTGGAAAATAAGAGCCCTGCAAAGCCAAAGTAGCCAAAACTAATACAGAAACGGACACGTACAGTTTACCTTTCATACCCAAGTGTTCGCTCACTGGATAGACTCTGGGCTACTCTAGTTCTCAGTGTAAGATTATGTGCCAATCTACCTACACGACCAGTATATCCTTAAACTGCTAATATACTGTATATATCAAAGTTACGAAAACACAGAACGATGGCACCACCAGCTGACCCAAAGATAAGGATTAATTAATTATAGGAAGTCTGTGCTAACTGGAGGTCCTCACACAACTGGACGGGTCATGTACACCTTCAGATGATCCCTTTGTTCGTTGAACAAGCAATGCACGTGATAATTTCATAGATGAAGAACTTTTCTAACCACAGCGCAAATGACATCATTTAACTTTTAGGGGATTCAGGCAGGTTCTCTTGGACTCAATATGGGCGATGTATACTTAAATAGAAGTGCGGGAAATTGCTGAGGGCCGAACTCTGATGTATGTATCTTTCAAAAGTAAGTGTCATGATTGTTTTTTTTTTTATGAGGGAAAGGTTATCGCTCAAAAATTGGGCACAAGTGAGTATAAAGGACAGGCAGCTTCTTAATCATGCATTACAGAGAAAACGTGGAAATCTCCAGACCTAAATATCAATTGCAGACAAAGGTGTGACTCTATGCCACCTACAATAATCAAATTAATTTCTAGACTTGAGAGCAGCACCGAAAATCTGTTACAAGCAATAAAACCCCAGCCAAAAACAAGTCCTACACAATAGTCGAAAAGTAATGATATTACCAAAATTCCAACTCAACTCTGTTCTAACAATGAGAAGTTTGTGTAATTGTAAGCCAAAACTTACATTCTAGTAACCTTCAATCATTTACCTTCATTTTGCAACAAACGGAAATTCTCTAGCACAATATTCGGACACCAGAGCCAAGAATTTTCACACTTTTATGTTATAAATCTTAATAGATGTCTTGTCTGCCAAACTACTTCCAAAGGTAATCGTAGCGTCTTGAAGGATATAGGAGTAAATGATTTACGGCACTCTAAAGGGAGTGAATCACCTCACCCTTTAAAAGCTGCAGTTTCAACCATAAGTACTTGTACAGCCTGACATTATGTACATCTGACATTAATTATGTAGCTATAATATTTGCTGAAAATTTTAGAGAAAATTATGAACTTTGTATTCTAAATTTTACAGTAACCTTGAAAAACAGGTCTTCTTAAAAGATATCTGGGCTACGTCCTCACCAACCACCAAGATACCTTAAGAAAAAAAAAAGAAGATAACATTTTGGACTTTGAGGAGACCCCTTTTCTTGAAAGATCGATCATAGCCAAAAATATTTTTCAAACAATCACCAACCTTAACACTATGATGTCTGTCTGGTCTCTTCAAAACCGGAAAAAAAATGACCTGCTACAGAGATAATGGGCCAAGGAAGAAAATGCGACTGTAATCGCCCTGAACCCCCAATTACATATGCACCAAGCTTCACTAAAGAAGAGTGACATACAACGTTGAAAAAATAAAATTTCAGCTTTTAAACTGACCTGTCTCTTAAATAATAGTCAAGATGAAAATATTTTGCAGATACAATCACTATCCATAAGGTACCAATTTGTGACCTTAAAATATAGACCTAGGTCAAAATACATTGGGGAAATAACTCACCTTTAAAGGTATCAACCTATCAAAACAGTAGAAAAAAAAGTAATATACAAGGTTGGTTGGCTGTAAATAAATAGACAATCAAAAGAAAAATTCTATGACCAAAAATACTAAAAAACCTGCATTTTAGAAATGCTACCACCCCTAAGAATAATGAAATTTACACCAAAAATATTACATTACTTACCATATTTAAGATGATCTGCAGCAGGATTTTTGCACAATATATCACAACTTGACGAAACACACTCGACGGTAGCACCTTTGCACTCCCCCTGTACACACCCAAATAACACTTTGAAACGCGCGAAACTGCAATTTCTCATCAAATAATGTTTTTTTATCAGGCAAAAGCTCTTGTTCTCGGACGCTGGAGATTGTGTACTTTGCTAAAACCCTTCCTACATTTATCATTTTTCCGTGAATTATCTTTCGGGTTCAACACGAATATGGATTGGACATATTTACAAATGCCTTCTCAATTTTATGGAGTTGTCTGATGAATCAAAATTTGTGAAACAAAGATCTCAATTTTCTTTTAGATGTTACGGTGATCTTGACTGGCTTAGAAAATCACCGAAACCAAGCATTATGGAAAAGTTCTTCAAAGTTCTCAAAGAAAAATATCCTCCCAAAGCAAGCAACATCGTACGCTGAACACACTATCTTGAAGTTAAATAATTACTCAGGCATGGAAACCACGTTGAAGTTCACCTCTGTCCTTTGTTAACTCTTCAGAATACTTATGCATGACGTTGGGCTTTGCACTTGTCATTTGTTTATGTCAGTTTTTTTTTCTGCCTTTGATTTCTCCTTCCACACTGGTCTACATGATCAACATCCTGAATGTTTCTCCCTCTATGACGGACTTGTGGCCGATGACGACTCAGATCTGAAAAGAAAGTAGTGAATCTGTTACGTTACCTTACCATAAAATGGGAGCTACTATCATTAAATTTGAGAGTATTGGTATTGAGAACGCTATTTAACAAACAACAAAATAAACTACGATAATCATTTTTACTTTGACAAATAAAAAGCTGTCTCAAAAATACTATAATAAGCTTTTTACCAGGCCATCATCAACAAAGGAGGCTCCAGAGGCATCTGACACAAAAGCATAAGGGGAGGTGTGTGGTCTAAAACCAGAGGCATTCAATGTCTGCAATTTCCTCAACTCCTTCAAACTTCTTGCCGTGGACTCTACAAAAGGAGAGAAAGAAAGACGTTCTCAGAAAATGTCCAAAGATCAACAGTTGGCAGAGAAATAGACACAATAACTTCGGGGAACTTAGGCCTCGTCCAAACGACCATACAGTGTCTGGCAGACTTGGCCTGTTCCCGCTCAAAGACTGTGCAGACAGTTGTAGAAGGCTAAAAGCTGTAAAAGCGGCCGTGCCTGAGACATCAAGTTGCCAGACTCGCCGCTCCTGTCCCACGTACACAACGCCCAAGTGTGTCCTGAGCGCTCTCAGCCAAGACACCAGACCATGCACCAGACTTTGTCTGGAGTGAGTAACGTAAACGGCTGCCAGGCATACGAACGTGGCAAAGACTGATGTAAAGAAAATCATTTTAAAAAAATAAGTTTTCTATATTGCTAAAGTAATTATATATAATACATGAAAATACTCACTGGAATATACAGAGAACGTGAACATGAGGATTATATTGATCATTGGAATCAAATATAACTCTATACCCATGGGAATATATTCTTATAATTTTCTATTTTAAATATTAGCTACTTTACATAATACATGTGTTTAATCCGAATACGTGGTCATTTTAATATACATTTATTTCATACTAATTTGTTCACATTAATTTTCCTTGCTTTTAATTTTTCTGTTATCACATTTCTCTTATTCCGCTTCCTCACTGTAATGTTTTCTCTGTTGGCGCCATTGAGTCTACAGCATTTTGTTCTACTATTACTACTACTAATAATAATAATAATGATAATGGTAATAATAATATAACTAATAACAATGATGATAATGGTAATAGTAATAATATAAAGTTAAAAAATACGTAAAACCAATTGAGGTTGTAGGGTTGGGCTTTGAATGGTTTGCAGTTCCGCCTAATTAACAACGTAAACGAAGGTACAGTCCCAGTCATCATTCCGACGACTCTTCTACCTACCCTTCTCACGGCACAAAGCTGTAGTTAGTTATCATTACTATTACTCCAATTCCCATTCGCTTTCTGTTCTCCTGGCTATGAGCCATGCTGCCATTATCGTACTACGCTCACCTCCACCCAAACTTCACTGGCCAGGAACGGCCGTGTGAACAACAGACTTGTTTGTTTACAGATTTCGCCAACAGACTAAATCTCCCAGACAGAGTCTGATCGTGTGGACGGGTCTTTAGTCGTTAGTTTTAGTAGAAAAGAGGCCATCTACAGACAGGATAATTTGTTCGACTGAAACTGGAAGTTTAACGCTGGGTGGGTTTACCTGGACCATATCTGAATTCGGGTCTTTGTTCATACGTTGCTTAGTGTAAGCGGACCATAAATTTCGGCGGATCTGATCTTGCGATCAAACCTGTAAACCCCACATAAATGGCCACCCTTCCATATCAGCACCTACACTTTAAGATTCAAGAAACGCTTGCAATATGAAATAATTTCAATTTACAAACAATTCATATCATCTTCCTAGAATGCATATTTCCTACTGTCTTCTACTATACAATTCATTCATACTGTCATTCTGCTATAAACACTTCACGCCATAATTCATGTATGCTGTCAATACGTTTCATAAACCATTTTCACTATTTTTCATTGCTCATTTCGAAAATTACCAATTATACATACATATATATATATATATATATATATATATATATATAATGTATATATAATTATATATATATACACATACACACATACTAGCTGACCAACCCGGCACTGCTTGGAAAAACTGAATGACATTCAATAAACTATCTCTCTCTCTCTCTCTACCGCTTTCTCCTCTCTAACCCCCTCTTCTCTCTCTTCTTCTCCTCTCACTCTCTCCCAACACACCCATTCACTATTATAGAATCAACAACCTAAGGCTGTGTATTCACAATCAAGTTTACCTGTTATTTCTTCTGTCAGTTCATCGAAACTGCCGTTAAAACTTACTTTTAAACAACAGGTTGTGGGCGGAGACAGTCCACTCACCAGAACGGATGAACTGATGGTATTAACTAAATATCTTCCGACCGACTGACAGATAACTGCACATGTGGACAGGTTAGTGCCAATTTCTTGACAGTCACTGTTAGAACGTCCGGTTTCCTCAGAAAACACAAATCTATGACTGAAGCTGAATCTATGATTTTAATGTATTTTCAGGAACTACAGTATTTTATTTGTAAAACAAAAATCAGCCACGAATGTAAAACATGTCAAGCTTTCGAGTCATATGTATTAGAAGACTCTTCTCATGATGGACAAAGAATTATTAGGTATTTTTCAGGTGTGAGAAAACACATCTGATCATAAAATTATGCCCGTCTTGTTCTCCTAATGTCCTACACTACTTTTCCGCTCATGGAACCAATGTCTTGTCAGAATTCTGTGATAATAAATCAGTTAGTAATTGACCATGTCTGTCTACACTCACATCCTAAACTGGTAACCACCAAGATGACCAATTCCGCCAGCTCTCCCAACGGCAACAACGCAGCTGCATCCATCCACCTGCCCCTTTCACAACACACAACCCAGGGGCCTGGTTCTCTAGGGCAGAGACAATCTTCAGGTCAAAAAAGATCATGTCGTCTTCATGAAAAGCCGATGCCGTCCTCGAATTCCTACCCAATGATGTCTTTGAACAAATAGCAGAGTGGTTAGCCAAGCCAGACACCACCATCACATATGAGACTTTGAAGGCACAACTAAGGTCATCCTTCAGCATGCCCCCAGCCCTCAACTAGAAAATTCCTAGAGAACGTAGGGATGGCAATTGGAGATCAACGGCCCCTGCACGTCTACAAGCAACTCCAACGGCTAATAACAATCCCTGCCACAGACGACAATCAGAGATGACGCTGAACTTGGTGTACAAAGTCCTCCTGACGGAGTTGCCATGCAAAACAGTCGCTGCAATTCCCAACGCAGCCACCATGCCCCTTGAGGAAGTTCTCAAAATGGTAGATGTGGTTCATCTGGCGCAAACATTATCAGAGCCCACTCAACCACCTGCAGTAGCAGCCACCACACAATCACAACCCCATAGTGACGAAGAGACAGACATGGAGCCAGATTTCCCCATCACTTCTATACACCGCTCCTGAAACTACAAGAGGGAAAACAAACAACTGCCAAATCAGAAAATACAGCCCAACACATGACATAAACAGACTATAAAAAAAGAAGAACGACCAAAGGGTCATTGCTTCTTCCACTGGAGATTCGGGAACGAGGTTCAAAAATGTGAACAAGGCTGCATGCTATAAAAAAAAAAATGGCTGTGGCCCAACCAACCATCAGCGATGGCCAGACTGGTTGCCTTCTAAAGGGGAATGAGTCTGCCTTTCTCTGTTTTTCTTCCAGCAAAGGCAAAAACACGCTACGTGTTTCTATATCACATGAGATGTCTGATACACAATTCCTCGTTGTTATGGGTGCATGCAAGTCATTCGTCCCATTCAATCCAAATGAACAGCTAAAACCAGCCCCCAACGCTCTCCATGCGTCTACCAGCAATGGTGCCCTGCCAGATGTATGAAAGTATCATTCAACAAACCATATAGTTGCACATTCATCACAGCAGATGTCACCATCGCACTACTTGGAGCAGACTTCCTGAAGGCACATAACATGCTGGTAGACATATCCAGAAAACAGCTCATTCAGAGAGATGACCCTATAGCCTCCATCACTCCAAGGACAACAACAAACTCCATGTCAGGACCAGAAATCTCTTGCCTCCTTCAGGAATTTCCCAAAGTGTCTGAGGATGACCTCCAGCATGACCTCACACACCCTACAAAACACCACGTCAAACATCATGTCACCACTGAGGGCGCCCTCAGCACACGCAAGTTTCAGACAGCTGGCTCCAGACAAACTAGCTCATGCAAAACAAATATTCCATGATATGGAACAGGCAGGAATCTGCCAGAAAGCCTCCAGCCTGTGGGCATCTCCCCTCCACATGGTGCCTAAAGGAGACAGTACATGGCAGCCCTGTGGCAACTACCAGGTCCTAATGCTAAAACAGTACCAGATAGGTACCCCCTGCCTAATATCATGGGCATAACTAATCAGCTCAATGGAGCAAGAATATTCACAAAAATTGATCTTCTGAAGGGATACTACTAAGTCCTGGTAGCAAAAGAAGACATAGAAAAGACAGCAGTCATCACTCCCTTCGGGACACACCGTATACTTTCAATTACAGCCGTTCCGGCCTTCGAAACACAGGGGCTGCTTTTCAACGGCATATGGACATCTTCAGAGAATTATCCTGTTGCATTGTTTATGTCGACAATATTCTTATTTTCAACCCCCAACTATAAACAACACATTAAGGACATTAAACAAGTTTTATGTCGACAATGTTCTTATTTTCAGCCCCCAACTATAAACAACACATTAAGGACGTTAAAGAAGTGCTTGAGAAACTCAAAGAAAACTGACTAATAGTCTGACAAGATAAATGTGCATGGGCGACAAGCAGAATTCTTGGTCATCATATAAGCTCCGAAGGAGCTAAACCTCTCCTGATGAAGGTCCAAGCTGTTACCGAGTTCCCAAGGCTAAGAAACATTAAATCACTTCAAGAGTTTGGTGGCATGATCAATTATTACCACCATTTTATACCCAACCTGGCTAAAATGTCCCCTTTGTATGAATGTTTAAAAGGAAAACCCAAATCATTATGCTGGACTGATAAGCAAGAAATGGCTTTTCAAGAAGCCAAAAAAAGCTCTTGGTTCTGTTGCAAACACTAATGTTTCCTGTCTCCCATAGCTCCCTTACACTGACCACCCATGTTAAGTAGCACAGCGATGGGCATCGTGCTCGAGCACGATACAGACGATGGTCATCGCCCGTTGACCTTCTTCAGCAAAAAGCTATCTCCACTGGAACAGAAATAATCCACGCTTGACAGAGAGCTGCTGACAGTCCGCCGTGCCATCTGACATTTCAGGCATATGCTTGAAGGATGGTAATTCGTGGTGCAAACGGAACATAAGCCCTTGGTCCATGCCTTCACAAAAAAGACAGATTGCTGGTCGCCGAGCCAACAGCGATAGCTATCGGCAATCTTCAAGTTTTCCTGCACCATCAGGTACCTGAAGGGCTCCTCCAACAACATTGCAGACGCCCTTTCCGGAAACACCGTTAATGCCATCCAGAACAGGATATAATAACCCGAGATTGCAGCAGCCCAGAAGAATGACGCAAACCTAAAAGCCTCTTGCGGGAAAGTCCTGCCCTTTTGTGGAGGAACTTTGCCATAGATGATGGAAAGACGACCACTGCCTGAGAAATGAGTACCGGGCACCCTCGCCCCTATCTACTGCTGGCCT
Organism: Macrobrachium rosenbergii; assembly: GCA_039081455.1. Classification (NCBI taxonomy): domain Eukaryota; kingdom Metazoa; phylum Arthropoda; class Malacostraca; order Decapoda; family Palaemonidae; genus Macrobrachium; species Macrobrachium rosenbergii. The sequence goes on from JANJGK010000005.1 coordinate 64,947,650, forward strand.
TGAGGAGAAAGGATTTCAGTCTCGCCCATGGTCTACCACACCCATCAGGCCACTCCATTGCTCATACCTGACAGAGCGATACATTCAGTGGGCATGAAGATGGACATTAAAAAATTGGCCAAACGTCCAAGGTCACGAGGCACACACAATCAGGGATAGAATTCCGAACAACCAACGGCTGCCTTGCCCATACTCACATCAACCTTGTGGGCCCCTTAACCCCCTCCGAGGGGCATAGATACCTATTCACCATTGTCAACTGAGATACCAGATGGCCTGAGGCAACACCTGTCGAACAACAGACTGCAGAAAGTTGTGGGAAAGCTCTAATCAATTAGGTTATTCAACATGGAGTCCTCAGTTCATCACCAGCAATAGGGGGGCTAATTTCATATCGACCTTATGGAGTTCCCTTGCCGCCAGCAGAACTGACATGCCACTCAGAATTACTAAGGTAAATGTAATGTGTCTGCAATTCTAACACTACCGTTCGGAGGTAAATATAATATGTCTGTAATTCCAACACTACCAACCACCTACAACACAATACTGTACACTCTCCAAGGGAATGTTACCAAAACCACCAAGAGATGACGCCTGTTGGATATGACGTCATGACGTGATGACGTTGACCCTGGTAGTCCGAGGAAAGTGATTCTTTCTCTCTTGAGCTTCCATCCCGTACATCATTTGAATATGAGGTTTTCTCGTGGTTCCGTTGTTTTATTTTTTAATTGGACTGTAAAACTTACATGCCATAATGAAGTAGCACGCCATGGATATATCTTGTGTGTTTTATTGGACGAAGTTACTGTGGTAAGTAAGTAAACTCAACACTAAGTTCACTGCAAGAAGTATTTGACTTTTGCCTATGGATAACATTACGATAACTAGCGCTGAATAATCCCTCGGATTCCAGTGCTTGGCTTCAAGCCTCAATTTCATGTTCCATTCCATTCCACATTAGGGTAACTTTTGACTGCAATATAAAGTCCGTATTCATCACCCTGAAACCAGGCTATGCCATGTCGGGGGTGCAAACAAACATACAGTTAGGTTTGCCCGACAAGGTAACATAAGTTTGGCCTGTGCAAGTATAGCCTAGTATAGCCTACTACCAGGTATAGCCTAAGAATTCTGTAGCCAGAAAAACGGATTTAGGCAGGTGCTGTGAGCAGCAAGGTAAAGTGCAATATAAAGAAAGACTGGATTAGCCTAGATTGAATTTCATTAGGAATTCATATAAATTAGACTTAACACAGAACTCCCAATGTAGCCTATGTCACAGAACTCCCATTACATTACATTTGCTGTGGTAAATGTAATGTGTCTGCAATTCTAACACTACCGTTCGGAGGTAAATGTAACATGCCTGCAATTCTAACACTACCGACCACCTACAACACAAAATGTACACTCTCCAAGGGGATGTTACCAAGACCACCAAAAGACGAGGCCTGTTGGATATGACGTCGACCCTGGTAGTCCGAGGAAAGCGATTCTTTCTTTCTCGAGCTTCCAACCCGTACATCATTTGAGTACAGGGTTTTCTCGTGGTTCCATTGTTTTATTTTTTAATTGGACCGTAAAACTTACATGCCATAATGAAGTAGCGTGCCACAGATATATCTTGTGTGTTTTACTGGACGAACTTACTGTGGTACTCAACACTAAGTTCACTGCAAGAGATATTTGACTTTTGCCTCTGGATAACATTACGATAACTAGCGGTAAATAATCCCTCGGATTCCAGTGCTTGGCTTCAAGCCTCAATTTCATGTTCCATTCCATTCCACATTAGGGTAACTTTTGACTGCAATATAACGTCTGTATTCATCACACTGAAACCAGGCTACACCATGTCAGGAGTGCAAACAAACATACAGTTAGATTTGTCTGATAAAGTAACATAAGCTAGGCCTGTGCAAGTATAGCCTAGTATAGCCTACTACCAGGTATAGCCTAAGAATTCTGTAGCCAGAAAACGGATTGTTGTGAGCAGCAAGGTAAAGCGCGATATAAAGAAAGACTGGACTAGCCTAGACTGAATTTTATTAGGAATTCATATAAACTAGACTTAACACAGAACTCCCAATGTAGCCTATGTCACAGAACTAACAGTGTAGCCTATGTTAAAGGGTAAAAGTACGTTTCCAGTCTGAACTCCAATTCCACATGACAACCATATTTTTTTGACTGTTTTCTTGCTGTTCTCAATCATCCCATTCAAGATTTCAACCTCTCACATCTCCAGAGTACTTGACGGTGCAAGAAAAGTACAGAAGACGAATTAATTCTGGCTGAAAACTAGAATGGAATAACTGAAAATGCCAAGAAAACATAGGAAAAATATGTTTGCCATGCACAGATCAAAGTAGGCTACCACGTAGGCTTACGCAACTTGCAGAACATCCAATAGCTGGTAAAATTTTACAAGCTGCCAATAAAAAAATAACACCATGTAACCTAGGGGTGTTGACTGGTTACAATTTTGCTGTGTTAGCTATGGAGGGGGGGTTATTGTCTTACCTGGTAACTTGTAATTTGATGAGCTCTTTTCAAAACTGTAGGTTACAATTTCATATCGTGTACATTACGTTTTTGAGAGCCAGTCACATGTAATAAAACCAACTTCTATTTAGGACGATGAATTCTTTCAAGATAAGTTCCCTTAAAGTCACTAACAGTATAGCCACAAATTAGGACGATGAATTCTTTCAAGATAAGTTCCCTTAAAGTCACTAACAGTATAGCCACAAACCTTTCGTTGTTTTTTATTTTGGGAGAGAAACACTACTGTTACAGCGCCACAAATTTTTACCTGCTCTTAAATGTACAGGGCTTGGAACACTTCGGGCAAGTAATAGAACTTGGAAGAACTCCGTGACTTCTTAAAAAAGATAAGGCTTCGTCATATTGTTCGAAAAATTTCCAGATGCACTAACAGTGTGTAAATTCACACCCATTACATGTGACGTCCATTGTGGGAATGATAAGAATTACAAACATTTTGCCACATGTCAGTTGTGGGTGAAATTTGAAATAATCAATGGAAAATTAGTAGGTTAATGAAATAAATCACCTGTTTTCATTGGTTCTGAAGTAAGATCCGAAGGAAAACCGGTTTATTATTGGGTGATTTCAACTGTACTCAAAAAGAGGCCTCGTTACAAGGAATAAACGTTTCGACTTGGTTCATCTGATGAGCTGCACCAATAATTTCAAATTCCAAGTTGACAAAACACCCACGCAAATGACATTTGCCAATTACATCAAAACAATGTGACGTAATGATAGATAAGTGGGTGAAATGCACGGGCATGTGCATGGCTGGCAGCTGCTTATGTACAAACGCACTCACGGGAGCTGTTGAAGTCATGGGTAAGATGAAATTGAAACTCAAGATAAATCCTAAAAAATCCTCAATTATTTACATAAATTTTATTTTTTATTGTGATAAATATTAGTTTGCGAGAATTCTGTATATGGGGTTTTTTCTTCATCTTTTTACGAAGATTCGAAAGAAATGCTAAAAAATTGAGTAGGGATGTTCAGACCAGAAAAGAACATTAACCTGTTAAAGAACTCCCTGTGTAGCCTATGTCAAACAACTCCCAATGTAGCCTATGTCACAGAACTCCCAGTGTAGCCTATGTCAAACTCCTTCCAATGTAGCCTATATCAAACAACTGCTATTGCAGGACTTGGCAAGAGCTTTGGAAATGACACAGACATAGAAGTTATAGGTTCATCACAAGTGGATGTACAGTATAGTGATCAGGGAATAGGTAAGTTACCATTGTCAGTAGTCAAAGGTAAGGGACAAACCTTATTGGACCTAGTTTGGTTAAGGTGAATAAAATTACACTGGCCTAGTACCTAGGGTTACAAGTACAAAACAGAAGGGATGTCAATAACTAACCTTACCTCATGGCATTACTATGTTTTAATGCTCATATATACTGTACATTCCGTACAAATATTACAAGACCATCTTTCCTCTTCCACAGGTAACAGCTGAGTACAGATTTATGAAATAGCATACTGTACAACACAATACCCTACCTACAGTGAAGGCTAACTGCACAGTACATGTGTTTGTTCATGTTTCTGAAGTACGTCACTTAGATTTAAAGATTCCTACAGAGGTTCATGATATGAATATCAATGAGTAGATATTGAATAACTTGCAGAGTAAGACATTGCTGAGTGTATTTCTAAAACCTGCAGTAGCATTGCTGTTATAAAATTAGTGATTTCATTTTTGGCAATAATTTTAGATGATTAGTCAAACATTTGCTTGTGCTAAAATTCATATCTGAACATCTACAGTTAATGACTGAATAAATTTGATTATTCATCACAGCTGGTAATATTGTCTTCTTTGTTTGTAATTGTTCCCCTCAAAGTTATAGACTCTTGAGAGATAAGAAATTCCTAATATTGCCGAGGTACTCTACCATCAGGAATGTCTCTCCAAACAGTTTACCCCGGCGTCAGAACACAATGACTCTCATTTTCTGATGTATATTAAGAAAAATGTGAATCATTACTACCCAATGACAAAACGGTAGTACTGACAGTGGATGAAACTCACTTAAAACCATATTTTGATTATAAAGGCTGAGTACACTTGTTGAGATGTAGGCTACCAGTAATAATTGGCCAGGCCAGAACGATACAAATAAAACATTGAAGTTCCCACAGTCCTCCTTTGATGGAAAAAATATTTTAGAAAATGAAATTCATTATGCACCACTCAGCTCTGAAAATACTTCATAGGATAGAAGATGGTTTACTCTTGAAACATTATTACAAACTGTCATGAAAAGCATTCTCCTCACCCACCTTTGAGAAACAAAGTGTTCATTTAGCTTTACAAATATTCAATGAGTATCTCATTCAAGTTTTACTAACTATTGGAAAAAATCACCGTTTCCATTTTTATTCAGAACTTGCAGATTTATGTAATTTTTTTTTTACATTACATTTGATGGACAATAATGAATGTAAAATCCCCACATAAAGGTCAAAGATTAAATAATAAATATGCTACTCCAATAAGTAATGAAGGTCATTTTATAGTAAAAACAGCAAAACATTTTATTGAATAATTATTGTTCCCACGAAAATAACTATATTGTAGCTAACAAAAAGTTGAATAAAAAGAGACAGTTAAAAACTTCAACTACCAAATAATAGAATAAAAAGAGAAAGCTAGAAACTTCATCTACCAAATAATAGCTGTACGTAAAAGACAATAATTAAGGTATTTCATTCACATATAGTAAGAGTAAGCCAATGCACTGCCGTCTTGTAATTTGACGTTAACAATATGTATAAACATTTTTTAATACAATGATAAACATGTTTGTACTTTGGTATATACTATACTGTAACTTTAAATAAATTCTTTTGGTTCAAAATTTTATATTAATCTCTTAACCTGTGTTTCGAGTTAATATTATTTGGTGTACACAAATTAGTGTAGACGAAAAAAATAAATAAATTAACTAATTACCATAACTGGCAAGCAAAAAACTGTCTAATTTTGGTGATGTTTTGTTTACATTTCTTTCGTCTGGGAACACAGTCAGTGCTAGCGACTCTGACTACTGTTGCTTACATCACAATACATTGAACAGGCCTTGTCTCTCGGTGGTCTTGATGTTACAGGAGTCAGCCAGTGTTGCCAACTTAGAGGGGGGGGAAAAAGCTATGTTTAGCAGATTTCAGCTTGTCACAGTTGGCAACACTGGAGCCAACTAATGCATGAGTTAAACCATGGAACTTATCTGCCTGAAGCTGTGGGGCAGCTTGGTGCCAAACCCAAACTGGAAAAAATGGTGAGAGAGAGTTGTCAAAGGGCACAGCCCCATGACACACCTTGGTTCCTTGTCAGAGGAGACAACCAACCAATGAAGGGCAGTCCAGAGAATGGGCTACAGACAGAAGCCAAGGCTCCAATAACTTCTCTCTCATGGGGAAATCGAAAAAGGTTGAAAACGGTGGGGGGGCAATTTTGGCCCTAATATTTCGATCAAAAACCTAACTAATAAAAGAACATATGTCAATTACTATTATTTTTCTCCTGAACCACCTTGGGAGCAAAAGAGGGTGGAGCAGAATGAGAGAAAGGAATTAACCTAGGCTATCAGGTAGGGTAAGGAAGGAGGAGAAGCACCACTGGGACACAATAGGAAAAACTGAGTAGGCTGCCCTAATTGTCTACATAAACTATCAGCCTCTAACAACTTCCGATACTTCACAAAACTTACATCCCCTCTCATCAAAACACTCATAATCTACATATCAAGAAAACCAGACTCGAGCCTGCGCAGCCAGCCTTACACAGCTGCTAACATAGGCTACATTGTTATCAGCAAAACCTTAACAAACTCTTTCCTATAAAGCCTAATGCTTTCATCTCTGCTTGTTGTAGATGACAAAGCAAAAACAGAAAACAAGCACAATACCTTATAGGAGAAATTAGCCAGAAATCATCAAAATATTTTAAAGCTGATCGAGACTGTGTTTAACATTATGGCATGAAGAAATATGACAGAACGTAAACATTCCAGCACCATCTGGTGGGAACAGGTGAATACAAAGACAGTCCTAGCAAGTTAGCAAAGAGCATTTTGATTTTTTTAAATGCTGATTGCACCAGAGTGAAGATATGGCTAACTTTAACAATAGGTAAGATTCATTCCAAATAATATATATATTTATACAATTTAGAAACACTGGACCCTCTTAAAGCCTAAAATTTGGCAGGGCCACAATAAGAACGCAGGTCTTTTGGGAGGGGGGGAATATACAGTTGAGATACTGTATAAGATTGTATTCAACTTAACCAAACATGGTGTGCCTGTCCCTGACTTGGCTAAGAGGAGCTTCAACGCCTGGACCCCTCACATAACCTAACCTAGGGAACTCAGTAAATGTGGAAAAGTTGCCAATATCCCACGTTGGATAACAGAATAGTTTTTCTGGTGTATTTCCATGCGTTTTCAATGAACCTGATGGAGATGTTCGTCGGAAATCCAGTTTTGGAGTTGAGGGATTTTGAACCAAAACTCCAAAAAATATGGATTTCCAACAAAAAAATCTCCAAATTCATTGAAAACGCATGAGAATACATCAGAAAAATATTCCGTTATCCAGTGTGGGTGTAAAACTCTTAACTCACGAAATCATGAACCATGGCTGTGTGTAACGACACTCGAACAATGTTTACATTCTGCGTAACAACACAACTCGTCAGTACATCACCATTTTAGTTCACATTTTGCTCATGGCTTTGAAACATAGTAGTGTTTACAGGTTACAATTTTGCCGTGTTAGCACTGGAGGTGAGGGGGGGGGGTATGTCTTACCTTATAAGTCGTAATTTGATGAAGAGCTCTTTAAAAAAGGGTAAAATTTTATATGTTGCTGACATAAAATAATGCCACGTACCATAGGGGTGTTTACCAGTTACAATTTTGCCGTATTAGCCATGGAGGTGGGGTGGTATTGCCTTACCTTATAAGTTGTAATTTGATGAAGAGCTCTTTTTAAAAATGGGTAAAATTTTATAAGTGGCCAATATAAAATAAAGTCACGTAACATAGGGGTGTTTAATGGTTACAATTTTGCTGTATTAGCCATGGAGGCTGGGGTGATTATCTTACCTTCTAAGTCATAATTTGATGAAGAGCTCTTTTTAAAAATGGGTAAAATTTTATAAGTTGCCGTATTAGCTATGGAGGGTGGGGGACTGTACTGTCTTACCTTATAAGTCATAATTTGATGAAGAGCTCTTTTGAAAATATAGGTTACAATTTCAAAACTCTGTGAGACTGCAAATACTCAATAAAATGTTCACTTTCTGAATGGAGATTTCAAACAAATAGCCACTAATCGTAATGAAAACCGTTACAAGTTGCCTCTGCAATAGCCATACTTAAGACTAATGTTGATCTATAAATTCAAATGAAAACACAATACAGGCCTAATGATGTGTTTTAGATAATGCAGTAAAATTGGCTAAGAAAGTCAAGTGATATAATATATTGCCAATAGTATCTAGTCATCGGAAATCATTCAAGTTCATTGGGGGAATTCGATAGTCTGGGAGGGACTTAAAAAACCTGCCTACTGGAAACAATCACATTCATTGGATTATTTGAATGCGTAGGCGGAACTTCAGCCAAAGAGTCTGCAACGAACACGTACAAATGCACATACAGGAGCAATTTCAGGCGGGGGTAAGATGAGGTTAAGACTTTGAAAAGCTTCAGATTTTTACAGAAGAGAGAAAATTCAGGTTTTTTAAAAATAAATTCATTATGAAGTAAATTTTGGTTTGCAACTCGTGGTACTGGGGTTCAAAATGTTAGTTTTGGGAAGCTCTACACAACTGTGTGGGTTATAAAGCTCTGTCATATATTAGTCACTATCAACCATTGCCGGGAACTGTACGTTAATATGTAAACAGTTCCAAAAAAACATAACTTTGGCTATCAAACCTTGCCTGGGGCACAAGGTCCTTATCTGGACATGAGAGCTTTATCTACTCTTGACTTCCACATAACCTAGCCTAGGACACTCTTATTTAAAATAAAAAAAGGTTGCAAGCTAACCTCGATCCTAACCTGGTTGGGTAAGTGGTAGGGAGGAACTGGTTTTGCCAACCTGGACTCCCCCACCTAACCTAGCCTATGGCACTGTGGATAACTAGGGATACGGTTGCAAACTAACCTAACCACACCAACCCTAATATTAATAGCCTAAACTTCCCTAAACTAGGGCACTGTAAATTAAAATAAGAATGCAACCTAACATAACCAAAACTATGGTGCTGGATCCTTACCTGGCTGGGGAATGGGGAGGAAGGGATGGCTTTGTCACCCTGGATTCTCCAATTTAGCCTGGTGCATTGTGAGTTAATGTAACAGGGTTGGGAGCCAACTTAAAGATGCGTTAACTAACTTAACTAGGGTGCCCAGTCCTTACCTGGCCCCAAAACTAACATAGCCTATAATCGGCTTCATTTCGCATGTCCACCCTTGGGTGAAGATGTGGCACAAGCAGATGGTTAGCAAGTGTGAGGCTAACAATCAACGTTTCCAATATTGCCGACTTATGACATGATAAATATTAAACAATTTCTTCAATAACATATTTGAATGCTTATACAAATATCCCTGCTACCAATAATTATGATTTATTTCTGTATAGGCCAACTACACTTATGCCTATGCTTACAAACTGTTCACATCACGATCATCTGATAATCCAAACTTTATGTACAGTTTCACTGCATGCATATAAAAATAACGTTATTCTGATACCAAAATAAAATCTACGTCCATAAACAAAAATAACCTTTAGCATTGTTTATCGCTTGAGCATGAAGCATGGTCCAATGAAGCTAGGCCTATGCTACTGATTCGACAGATATTTTATTTTACTGGCCTTGCTTTAAGCACACATTCTTCCATTTTCAGTCAGAATTATTTTCTTATATTACCTTTATTTATTCATTCTGTGTATCGTTCCAATATCCAACAATGAAAAAAAAAATATGCATGCCTATGCTTTTATGTCATGTCATCAACACTCCTCTAAAGCTAACGGGAACTCAATGGGATTTCAAACTTTTTTTTCCGTCAAGCTGTCTTAACTGAAATTTTCCGACTTCCAACCAGTACGGCAGTGGCTATACCATTCACCTCCAGAGGCCATACAGCCTCATATGCGCTGATTACAATATTATTAACTTAAGTAATTTCCAAGGAAGGGATTATTAAAATTCCTTCTATTCACATTCCCATAACAAGATGTCTTTTTATGTACCTATAACAAGGTAAAAAAAAAAATACTATTTAAAGCCTATCTCTCGTTTGCGTTTGACCTGAGTCGAATGTTGTTAGAAGCTCGTCATTCGTGAGCTTGTATTGTTATATTATTGATATAAATCAGCATGTTTTTGGTCTAAATAAGGTATGAGGGTTCTTGGCATGTATGGGTTCTTTGCATATATATATGCATTCACATGTGTTACTGAAGAAATAATATGGCATCTTTATTACATTGATTTCAGCCAATCAAGAGCTAACTATGCGTATTGCCACATCTACCCACGGTCCACCGTGCATCTACCTAAAACTTACATCGGTGAGTGAACAGATGTATTGAAACAGACTATAGGTTATCAAGCCCTTCTATGTATGATGTTACTTTAAAGACCTTTAAAGCACACAGTAATATATATGAAAATCATACTTAAAAATCCAGAATGCGATTAAGTTTTCCAGTAAAAATTTACCAAAGTTCAAAAAACTTACCCTTGGTAAGAATCAGAACCTACAGAAGTAGCCTACACTATCATGGGGATGTTAGAACACATCCTTGTCATTTCACTCGGTTTGTATCTTCCCCCACACTAAAACCTCACTTTGCTTTATGGTCCCCCATAATTGTAGGATATCAGGGGATCAGTATCTTTAAACTTAAGAGTCACTGAAATGAATGTCAAACGCTGAAATCACATACTGTACGGGTACAAATTCATATCAGCTGAAATAATACAAAGAACAAAAGCATGCGCTGTATGCACGAAAGGAATCTCGACAGCTAACGGAACCCAGTTTTTTAAAACGTGAATATTAAACTTAAACTCAACTGGTGAAAATTAAAACAAAGTACCAATAAGGCTTCAGCATTTGTCACGTTCCAAATGCTCTAGCCATCCTGACACAACAGGGTTCTTATCCCGGGGGGTTTTAATAATCAGTTTACTTTACTGGACACAGAAACCAAACCTTTATAACGTCTTATATTAATTTCCTAAGTTATCATCCTATTTCCCTAAAGGTTAACCTTCATACGAGTCCCACGGAAATGTTGCCTTGAATGAATGCTTAAGAAGTTTAAAATGACTCGCGAGCAAAATTGTCTTCCCTTAACAACGGCCACGTCGCTGAAAAGGTGGTTAATAAAATAAATCAGATTTTCATTCTTCCCCATCATGAGAGGTCAGAACAAACATTCAAGGAAATAAAAAATACAAAAAAATTGTATTACATGCTAAAAAGTAAATAATTTTTTGAGATGCACCAGGATTTTAAGGATATTAGCCTACATGCTAAAAAGTAAATAATTTTTTAAGATGCACCAGGATTTTAAAATCCTTATAATTAACCGTGTCTACAAAAATAAAAACATGGGACCCAAACATGGAAGGAAATGCTACAAGAAAAGAAATATATATTTTTTATTTCTTGTTTGGGGCCCACGCTTTTATTTTTGTAGACATAATTAACTGTAAGAAAATCTTGGTGTCTCAAAAAAGGATTTTTTACTTTTTAGTGCATTTTAATAAAAGAATGTTTTAATTTTTTTTATTTTATACGTTTTAGTTTTGACAGAAACTTGCCGATTTATGATCGTAGTTGACGAAACTGATATCTGTTTACGAGGGAGGGGGAGGGTAGGGGGAACGTGGAGTGGGAAGGGGGGAATGGAGGAAAGAGGGAAGGGGAGGGGGAGTAAGGTGAGGGGGAAGGGGAAATGGCAGGGAAGTGGAAGGGGAAGGGCAGGGGGAAAGGGGATGGAAGAGGGAAGAGGAGGGATGGGGAAGGGGAGGTGGAGGGGAAGGGGAGGGGAGTGAAGATGTAAGGTTAGGGGGCTGGGGAAGGGAGGAGGAAGGAGGGAGGGGAGGAAAATGGGAAGGGATGGAGGGGAAAGAGGAGGGGAGGGGGTGGAGGAGGAAAGGGTAGGGTAAGAGTAAAGTAAGTATAGCTTAGTTTTACCAGACCACTGAGCTGATTAACAGCTCTCCTAGGGCTGGCCCGAAGGATTAGACTTATTTTTACGTGGCTAAGAACCAATTGGTTACTTAGCAACGGGACCTACAGCTTATTGTGGAATCCGAACCACATTATAGCGAGAAATGAATTTCTATCACCAGAAATAAATTCCTCTAACTCTTCATCAGCCGGCGGCGGGAATCGAACTCCGGCCCATCGAATGACGGTCTGAAGCTCAACCAACTCGGCCAACAAAGGGCTTAGGGTAGGAGTAAAAGGGTATGGAAGGGAGGGGAGGGAAGGAGAGGGGAGGTAGAAGGTGGCAGGGGGAGGGGGAAGGTGGCAGGGAGGGGGGGAGACAGCTAAATTAACACTTGAGTGTGTGCTGGGGAGGGGGAGGGGAGGGGAGGGAGATGGAAGGGGGAAGGGTTATATAGAAGACAGATTCTACAGAGTCAAAGAAGCTGTGAAAAATCCGAAGGGTTTCATACAAATCCTGAGATACTGTGGTAGGTCACTGTAGGGTTACTAGAGGTCACTGCTGACCTACTGATCATGTAAGGTTGTATTGTCACCAGGGTTGAGTAACCATGCAAAATCTCAAGTCCATCAGATGAAGGGAACAAGCTGAAAATAGAGTTCCAAGATTTGACCCAAACAGTGACAGACAGATGCAAAAGTCAAGTTAAATAAAGCATGTAAAAATCGCATGCTGAATTGCACCAAAGAAATTAGTGAAACCTTCAGAAAGAAAATGAATGTGTTCAGCTACTCAAATATCCATGTGTCTCCGACATGATGTATCGGACCAACCATGTAACTAGAGTTTAGCATACCTGTGACAGCCACAGGTAAACTATGGATCCCATCAAGAGCTGACAACCAGTTATGAATGACCCTTGCAAAAAGATTATATATATATATATATATATATATATATATATATATATATATATATATATATATATATATATATATATATATATAAATAGGTAGATCTAAGCCGGCTGTCCGCGGTGAGCTAGGCTATGGCAGTTGACGTTTTTCTATAGAACTTTACCTGCTGTACAAGAATTTAAAGTAATATTTTGGCAGTCAAATGTAATTAAGTTGTAAATTACCT